>JACVBY030000643.1:1904990-2504990 GCA_017589505.3 Metroxylon sagu | reverse complement strand
TGGAGTTGTTGGATCCAACGTAGTACTGATCGACGGTCTTGAGCCAGCCCACGTCGTCGTGCGTGTGGGCGACGAGGTGGACGTTGAGCTTATCGGGGACGATCCTTTGAGTGGTGTTGTAGGCGATGTACTTGGACTCCGTCGGCGACCAGATTCCGCCTAAGAGAAAGAGGAGGACGAGGAGGAGACGAGGATGACGACAGATGGGGTCGATCGCCATGGATTCCGTTCGAGATGGAGGCGGGACGGCGGGGGGAAGTCTCAGTGCCGCATAGGAGAGCGGCGACCAGTGGCTGGGAGATAGAGAGAGAGAGAGAGAGAGACCGTACCTTTCGATGATGAGACCACGATGTCTCTTTGGCTTCTTCTAGTTCTCGGCAGCCAGGGAGTAGCTGGGTTCCCTCGGGAGCAATGTAACGACGGGAGATTGGCCGTGGGCCCCACCGGACTTTGTCGGTAGGTTTCAAAATGTTTCTGCCACGTAGAGGAGGTGATATAAAGTTTAAGTTGCTCTGGAGGCATGCTGGATGCATGGCGATTGCGTGGATAATGAATAGGGTAGCTGGAGGGCTTTAAAGAATCCGCTGCCACGTGTCTGCGTGTTTTTAAATTTTTAAATTTTTAAAATTTTAAAATTTTAAATTTAAAAAGAGACCACGTGCATTTTCTAACTCTTTTACGAAAACGGCCGGAAAGGGCGTGCAAAGAGACCACGTGCATCCGGGGAGCAGAGATGCCAATAATATTCTTTGTAACGCCATTTTTTCTACGCAGGTGACATGGCTTGGGATAAGGATATAAATTTTCTATTTTTTTCAAAAAAAAATAAAATAAAAATTTTATTTCATAAAATAATTAATTCAAAAAATAACTTATATTATAAAAAAATATATTTTATTTTTATTTTTATTTTATTTTATTTTATTATTACTTTATTTTTTTTTTTAAGAATATAACTGTCGTATTCACTTTACTATTATATCATTCATTCAAGTAAAAGATACGATAATTTTTATCCTATCATATTCTTTATCCAATTCTTTCCTTTTTTTTTTGGTTTAATTATATATTTCATACCAAATATATTTATAAATTCTCAATAATCTTTTGGCTGTAACATTGATACGTTTAGTTTACCAAAAAAAAATTGATGGATATTCATAATTACTTTAAACATCAAATTACTAAAAATGTGAGAATCAGATTCCCATCTGATTAGATAATCCTAATATCTTTATCTTACTTTTTTTTTTTTTTTTTCCAAAACTGCTCTTGAAACCAAACATCATTCGTGAGGAAGGAAGCGCCCATTTTCTCCCAAAATAAATAATAAAATTATTATATTAAATTCTATATAATATTTAATTATTTAAATATAATTATATTTATATAACTATTATTAGAACTATTATAGTATTTTTATGCTAATATATTAATAAAATGTATTATTATCTGATATAATATATAATATAATATTAAATTTACTATACAATTAATATCATTTAATAATATTATTAAATTATTATTGTTGTAGCAATATTACATTATTATTTTACATTTATCATGTAAAAGATATAAATTAATAATATTATCAAAGTATTATTATTATTATTATTATATTACATTATTATTTTATTTTATATTTATTTATTAATATAACAAATAGTATATTTTATGAATATAATATGTATTTTATATTATATATATATATATATATATATATTAATACTTTTATCAATATAATAAATATATATCATTATTATTGTTATTATGATAATATTGTATATTAATTATTATACTATATATAGTATTATTAATATCAATAATAATATTTTATAATATTTAATTTTTTTATAATATATTTTAAATAATTATTTATATTAAAATATAATGTTATATATTTTTATATAATATATAATTATAATAAAAGGTAGACTTGGCAATATTCAAGCTTAGATCCGATCACATCCTTCATTTTTGGATCCATACATCTCATGGATCCCAAAGATGAAAAAATTAAAAAAGATAGGATGGCATTGAGATCAACATGGATCCAAAAGTGAGACAGATTATCAGATCCTATACTTGGCTACATTAGAATGTAACCACATCCAGCTCTTATAATAATTATATTATATATTTATACATATATTCTATTAATATATATTAATTATATGTTTTATATAATATTATTAATAATAATTTATATCATATTGTATAAAAATAATATAATTAATTATTATATATTTTCTATAATATATAATTATTATATTTGAAAATTTGCTTTGCTTTATTTTTTTTATTTAGAAAATAGGAGTATTTTTAAATTTTTAACATATTTTTTATTTAAATTCCTAGTAATCAGGCTTGCCAACTAAACATGCCATTATGAAATATCAAACAATTTGCAATCAAATTATTGTGCAAATTAAATGTAGGTATCCTATATGCTTAGATATTTAATTTTAAGAATCGCATGCCTGATAATGTGATGTTGAAATAGAATCTTTGGTTATCCTTAATATTGAAGCATGAGCCGACTCATTAATGAGGTTAAGACTCCTTAATAACCGTGATTCTTGGTATAGGTAAGGGAGCTAAGGGCTTGTGATCCTTGATATTTGGAAAGCACCCTAGTTTTGAAGCTTTAGAATCCATTAATTTAAGCCATCCCACCCACACCCCCTCCCCCCCCCCAACCTTTCCTCTCTCTCTCAAAGTTGGGCCATGTTAGACCAACTCATTAACACAATTAAGCACGAAAGAAATTTATTTTTTTCTTTTTTTTATTAGATTCCATTAATTTAAGCCATTCTCCCCCACCCTCCCCTCTCTCTCTCTCTCTCTCTCTCTCTCTCTCACGCGCGCGCGCAATAGAGGAAAAGTTGGGCCGTGTTAGACCGACTCATTAACACATTGAAGCAGGAAAGAAATTTATTTATTATTTTCCCAAATAATAATTACAATCTTTTGAATCTTTCTAATGGTAGAACCCCGAACTATATCCTTCCACGCCCGCCATATGATCTAGTTTCTCTCGCAAGAGATAAGAAAAATTTTTAAGCTGCTACAAGGAGAGGGGAGGGGGGGGGGGAGAGAAATAAGTAGGTAGAGGTTTTGCAATCATATGATGTGTTCGAGCGTTATAGCTTCACTGCCTAAATGATAACCATAATTGCACTAGGTAGGCATGAACAATATTAAGAAAATCTTGATTAAGAAATAAATGGACTACAATAATTATTGACAATCTAATAATAATGTCAATTCTATAAATCAATGTTTAATTTCATCACCTACTATTATGTATTTTTTTGATATATTCTCTTAACAAGTATATTTTCTTGTTCTATCACCATTGTCCAAAAAAAAAATTTATCTAACAAAAATATATCCCTACAATTAACCTACCATTTCATATGCCTTCTCATCTATTTCATTGCGCATAATTCTACTTAAGAACAATAATCTAAATCCATATTTTCTTGATAATCTATTAATATAAGTCTACCTATTGGATTGTTTATCCAAACCATACAAGACCAAGGCATATTCATAGAAAAATGTGAGAGATTAATAATAAAGATGCGACGTATTAATCCATGATGAACATCATTATTGCGCTACCATAAAGATTAAAGATTCACCCATGATGAACAAACATTCTAGCATTGCCAGGGCAAGTGGAACTTCCAACATCGAGAAAGGTGCCCTACATGAGAAATCAAGTCCTTGTTCATAATGATCACTGTAAAGCAATTTATGGTCCTAGCATTTTGCATCATCCATGATATTTCTCCAAGCGTTGGGTGCAGCATCCAGTCAGGCAACCACTACAAAGCATCAGAAAAATCTCTGGGCAATGATAAGCTTCTTGAGTCAGGCCACACAGTCACAAAGACAAAGCATACAACAATTGAAATGGTAAACAGCCACGGAAAGCATGTTCTAAAAGCCAGATGAAGCATAAAGTCGCATGGGTTGGGGAACAGAAGAAGAAGAAGAAGGAGAAGAAGAAGAAGAAGAAGCAGCAGCGAGCCATGGAACGTATCTGGTGAGATGTCAGTTGTCAACAGACAGCTTCCTCCGCTTGTAACGCACCATCACCTCCCCCTTGACCCCTACCACCATGGCGTTCCAGTCATTCTCGGGGAAAGGAGAAATCAGCTCAAACTCGAAGTTCCTCAACAAATGGCTCCATATTGCCTTTATCTGCAAGTAGGCGAAGGGCTCCCCAAGGCAGCCATGCCTACCGCCCCCAAAAGAAACGTAAGAGAACGCACCAGCAGCCTTGTCTTCCTCCCTTCCGGGAGTAAATCTATCAGGATCGTAGCTGTCTGGGTCCTTGTAGATATGGGGCAGCCGGTTGGCAAATGCAGGAGAAGTAGCCACAATGTGACCCTTTGGAATATCATACTCCTTCCCTTCCTTTGTCTTCACGGTGAAGTCGCTGTGAGAGTAGCGTAGCAGCATTATCAGCGGGGGATGAAGCCTCAAGGCTTCCTTGATGCAGCGGTAGAGCACATCCATCTCCGACAGGATGTCATGGTCGATCTTATCCCCGTGTCGCTTCAAAATATCCTTCTGCTCTTCCAAAGCTGATGAGAGGAATTGCTTGTGGCGGAGGAGGTAAGCGCCGGTCCAGGTAGAGGTGATGGAACTGGTGTGCTGACCAGCGAAGAGGGCGGCGATGAGTAGACCAGTGATCTCTCCCTCGGTTGTCGGGCGGCCATCTTTGTATTTTGAGTCGATGAAGCACTGCAGCATGTCGTCCTCAGAGTGGCCAGATCTTTTACGGGAGTTTATGATGGTGGAAAAGATCTCGGCAATCCTCGCACGAGCACGGTCGCGGCGGCGATGGGCAGGGATTGGAAGGTAGGGGAAGATGACGCTGATAGGCTGCATGCCATTGTCAAGATCGTGGAAGAGGGCAGAGACATCATCAAAGAGCTTGTCCCTGACCTCCCTCCCCAACAGGCATCGACTTGCTGTCAAAATGATGAGATGCTCGAGCTCATATTTTAAATCCACTGTGCCGCTTTCTCCCCACTTTGAGAAATAATCCTGAAGAATATATACAAGTTTTAGTTGCCACAAAAATCTTATTAAAGGCAAGCTCATATACAAGCACTATAAGGTCTCAAATAATTTTCTCGATGATAATGACGACTCCAAAATATTCAGCACTGACTGACGGCTGAGACCTATTTGACATCTTGCCTGCTGAAGCCTTGGGATCGATGATTTTATCATCCACTGTTAGTACTAAGAAATTCAGGGTGACAACGGGAAGGTAAAGAAGTAAATGATAGCTATCTCGAATTAGGTTGAGAAAATTATAAAATTTATTTGTTCATTTTAATGTGTCATTAGGATACTCAGAATACTATATCTACCAAACAACTAGAATTAATTAAATAAACTATGAAAAAAGAGACTTAAAAAACAGATTTTCTTTTGGTTTTAGCCAATTATTTCCCCTTTGAATTCAAATGCTAAATGTATAAAGCACAAGGGACTCATGATAATCACTTTTGCCTATCCAAGTTAAACTTCCCCACTTCCTTGTTCCCGGTAGCCTGAAATGTCAATCCAGGGTGCTGCAACCACTTTGAAATCTCCTTGGAAACTCACTCCCACCCACATGCCCACATCTAGGCTCCATTTCCAGACACACTCTTGCCAGACAACTTAGTTTTAGTTTCATGCTCCCATTGGGAGTTGCCTCATTTTCAAAGGCAATGCAAAATCTACAGGGGCTGGCATGTCAGAGAAAATACATCTACGCTTTCAGAAACAGACTTGCAGCTTAATCCACACTCATCTACTAAAAATATTGAAGGAATTCAGATGCATATCCATGGTGAAAATGAAGAGGCAAAGAATCCCAGTTGATAGTATAATGGAAACACTAAATTAAGTTTACCAATGGAGAAAATAACAAATGAAAGTTTATACAATTAGTATGCTTATTTTTAGAAGGAATAGATGCAAAAGGGCCAATTATTAATGCGTAATTCAGCAAGTAGTTGAAACAGTCAACATGCAGCAAAAATTGAAAGGAGAAAATCAGCCAACATAGTTGCTGCACCCAGGTTGACTTACACAGAGTAAACAACTCAAGATCCTTTGAACTTTTGGTTGCAAGCTTGGTTCTCTGATAATTAATTAGAGAGACTAATTGCACTAGTTAAAATGAAGTGATGGGGAAAGTTGCAAAATACTAATTTTCAGATGTTCTGAGATACCACAGTTGGAAGACAAAGATGGCAGAGATTTTTTATTAATATTTAATTTTGAAGTCATAAAAATACTGATCAATTAGCCCATTGTAACAGTCCTTGGTTAATATTTTGAAGGAAAATGTGCCTCAAGAAACTTGCTCTTTGTTTTCTAATTATTTCATGGGAAACTCACCTATATCAGTTCATTCAATGTTGATCAAACATTCAGGAAAATCATGCATTTTGGAATGAGAGCAACAAGCAGAAAACTTGTAGCATCAATAGTCGACTGGCATTTATGACAGAAACAAGGTAGGGAGGGGAGGTTGGGAACTTTATGAGAGGCCAAAGCATAAATTGTTGAAGATTGAAAGGTGATTTACTGGCAGAAGGCGCCACTATATGAGCTAAAGAGAAAAAAGCCATATTGGACCTAGCAAGCATGGTATATTTGGTTGACAAATATTTGGTTGACAAATGGTACAATAGCTCTTGTGGAATGTTGAAACCACCCCTGTTCCCAGATGTCCTAGCAATTAGGAAACCAGGGAACACCTCAACCATGAGAAAGAAGATTCATACATCACTGCAGTTTAAACTACTTTATTAAGATGACTGCATGAAAATGATGAAAGCTAGAAAAAAAAAAAAAAAAAATCACATGTTACTAAGGTTGAAAAAAAGAAAACATCCATACACAAGTACACACACCAAATGAAGAATGAGACAAATTATTTATTATAGATTTCAAACTATATCAGACCAGAAAAATGAATCAGGACAGTCTAACAGAGACCGTTGACATGTTGCATCTCCTAAGAAAGGAAGCCTCGACATAAATCAAGCCAAAGGTATAAAGGTACAAAGAGTTTAATGAAGCGATAATGTTAGCAGTGACTATAATAGAGTCGGCAGGTTGCTGTCCACGACTTTTTCCTAAATCAATTTGGTCCATATTTCACTAGCTGGACCAGTTTTTGATCATCACTAAATGCCTCTAGTAATGTAAAATAAACTGTATTTTAGACTGGACATTCTCTGTAAACCAATCAACAAGATTTTCAAGGTGGGATGTAGGCTAGTTTTCGTTATGCATAAAGTTACAGAGAATAATTCCAAATATGAGTATCAGATTTGGCTATAAGTACTGTAGCATTAAAAGCACAGAGTGGATGCACATAGATTGCTAGCATATGAGTGCTCATATCAATCTGAAAAGTTATTGTAGAATAACTTCATCAAAAGCTTGTTCATGTTGTCTAGATAACCATTTTTAATCAGAGAGAACAAGTCGAAATATTCACCATAAAACAGAGAGCAGACCATCAATGTGTAACCAGTGCAAGCTGCAACGTAAAAAAGAACCATCCTTTATAGATTTGGATATAATTACCTCAGCTTCCGTAACCATCTGATCTACATAACTCCTCAATTTGGTCACCCTCAGCGCCTCGGTGAAGAACCGGAACTGCTCCTGCCTGATCGAGTAATCGACATCAAAGACGACCCCAGGACCGAAAGTAGGCACATTGAACTGGTAAACCTCCTGCTGGCTGAGCTCCGTCTCCGGGGCCTTGAAGAAATGCGCCGAGACCTCGGGGCCAATGAAGAAGGTGATGCGCCGGTTCAGCACATTCACTGTGAAGACACTCCCGAGCTTCTTGTACTCCTCTCTGATCATCACGATCGGGCCTTTCATGAACCGGAGTAGCCCTCCGATGACCGGCAGCGCCTTCACAGTCGGCGGCAGCCGTTCCTTGGACCTGGGCGCCAGAGCGGCGTAAACAAGCTTCACAAAGACTACGGTCGCCAGAAACAGAAGCCCAGCGCTAAAGAACTTATTATTTTCCTTCAGATCCATCATCGTAACGTAAATCGACCACGCGATCAGCAGAATCTGAGGAAAAAAAAAAAAGGGAAATCCATTGAAAGAAAGCAAAAGATTAGATCAAATAGAAGAGAAATCCCTCAGATCTTATGAAAACGAGTTCGAAACTCCGGAAAGCATGAGAAAACATAGCTCAATTTGGATCAGGATAATGTGGAGGGAAAAAAACAGCAGAACTCGTGCAAAAAAAAGGTAAAAAGATTAATAAAATCTTCAACTAAGTTCCTCCTCCTCGAACTCAAATACCGAGAAAAGGACACTAAGAGCGATACGCAGTAGAAAGAAGAGCTTACGTCAGATCGTCTATCGCTGAGAGAGAGAGATTCGCAGAAAAAAAATCGGAAAAAGAAATGTCTTTGTCTTGATGACGACGAGTCCAAATCCGAGAAAAAGAGAAATACAGCGGAAAGAAGAGCTCACTTCAGATCGTTTATGGATCAGCAAAAACCTGGAAGGGGAAAAAAAAAAGCGCAGCAAAATTCGCGCAAATAAGGCCAAAAATCAGGGAAAAAAATGTTAATCCGAAACCTTGAGGAATCGATGACAACCGAGTCCGAATCAAAAAAAAAAAAAAAAAAGGTTAAACAGCGGAGATCTCAGTTCAGATCGTTCACCGAAAGCAGACCTCAACAGAAGAAAACACTCCCCCAGCGCCGGCGAAACCTGCGAGACAAGCAGGGAGATCAAGCTCAGAACACGAAGAAAAAGAGATGCAAGAGATCGAAGGAAGGAAGCGGGTTTCGGGATCGGAGCGGGATCACCTCAAACCCTAGCGAGAGAACCGAACCAGAGGGTTTGGATGAAGCGAACAGGGGAGAGGGAGATTTAAATAGGCGAAGAGGGTGGGGGATGAGAGGAATCTTGGGACTGGAATTAATTTTTAAGGGGCAAAGGGGAGGGAGAGGAGAACCAGGGGCGGAAACAGGGGAAGGGAAGCCCGAAACAGGGAGTGAGAGCGTCGCTATCTGTATCGATTTGCAAGCATATTGTTCACGGGCGCATGGGCAGCTGTATCTCCGCTGCCTTCCTCTCCGCTTAAAATTTAATTTTTTTATTTTTTTTTTTCTTTCCGGATATGAATTCAATATAAAATATTGCATCTTAATGCTTATATATCTCGTCTTTGGCTCAGCTTGTAAAGCTATCGGTCCTGATAATATCTTAAAATCTAATTATTTTTGAATAATTATATGATACTTAAAAATAAAAATATAAATTTGAATTAAAATTTTATTATTAAAATTTAAAAAACTCGAAATATTAGAATTTGGTAGATCCTATTATTTTTATAAATTTCTAACAATTAATGTAATTTTAAAATAATGTATTTAAATAACATTGATAATGTTTTAAAATATAATTACTTTTAAATAATAATAATATGACAATTAAAAATAAAAAAGACAAAAAAATAAAAATTTATCATTAAAATAAAAAGACTCAAAATTTAAATTAAATTATTTAAATTATAATAAAATATAATATGTATACTAATACTTAATATTAGTCTTAAAATTTTTTAAAAAATACTTAAAATCCTTGAGCTTGGTTGTAAAGAGAGAGACAAGAGAATCGTTCCGATTAGAGAAAAGAAAAGGAAGGATTTAAGTTCAAAACATTAAAATGTCTCTAAAACTTAACATTAATTTTTAAATTATATTAATTAAAAATAATTTTAAAATGAATGAAAAATTATTTTAATTTTATTGATTCACACTAAATCGTTGAGCCAATGAAAAAGAAATATCAATTGGTTCGCTCAATATTGATCACATTAATTATATAACTAATTTAATTAAAGAAATAAATTGATCAAAAATCTAATTCTTCAATCCATCCATGTCAATTCAATCCAAATATAATAACCATAAAAATCATGAACTTTGTATTTTTTTTTATTTTAAAAATCAGCATCTACTTAGCATGTTTTATGATGACATATTGGCATTCAACCATCTAAAATCTTTCATCTTCTTTGAACAACAATAGTAAAATTCTAACTATTATTTATTAGAATAGATTGTTATGATATCTAACATTGGTGATGTCATATAAAACACGTGCATTCATGCACATCCTTCATGATTTTACCGCTGCCATGTGATCTACGTTTCTTTACATAATAAATTTTGAGAAAAAGTTTTGAGGCTGGTGAGAGCATAGCACGTCTCTATGCGGCTTATAAACATGATTACTGTTATTTTTATTAAATTGCAAACTCTAACAAGCGACTCAGTCCAATTATATCTACCATATTATTCAACTACCATCTTTAAAATAACTTATGGCTGATAAAATACACCTTTTTATTTAGTTCTCTATGCTTATCAAAATAAGAAAAACATGAATAATACCTTTATTTTTTTTATAAATCTGATATATTAGAAAGATCTATAGCAAATATATTCAAGTAAATCAGCAAAAACAAAGTCCTTTAAATTGATTGCATAGTTGGAGGATAATTATAACAAGAGTATATAAAATTATCTAAAATTTTCAATGTAATTTTTATATCTTTTTTTAATATCAACTAATAAAATTTATTCAATCAAATGCATTTTTAATAGCTATCAGTGATGACTTGATGAATTATCTTAATTGGCGCGATAGACATAAAAAAAATGCTGAGATAATTAGCAAAACAAAATTTAAAAAAATAAAAAAACTTATGATATTTTTGATCTTCGATCACTACCATCTCATTATCATGTAACACCATTTCAACATTTTTTTCTTATTGATCATGCCAATTAGAATGATCTATCAAGTAATCATTAACGAACATAAAAAATATGCTTAATTGAATAAATTTTAAGATTTAATATGTTTATTAAGCAAAGAAAATATAAGAACTCAATTGAAAAACATAAATAATATAATTATCTAGGTAGTTTGGCTATCCAATTAGCTGCAAATGTTTTAGATCTTTTTATTCATTAGAGAGAGAGAGAGAGAGAGAGAGAAAGAGAGAGAAAAGTGCTTCAAAATGCGGTAAAAAAAAAAAAAAGAAAAAAAAAAGAAAAAAAGAAACATATGAAATTATTTTATAAAGTAAAAGTTTGAGGCATGCTCCAATAAATTTGGAAATGAAAATTACCTGGATGTAACCCAAGGGGCACAGGTGCCACGCATGGCCGTTGCGATTTGCCCTCGGGGAGAACGCCCATGCTAAGGCCTCATGTGAATAATAATTCACAAGACCACATGATATGGGATTTAAATGCCAGCCCCACGCTGTGTTGGCCCTTGTAACTCGAGGCCAGACAAAATCTTTGGGCAGACCGGACACGGATCCTTTCCTGGCAGAGTGGATCCCCCAACTAGATACTTTAAATCCACATGAATGACTACGGGTACCAAAAAGATTGTCCTTTCTTGGTTGTAGATGGATTGCATGGATAGTTTTGGATGAACTGCCCTCCTTCCCTCCTTCAATAACCAAAAACTCCTCAATTTTGATATGATTAAGATTGATCTTAGGATCTCTAGCTAGTTCAATCATCCAAATGAGAATGGGTATCATCTCCAGTTGGACTAGAGAATCAATCATGACAGTTCATGATTGAAAACGATGATCATGATTAGTTGGTAGACCCTGAAGCATTGTCTCATGTATCACAGTAAATCCATCGAGCTCTCTCCCATCCACAACAACCTCATAGCAGCTAACCTAATCAGAATCTGAATCTCATCAGATGGCACATCTCCGGCAAGCTTATTGTCATATAAACATTTTGTTGATATCAAGTTGAAAGGCACCCAAACTCTCTGGATTGCTAAGGGACAAACTATTTTTGAATTAGTTTCAGCTCGAGTTGAGATTCAATAGAGTATCAGTCTTTGGTTCTGCAAGCTCTAGCTACAAATTTTAGTCTACTCTTTTAGTGTAATATACTAAGATTTTGCATGCAGCTAACATAGATTTAAGCACACCACAAACAGCAACAAAATTCAAAGATGTAACATTGATCCATTAGCTATGTTATACGATATATATACCTTCAAAATCCAAGGTTCCTTGAATTCCAAAAGAATCTAGCTATAAAAATACAATTTACTTACAGAATAAAAGTCAAACCTGCAAATCTTTTTCATTAAATAATAGAGATAAAGATTAAAATTTTTGTATACTAAACTCTGGAAAGGGAGAAAACTTAAATCAATAGACATTGCATAAGCCTTACAAAAAATCATAGCTATCTTTTATTTAAATTACAAAGATATATGGCTTGAAGCAAAACAGAAGGATATATAAATTGAAGAAAAACCCACAAGAAATAATATATTCAAGAGCAAGACACGGAGGCCGAGAGGATTTTGGAACTGTTAATCTCCACGCCAGAACTTCAGATCTTTGAAAACATTATCTCTAATTAATGTGCAGTTGGGTGCATGTGCATGTGTAAAGCCTGTTTCCATCTCAAAATGTGTCGCATGCGTTACATAAAAATAAGTTATAAATCATAAAGTTGCGTGAGGTATCTGAGCTCTATTGCCAGCAATGATGGGAGGAAGGAGGGGGGGGGGGTGGTGGTGAAGGATGGGAAGAAAGAATCAAAAGTAACAGTGTAGTAAATCCTCACACTGAGCACATTAAAATCCAAGAAATATTTCCTCGGATCATTCACTTCTCCAAATTGTTTCCTCCTGGAAATATTTTAGATGGGCCTTTAAGATACATAAGATGAAGAGCTTGGTAGTCCCAATCTATTTTACAGTTTCATCAAGTTCATCCAAAATGTGATTCCTCCTGAATAAATGAACTTGCTCTAAAAAAATGCATTCCCTGTATCACCATTGGTGGATTGCATCAGGTTGGTCTGGAACTAAAGTTTGCTTAATATATAGAGTAAAGCTTAAAATGACAATTAGATTTAGACATAGGCAACCAATCTGAAAATTTTGGCCTGGCCCTCAGGTTTCAGTGGTAAGCCTCATTACAACTAATTAAACTTTCCTACTAAACCATTATTATCAGACTGCAGTAACTTGGCATTGCCTCTAAAAATGAACAGTCAAGATCACATTTATGCAGAGATAGGAGCTAAGGAGTCATCTTGCTTCCAGTGCTGGATTTGAGCCATTGTCATACAAGCAATGAGAATATATATATATATATATATATATATGATAAAAGATAGAGCATGGAAAACTAATTATAATACACTCCCATTTACACACTTAGAAAACAAGTTTTTGGAGAGGTATGATTACAACATAAGTTGAGGCTTCTCCAGGTCATTGTAACATATATGCAGCAAAACAAAATGATTTTACTCGAGTCAGTAAATCCTCACCATTTTTCATGAACCATTCATCTGTCAAAGGATTCCCCAAAATATTCTCACATAACTGATGTATTCATAAACCATTCAAATTTCAAGATAATGCATATCAACTTTCAGCTTTCTCACTAAATACCAACATGATAATTAAAGATGTAATCTGTGGGTTAATTGGATTTGAAACATTGTGTTATACTGCAAAACAAGCTCGCTAGAACAGGCCTCTCATACTAATTTGGATTGTTGATCCTATGGCTAAAACATCTACCCTGGTTCACCCAACTCTGTATGGACCCTTCTAATCTAACATCATGAGGTCTGTGATGGTTGGCTTGCGAGTAGAAAAAGGAAAGGGAGTAGGAACCCTAAAGAATATTTATCTGCCTTGTTTAGTAAAAAGTGGCAAGGTCTCTCATACCTTGAACGTGGAAATATGCACATCTCACAGAGAGAATTGATAATACTGGGGGCAAAGGAAGCCATTGAGCACCAATTGGCTGCAACCTATGAAAAGAAACAAAGAAATGCAATAAAAGACAAGGGATGCAGTATATACATCGATTTCAATTTTCTAACTGTAGAATTTATATAGTGAATTTATTGTTCATCAATGACAAAAGAGCCCTCCATCTTCTTCTCTGGTGACAATGTTGGGGCAAAATTTAGAGGTGAAAACATGTCATCATAACTAGATGATGGTGCAGGTTTGAACTCATATGGACCTTCCCTGGCTCCCCACACCTGATGATACCATAATACAGTTAGTATTTTTTCACTTTTTTGCTAAACAATCAATAGTTTTGTTTGTTTCAAAGCAAGATGGCAGTCAATTGAGTGCCTACAAGATTTTTATGCTCAATGCAGGACAATACCTGATTTCCTTCATCATCATAGCCCCTATCCCAAGTATGCACTTCACCATTTCTGTGAATTGCAAGCTCTGACGTGCAATGTGTTGCACCATTCTGTTGATAAGTATTTTGTAAGAAATAGATCTCCTTCTAAAGGAAAGTTAATGAATCAAGGCAAATCTGTTCATTCACCAGCTCCATGGAAAGCTAGGAGCAAAGGACATCACAGGAGAAAGTAAAGAGAAATATACCCAGGAATTAGGGAAGCCACCAGGTGGAGTTGAGCCTTCATATAAGCAGCGTTTTCCACGTTCACAGCGTGAAAGGTGTATGGTTGTTAAATGTTCTGCAATATCCTGAACACAACATCACACTTCAATTTATGCACTATAATCTTGCTCACTTGCAGCACTGGGAAGTTCCGCATTAATAAAAAACTGAAACTGAGATAAAAACTGGCCAGTGATAATATGAATGAGGCACATGAGGAACTAAAATTATTCATCGAAATCAGGAACTAAAATTATTCATCAAAATCATTAGCTCACTGGCAACAGAAGTGCTTCAAGAACATTATGTGGAAAAGTAAATACCAGGTAAGCCAAGAAAAAAACAATGAAGCATGTAACTCAAATATAGTCACATCTGTTGATTTAAACAAACGGGTGAGTATGAGAGTGAGTTCAAACTGACTGAAAACATTCAAGTCAAATGCTAATGCACCCTCGAGAGAAAAGATCAGCATCCATGAGAATCCTGGAAGCATGGTGAACTATAAGTTTATAAATAAGCATAGAATTTTTCTTTATTGCTTACAATTCCCACATTTTATCATATTCATGTAAATCCCTTCTCATCCAAATCACAGCAACCAATAACCCTGGTTGGTTCTGCCTGACAAGATCCACCATCCCATACAGAATGCAGTATCTAGGGAACCCAAATTAGCATGGATGCTTCATGTTGCACTATGGCAGTGTTTGGTTCAGGAATAAAGCAGGCATAAGGCTTGGATATGCCTGCCAGACAGCTTTCAAAAAACAGGCATACACGAGGATTGGTTATGCCAGTCAAACTTGCTAATGCCAAGTATAACTATCCCAAGAGAAGCTATGCCTGTCACCTTTTTTTGATGGACAAAAACACTTTCAGTTAAAAGTAAGTCCAAAAATTGTAGCAAAAATGCGAATAGGCATAGCTACTGTGGTTCCATTTATTCTTATTTTTAAATATATTCAACCCATAAGGTAAGGAAATAAAACAGAACAAAAAATATGGGAACGCACTATAAGAATAAAATACAGTCAGGAAGAGAAACAGACATTAGGGCAAAAGAGAGCACTGAGAGAGGCTGCTTAGGAATCATGGAGAGTGTCATCAGTTTTGCTAGTACCTTCATTCTGAGAGTAATAAACATGAAAACACGTGCTTCAAAGTTAACATCTTATCTTCAGGGAATTGTTGGACTATGATGCGACATGTTTGCCGTTTCACTACTTTTCCTGTTTCTCTCCTTTTCCTAAAAGATTCTAATCTCACTAATCAAAGCAAAGGAATATTGTGCTGAAATGGTTTCTATCATGGGGGCAGGGAGAAGGTGATGAACATGCTTGAATGGTCATTGCTCAAGTAGTTCAGGCAGGAATATTAAAACTGAGATGGCCTAAATTACCTATATGTCAAATTCAAAGCTGAGGGATCTTCAATCAAAAGAATGCAAGTAACAAGTTGTATTGTAAGGACAAAAAGTAATCAGCAAGCTTGAGCTATTGATTGGTTATGTAACATGGTCAGAACTTTCAAAATTATTTAATGAAAAAATTAAGTTCTATGACAATTGAATCTCAATGTTCTTTTTTCCGAATTTCCTTATTTTAACTTGGCAAGAAAACAGCGCCACTATGGTAATCTAAACTTCAAAAGCATGATAGCATTCTGCATCTACAGGAACAATTTGTTCAAATAATCTATCATATGTTCCTAGCAGCACCATCAATTCCCCACATTCTATGGGGGTATAACTTGGCAAATATATTTCTACCCTTCTCAATCCATGAGTTTATTGTTTTCTATTTGGGTTGTCTTTAAATTTCAACGATTATTTGGTAATTCTTAACGAAAATAAGTGATTATAACATAAAAATGTATCCTTATTTTTAAGTGATTATAACATAAAAAATGTATCATACTAACTTTCCAAGTATGACTCGTCTTGTCTGGAGCTTTAGTATGCAGTGGGAAAATGCAATTTTAATCTGAATCACATATTGTAAGACATCTTCTGCTAATCACCGATAATCCAATACTTTACAAGTACAGCAGGAAACTTGTGTGGAGCATCATAATGTATGTTTCAAAAAATGTTCTTATCTCATGTTACAAAAGAATTATGCTACAACTAGAGAGGAAACCAAAAAATATTAACTTGAAGAACATATTGAAGATTGTAAATTAATACAGGTTCTCATATGTAACAAGTCATACCCCTATAACTTCTTCAGCCTGTGGTCGCTGGTCCTTTGGACGGTCGCAAAAATTTTTGTACTCTTCCACATCCCTTATGGCATACGAACTTAACTGTCATTGATATCATAGGATTAGCGGTGCAAGGTAAAACAATGCCAGCTCCAGTTTTTGTCTATTTAAATGCTATTGACAAGAATGAAAATTTCTAGCAGGAAAGATATGTTTTCCAAAGCACATTTATCTTTTCTTATTAAATACTACCGTTCCTTGTAAGTTTTGAGATAAATCAATGTCTTAAGCAAGGACATAGTGGTAAATACTAAGATATATTTCAGAAGACTCAACTAGTAGCAATATGTTTATATGTCACGATAAGTCAGGACATATTAGATCACTATTTTTCACACAGTTTTAAGCATAAATGATCGGCCATAAAAGAAGCAATAGCAATCTCTGATTGCAACAGAGTAAGATAAGAGGGTGATGTTAGGTTATTTGGGGAAGTTCAAAATCCTGAAAGCAGGATAGACACATCTATCTCCTCTTATGTGACCAGTGAATCAAGAAGTGATCTCACCTCAACATCACATTTTATTTCCTTCGGACAAGGCTTCACCATATAAAACCTCTGCAGTAACAGTCATAAACAGTCAGCATTCTTTACAACATGAAATAGTAGTGTGATTTTAGTACCTAAATTCAAAAATAGTGCATAAAACAAAGTGTGATTATGATAGGAAAGGTATAAATTGTTGCAACTGAAAAAACAGAGATAGAGAGACCAACTGTGTAACTCTTTTGCCCCTCTTTAACTTAACTTTTCCATAGTTAGCACTTTTCTTCCATGATCAAGAGTGAGATAATCAGTGTTACAACCTACAGGCCTTATCTATTAGGTATAGACCAGATACAAATTGGACGAGAAGGCACTGAAACATTCTTGTATAGAATGTAAACAGGAGACCACCTTTTTCATATGGAAGTATGGATTAGATATCTTAATGCTGATTTTATTAATATCATTCCAAAAGGAAGATTGTGGAAACAAAAAGACTATATTAGTTTTCTGAATGTGACCTATAAAATCACGTGCTCAAGCATTGGTTCAGAAAATGAAAGAGAGGAAATGGGTTAATTCAAGTGCAACAATTAATGGACTTGTGACCCAAAAGAACTCTATTGGAATAAAAACACATAGTAATCAATATCATAAGTGGAGAGTTAATGATAATTGTAAAGTTGACAAGAAAAGACTGGGATCATGGGAGTTCTTGCGTATTGTTTTTGGATATGATGCATATAACCAAGGAGATGGAATGGTTGGGTAGTTTATTCTGGATCTAGTTAGGAGCTTAGCATCTCAGACAAGGTCAAAGGGCACCGTATCTTCCATCTTCTTTGATCTTTTGAGATGGAAATTATTAGTGCATTTTACAAACATAAGACAAGAAGAGGACTTCATTGAGGGAAAGAGCATGTAAAAGCATCATGTCCTTGCACCATTTTGCTATCTTCAGTGTACCATTAATATTTGCATGCCACTATAACGACAGCCACAACAAACATGTTGATTTAAGTGTCATCTTATCATTTTGATCAGGTATGGAGCTTAAGGATGAAAACAAACAAGAGGGCTACTTTCCAAATGCATATGTAGGAGGACAGAGTAGAGTTATGGCTATCATGCTGGACAAGTCAGTTATATATTGTTGAAGCTAATGTAGATTACATTAGCCTCATGACTAGATTAAAGCAACTAACTAGATTCTAAGTTACCTAGACCCTTGGTTTACCTCATAGCACCCACACCTAACACTTCTAATGGATATGGATAAGATACTTTGGTATAGGACCACAAGAACATTTTAGAGATTTTGCAAGGATTTCACACTTGACACACGCCCACACCCGATCATCATACCCAACTCCATGTAACATAGCCAATAACTATTCAACTTAATTTGGAATGCTTCTCTTTGGATCAAATTCACATCTAAAATCTGGAGGATCAAATTTGTTTAAAATTCTTGACCTATTTAATGCAATGGTTAAGGTCCAGATTGGGACTAGTTAAAACCAAACTAATGCAAACCAAGAGTTCTTAACCAAATCGTAAGATACATATTGAAACTAATTCCAGATAGATCTGATCAGATCCAAGAAACCAGACAGTGCAATACGAATTCATAAGGAACACCATCTCATCCAATTCCAATTGGACAGGTTTTCATATCACCAAAAAAGATCAGGTCTATGTCACGCTCAAATCCATCCCAGCATGAATTTACCAGTTTCCTATTCATTAGGGTGATCCCCTGATGGAGAGACTCAACAGAATATAAGATCTAAGAGAAGCTAGCTCGATTTTGGTAGAAGGATATCCTTCTAAATGTAAGTGAAGTTAAATCTGTAAACAAGTTACATGTTGAATTTCAAAGCATCCCGGATCAATATTTAAAGCATCCACTATGATGCAAAAGAAGCTTTGAAAATTTGAAGTATGCAGAGAGATTTCTTGTCAGGAGATGGAAGAGGAGAGTTTGCTACAATAACATATTTTTATCGGGGTCGAGGGGCTATTCACTAAGGATTGACACAGAAACCTAGGTTCTTCGAATCCGAGTTTACATAAAAATTGGTTTTCTTTTAAAAAATGTGGCAAATAGGTTCAAAACCGCATGGAATGGGGATCAGATTCTGAATTGTAATATGGTATTGGAAGCATCTTGGCATTTTGTTCCTCCATCTTTCCAAAGTATACCATATTAAATATTCTTTAGATAAGAACTTATAGCTGAGAGAAGCTGCAGTGTGGACTCCTGATATTAGAAGAGAATTGTCGGATGAGAAAATCAAAAAAAAAAAAAAAATTGCATTTTTCTGTGTATTGAAAGTGAATACTGCCATAGGTGATAGAACAATTATTGTTCACCAACTGCTATGTCTCATAAGTGGACAAAATCAAATAACACATAGAATTCTTTAAGCTTCACATTAGATAAAGCCTTGGTTTGGATGGAGTTTGAGGCAAAAGTTGCAACAGGGGTAATTCATACCTCCACCTTTACTGTGATTTTCTGTCACCATGGAACCAGATTTCAGGCTCAGGGAACCATACTACACCATTAGCAGAAGATATGTAGACATTGGCTAAGATAGCAAATAACAAAGAAAACGCAGGATGTCAGCAGTACTTTATCATATGCTATGTGAAACGAGGTTTTAGAAGAATGAAATACAATGATCAAATTCTTGGACTTCAATGGCAAGTAGCTGGAGAAGAACATAACCACAATGGCAAGTAGCTGGAAAAGAGCGATAGTCTCTTTCTTCTACAGTATTTTAGTAGTGAGGTGGTTCTGTTGATTTTCTCTCTCCTGATTCTCCTTTCATCGTTGAATGTATCTCTTGATATGGTAGGAAAAAGCCTCCTTCAAGTTATTTTACTTCTATTTTTTGGGTGTAATAATTATTCTATTACTTCATGGCAAAACATCAAGTTTCTTCATTAATTGTCACTTAGGAAAACATTTAGTTTGTTTTCAGCTCAAAACAATGTTGCATCTATTTCTAATTGCTCTCATTTAGCATCCAAGCTAAGTTTCACATCTCTTTGTATTTTACGTGTTCAATTTAAGCCGAAGAAATTAGGAAAAGAGATAATTAGAGGAATAGGCAAGAGTAAGATGGGAGAATTGATCATGAAAGACCAACATATCAGTCGTAGGTTAATCACAGAAGCATGTGCAAGAATGAGTTCAGATGCTAGGCCAAGTAACATGTATGTGGCATACGGAGTGGAAGTAATCATACTTGTCGAAAAGGTTTCTGTGGAGTTCTCCAGAATGCCTGCCATAAAAGAAGAGCTATTAGCACATATTGTGCAGACAAGAAAATAAAATAAAATAATTAGATACAAATGAAAGGCCATGTAGCTGCACAAACTTGCTCAAAATAGAGTACTCTCGAACCATCAACCATCTCTGTTGCTGGACACATAAGCATTCTGCAGACAGAAAGAAGAACAACTATTGGAAATGTAAATTTGGTTACGCAAGGAAGGAAAAAAAAAAAAAAAAGAAAACGAAAAAAACATTGTACCAAAGACATTGGGCATGAAAAAGGCAAAGATTTATTCAAGGCATACATCAGGACATATACCAAGATTTTGGCCATTATGCAGTGAGGAAAGGCCAACTGGAATTTTTCTCCAGTGTTAAGTTGGTCTACTTATATAATCCAGCATATAGAGCACAACCGCAAAACCTCTTCCATTAAGTCAATAAAAATTTGAATAGATGGTTGCAACAAGATCTTGTCATTATGCTTATGGTTATCATTGCCAAAGCTATGAGTATCTTCATTTACATTATCTATGTTAATCAAAACTATCTAGTTGGCCACCATCTAGGTTCTAGCTCAGTAGATTTTGAACCAGAGCACCAAGGTATCAAAACAAGATAAACTCAGAAGAGATAAAAAGCAAATCCAGTCCCAGCTGATCGATTTCATTCCAATATTCAAGAAAGCTATATATGTTTAAGTTTGATATGGAACCAGCAGACACAGGGGCTAACCAATTCCAACTCCAAAGTTAATTAACACTAAGTCAAGCAACAAAAGAAACAAAGCGTGGACCACTGCGCACCTCCCAAAATCTAAATTTGACATAGAAATCGAAAGTGGAAATCTCACCTTATATTAAGATAATTGTCAGGATCTCTACGAGCTTGCTCTCGAGAAAACTTCAAAACCCCAATCCACAAAAGAAAGAAATGAGAAGGAGCATCAGACAACGAAGTTAACCAACCGAACTCTCAATCAAACTCCACGAAACCAACACCGCGGAATCCAGCAAAAGAGAGCTTACTTTCTCGCCGGAGAGGGCTTCGGCGACGGCGCGGGCGTGGTCCCACCTGGTGGTGGACTTCCTCAGCCTCTTCAATAGAAGCGCCCCGCCGAAGAGGACCAGCGCCTTGAGGACCCATCCCCGCGCTCGGCTCCCAGCCCCGCCCGAGTCCGAATCCTTCCCCATCTCTCCCCTCGAAATCGAATCAACTGCACAAGAAATCAACCAAAAAAGGGACCGAAACCACAACTCGGATCCACTGCTGCCGACCAAGAGAACACACGGAAGGAATCGAGAAACGAGCAGGAATCCAGTTCTACGAATAATTCCGGTATGAATTCGTTGGTATTGGAGTGGAAGAGAAGGGGATGGGAGAAGAGAGGAGAAAGGAAGGGTTTATCCTCCTCTTTGGCTTGGATTCGAAATTTTACGGCCGCAGGCCGCGGCATGGGGCGTATGGCCGCGGCTCTCAGTAGGAGAGAAGGGAAGAAGAGATTTGGGGAGAACGGCTGTTGGGCTTGCTTTGGTTCGGTTTTTTTATTTTAGTTTTTATTCAAAAAAAAGTTTTTATTAAAAAAAAAAAATTTAAAATAAATAAAAAAAAAAGTAAAATAAATAAAGTGAACCCAACCCTCTCCATTGAAAGGTTGATGCCTTTTGAGCCATCAAGTAGTTTATATTGGAGAAATAAATGGGGTTTGATGTAGGATGAAGCATTGACCCAATTTAAATCACATGGGTAAAACTTGGGCCACATCTGAGATGAGATTAGAACATTAGAAAAAGAGCCTTCAAGGATTCTCAAAGTTTTATTAAATTTCATCATTTGATAATATTAATCAAAAGAAAGAACACGATCATTTTCTAAGCATTAAAATTTTTATAAAATAATAATTTTAAAAATTTATAAAAAAATAAATTTTGATGAAATCTTTTATTTTATTTTATTTTTTCTATCTTTTTTTTCTTACTTATATCTTGGAGCTATGGTTTATCGTTCTTATTTTCTCTCATTTAAAATTCTTCTTTCCCTTATGCCACTTTTTATTTATTTAATCTCTTAACTTGTTAAAACTTTTTTAGTGTAAAATATAAAATCTATTTTATGATTTAAGTATTATTAAATTACGTTCATATGGTTTGAAATGCTATATTTAACTATTATGTATTTTAAATTTTATTAAATTAAGTCTATATGATTTGACATTTATAATTGACTACCATATATTTTAAATACTATCAAATTACATGCATATGAAAGTTTAGACATATCAAGTAAAAATTAAGTATATTTAAAAGTATAATATTTCAAACTATATGGGTGCAATTTGATAGCGTTTAAAATACATAGTAGTTAAATATATATATATTAAATCACATGAGCGTAATTTGATAACATTCAAAATATATGACAGTTAAGTGTAACATTGCAAACTATGTGAGTGTAATTTAATAATGCTTAAAATACAAGATAGTAGTTTGTATTTAACCCTTTTTTTATGATGTAATAATTGCCTCTTTTCAAATGTTATTTTTTAATTGGATCAAAATTATAGTTATGAGCTTTGAATATTAGGGATAAATTTAAAATTTTATTCAAAAATTCAAGAAATTTAAGTTGTTCAACCAAATTTAAGCTCCTAGGAAATTGAATTATAATCCAAAGTTTTGGATTTATAAAAAAGAAAGGAATTTTTCAATTCCATAGCTTTCATATGCCTAGATTTCTGATTTGTTAAATTTAGATAATTTCATGAATTTCAAGGAACCATTATTCCAAACATGACCTTTATCTAGGATCAATTAATGTCATCATGATCATATGGTAAGCTTTTTTTTTAAAAAAAAAGTATATCATTTTTAATAAGTTGTTGATGAAAAGGATTTTTTTATCAAAAAATTATAGCTCGACCCATCAGCATCCAACTCTCTAATTGAGATATCTTAATTTTAAACTAAAATAATGATAAATAATGATACTACAACCGCAATAATAACTAAGTCTTGATCCTAAATTTGTAAGAATCAACTATATTTAAGTTATCATCAATCAAGTGGTGTACTTCATCTAACTTCATATTTTGTTTTATCATTTCTAGATTACTCTGCATTCATCTCAACTTTACCTATATTTTGTACATAAATGATCTTAATCCTAGATTAAAAAAAAAAATCTACAATAAGTTGATGGCTGACATAAAATTATAGTCGCATTTTATAAATATATATCTATTATAATAGAATTTAAATAATCATCATATTTTTTAAAAAAATTCTTTTATTTCCTAGGTTGGGCCAAAGGAGCTAGCTTAAGTTAGGTATGTGGCAAAATTGGATTAGACCAAAAGATTTAACTTGGCCAAGGATGTGGCAACCTTATTTTGGGACTAATGATTTCAAATGTTAGTACTAAAAATCCCATTTTAAAGAGTGGAAGATGAAGTAAATAAGTTTATTTGTGTCTAAATGAAGCTTTTTTTTCATGATGTTTTTTTTTCCTCTTTTTTTGGATCAAGGCTTAATATTCATTGTTGATCCATTCTTTTTAAGCTCGAATTTATAGATTCAGGTAGTTGGATAGCATGATATTAAAGCTAAATTATTGAAAGACGAGAGTTTTTTAAGTTGATTATTTATTTAATTAATCTAATTATGTTATTGTCTTAATTACATTTTTCATTTTAACATTTTGATTTTCTTTTCCTTTCTTCCTTCGGTGACGCTAAAGAAAATATAACAGTGTTAAGTAGATTTGTACTTTAAAAAAAAAGTCCAAAACTTTTGTTTAAATTTTTTTGAGCTATATATATATATATACTTACATGAGTTAGAAAACCTATTAGATTATATCTAATAAGATTTTTAAAAATTTTGAAGGGGCATAACCTTTCCATGCCTTGATCAAACATAATATCTTTGAAATTCTAGTGGGACCCAAGATCTATTACATGAGTATGATGTCTGGGCTCAAAGGCACCAAAACCTCCTGCTGATGAGACATGACTTTTCTGATGCACCTAAAGCAGCCAAAGAAAGCTTATATGAGACATTTGTCCTGTAACTAGAGAAAAATCTATAGATGATCCAAGGAAGTGGAAAAATATCTACAAGGGAAAAAATCTTCAGAATGATACAAGAAAGAAAAAAAAAAAATCTAAAGGTGACTGGGTCTAATACCCCATCACTGGGAGCCACTGAATAGTGCTGGAATCTAATCCATTCCCACTGCATTCTCTACCATAAATAGTGATCACACTGAGCAAAGAAGACCTTATCTCACATTGAGCAAAGGGAAAAAAAAGGTATCAAGGATGCAGGCTGCAGCAGTGTGCTTCACTTGGCCATTGCCAGTTAAAGGCACCAAGACCCTGGTGCCAAGGAGGCTATCTAAGCCTCACAGAGCTCTCATCAGCCCAAGGGCTGTGGCCATTACCACTTCTGAAACATCAACAGTTGACTACAGCTCCTCAATTTCGTATGCCTTCTCCATCTCTTTTACTCAATCCATTTCACTGATCAAAGCTATGGCATCCATATCTAACAGCCCAAGCTACAGTCCATTTTCCAGAATATAAATGATACAGCCATGATATGAAATGAATGCAGTGTAAATGATTCACTAAATCACTTATCCTTTTTGTTTTAATATAAGTGCTACTTTAGAGTAATCATAAAAGCTAATATGTGCCACAAATTATTGGCCATTGCTTTCAGTTTGTGTTAATTAGTAAGCAATGAAACAATTGAACTGCAAATGAAAAACTAAGAGCATTAACCTTGTCCCTTCTTTCTGTTCTTGTACATTCCTTTATCATTAATTAGTTTTATTTAGTTGGAGTATGTATCACCCCTTCCTTTTTCTTGAAAAAAGAACAGTGATTGAGGACATGATTTCAGTAGATAATTTTACATGCTCTCTATAATTTTGCAGTGTATTTCCTGTGGAGGCCTGTGATATAATTGGTGGTGAGGCATGCAATGCAAAGATGTTCCCTGAAGCTAGGCTTGCGAGGTCGTCGAGGAGTGCTAAACCAAGAGTGGCTTCAGAGGAGATCGAAAGAGACTACATAGAGTATAATGAGCCCAAAACGTAAGGTTTGAGTAGCCTAGGATCAATTTAATGGAGAGATCAATAGAAATATGAGATTTATAACTAGTTGATGTATGTTTGCAGGGTGTTCCCTGGTGAGGCATGTGATGATCTTGGAGGAGAGTTCTGTGAAGCTGAGTACCAGATGGGGGTTTACAGAGAGGAGGCCCTGGCTTAATTAATGGACCTGCTGGCATTCAAGCTTCTTGTTGTAAATGGTTCATAATAGAAATATTGGATGATATCAAAGCACTCAGCATATTTATGTAGAGCTGTGTGTATTTCTTAGAAGGCCATAGACTAATAAAGCTTTAACTTTGATGCTTTCATGTCAATGATAGCCATATGATGCAGCTTTCTTCCAACAAAATGATAAGAGGAAGAATTCAAAGGAAGAAGGATAATGAAATGGAATTAGCTCCCCATTTTCTTTCAGAAATAAAAGATAGAACCCCACCTAAAAATTCATTAATATGATGATGAACTCTCTTAAGGAGTACAAATGATGTTGGATAAAGTTTTGGCAATGAAGCCTGAATTTGTTTATAAGTAGGAGGAAGGGAAAAGAGGCATACAGTCTCCACCAAATAGAATGGATTGGACCTCAAGAGTCTCCTGTGGATGATGCCTCAGGCTACAGAAATAGGTAGGACATTGTGTTTGATGACCAAGCGCCAGTTTTTTCCAACTGTGCTCAGATTTTGGACTCAGCAAAAGATCCACCACCAAACAAACAGGGGGAGAGATAATTGACCAAACAAACAGGGGCTTAAAATTAGTTGTTTGTTCAGCACATTCTATACAGAAAACTGCAAGCCTTTTGTACACACTCTCTACTTCACCAAATACTTGTCCTCTAGAAGCTTTTGAATGATTATATGTTCAGATAAAGAGTGAAAAAATTATCTAACATATTTCTTAGGGTCAGCACATTTAGTTTACAATCCCTATCGAAAATTTGAAACTAGTTACTTGTAAATAAATATGGCCGAACTATTTCAAACTGCTGAATGATTTAGAACAAACCGTACCAAACCTTTCTAAAACAAATACAATTCGTGCTTTGATTCGATATAGAAGTCGAACCATTATGTACCGATATTGAATCGTGCTGAACCATCTTATACTGTACCAAACCATCCAGCTCAGCTTGATACGAAATAGTTCATGAGTTGAAATCCCTAGTTCATTTGAGCGATACTCTGCCGATGCTGATTTAATGTCGAAGCAATATTGATTCTCGATACAGTAAATCTTGCTTGTAAATAATAAAAGTTTTAGAGAGAAAATTTTAAATAATTTATCGATTCATTCTTATACTACATCTAATGCTTTGTTGCCAAACTTTTAACAACATATATAGAAATTATTCATCTCAACATGGTTAATAATTGCTTCCATCTTGGTTAAAATAACACTCTAATTTGAAGAGATGCAAAGAAATACCATTGATCCAATGTATATATGTATATATAAAAAAAAATGAATAGATTAAGAAAGAATAACTGTTTATACTTCTTTTACCTGTATCTCATGTGTTAAGTTTTACTTACAGAGAAAACAAATAAAATATTAGCGATTTCATGGATGCAAAGCCAATTTATCAATGACCAAATTTTAGTAAACCTACACTCATACCTGGCCTAGTAAAGAAACAAGCTGCATCTGATTTCAATTAATAAAAAGAAATCATAAAACTTTTAAGATTTTGCGTCAGGTCCCTATCAAAAATAAAACATTGTGCACTTCAAAAATAAAATTATGACTAACAAGCACTTTGGTGGTTGATCATATGTTGGTAATTAAAAAAAAAAATTCAAATGATATGCTTAATTTAAAGTGAAATACACATGTCCAAACAGGTTATAACATATGGATATTTTTTATCTTTCTATTATGCTAGATGAAGAAATAAAATTTATAATTTGAAAGATAAGTAAATAAAATTAGTATTAAATATCCACAAATCAAGGGGTGATATCCAGAGTCACCAAACAAACAACCCCTCCTCAACCGTGGAGATCCATCGAAGGAGCGCCAACTTTTCGACGAAATGCCCATTAGAAACATCCTCACCTGACCGTGTGGCGATAGCGGTGCTTCTTAGTGCAAGAGATGGGTTTCGGAGCCAATCTCACGGTGTCCAACACCGTAGTGGACTCTTATTGCAAGCGTGGACTTCTTGAGATGGGCTGTAGCGTTTTGATGAGATGCCAGAGAGGGATTCAGTCACTTATGATACGATGGTGATGGTTCTCTTGAAGGAGGGGTTCTACTTCGAGACATTTGGAGCTCTTTAGTGAGACATGGGATTTGGTGTTTAAGCTCTCGCTGCTCAACTTCTTCTCAGGTGCTCTAACTGCCATGGTGTCAGTAAGTCCATGATCTAGTGATCAGAACAAATTTTGGCGCGAATGTGTTCGTGAAGAACTCGATGTTGGATTTCTACTTGAATATATGACTGCTTGGATGAAGCAAGATCACTTTTTGATGAGATGCTGAAGAGGAACGATGTTTCTTGTAATGTGATGACCTTTGGATTATGCATGGAATAGGCTAACCAAAGAGCTTCTGAAGCTCTTTTAGGAGATGCAGCTGATAGGTTTTAATCCAAGTTAATTCCCTTTTGCAAGTCTAGTGAGCATTGCTGGAACACTCCCTGACATCAAAATGTGATGATGGAGCCGTGCCGAAGCAACTATAACTAAAATTTTAAATCTTGTGAGATAGGCCGTCTCCATTCTTTCATGAAATAGAGAATAGAAGGTTTCCTAAGACATGCCAATTAGAATGGGACAACGGCGAGACAGTTCTATGCTGACACTTGGAATAGTAATCCATCCCAACATCCCATAAAATGTTTCACTGAGATCAGCCCGTTCGGCTCGCTAACTGCAGAGTTCTTTACCTTGTCCCCACTGAAAGGAGCCTTTTCTTGACCAATGTCTTCCTTCGACACAGTGTATGAGAGCTCTATTCGAGGCAAAACCCTCTCCCGAATAGGTGTGAATTGGTTGGTTTTTCTTAAAACATTGACTATAACAGATGCAGCATCCAATGATATTGTAGGAAATGCCCTCACTGATATGTTCTCAAAATGTGGCCATTTGGAGTCAGCAAGGATGATTTTTACGAATGAAACTTAACAGGAGCACCATCTCATACATGGCAATGATATCAGGCTATATTTTGCATGGACTCTATGAAGAAGCATTGGAGCTTTTCTGTGAGATGAGAAGGGAGGAAATGCCCAATTGTCACATAGTCTCATGGAATTGTATGATCTCAGCATGTGCCTAAAATAAGCAAGAGATGAAGGCTATCAAATTATGTGAAGACACGCTTCGATGGGGGTGTGAAACCAGATTTAGTCAACTTCTTCAGTGTACTCTCTGCCTGTAGTCAGAGTGGCCTTGTAGATCAAGGCTTGTAATTGTTCGAATCTACGACCGAGCGCTACAAGCTAAAACCAATGGAGGAACAGTATGCTTGGGTAATAGATATATTGGGCTGATCGGCCATTTGGATGAGCTGAGGAGGCTAGTGGATATGATCTCCTTTGAAGCTGATCAGATTATATGGAGTTCAATTTTAATTCATGTAGGATTCACAAGGATCAAGAGTTGGCAAGACAAGCAGCTGATAAGCTGTTTGCTATGGAGCTTAGAGATGCTGCTTCTTATGTCATAATGTCCAGTATCTATGCTAAAGCAAGCCAATGGGGAGATGTTACTAAGTTGAAGAAGATGATGAGGGACCGAGGAGTGAGGAAGGGGCCCGGTTATACTTGGGTCATTGGCTGGTACGGGGTGCTGGTTCGGTTTGGTAGACCTTGTCCCCATGCATTTATTTTGTTGGAACTCTACGGAAATCAACCTTTTTACACTAGGAAATAGAAGGAGAATTACCATAATCTCAGATCATGAGTGCAAATTCTGCCTTTTGTTGAGCATCTCATTTAGATAAAGGAGCTTACTGCTGAAGAAGAGGAATTCTTAGAGAACAATAAGGGCAATACAGGGCCATTGATTAATTGTATTTTTAACTGATTTTAGGTAGGCATTATACTTTCATACATGTTCATTTCAATTGCCAATTAAAAAGCGATATTGCTTCAATCCTATTCCTTGTTCCTGTATTCTACTGTAGTCAGATCATAGCCTCAAGTGTTTGTTCATGTAAATGCTGGTAGCAAGATTTTAGCTTAGGTGGGGGCATTTGGAAAGATTTGATTGTGGCAATATAGTCAAACAATCATTCTATCAAGCAATCATTCCACTGAGGGTTTGTTTGGAGTTCAATGGCTAAGAGGTTCTGGATTTTGGCAACAAATGAAGAAGGGTAAAGAAATATTTGTGGCTACTCTCAGGTTTAAATTAGACAAAGAAACTAGTATTCAATTCTGGTTAGATGAACGACTGATTTACATAATTCACTATACTGCTTCCCTTGTTAGGTAGCCGTTGTTGATAATCTAGAGGTGTTGGTGGCAGATATATGGCAGGATAAATGTTGAAGTTTTGAATCTCATTCAAGAACCTACAGAGGACCTTCCAACTCTGGCATGTTCAATCTATTCCATTCTAAAAGACAACAGAGTGAGTAATTGGAAAGATACTGTGATCTGAAGGCTAGAAAAGAAATGGCATCTTTTTCTCAAAGTCCACCTACTCTATAATCAATTCAAGCAGCATTTTATTAATCAAGGTTGATGGCATATGGAAGACGAGCTATTCTGAAAGTCAGAATCTTCTGCTGGGAATTATCAAAGAATAGGCTGCCAACAAAAGACAATCTCATTCAAAGTAGAGATGTAAATCGGGCCGTGCCGGCCTAGGCCTGGCACGAGATTAGCAGTAAATCAAAAGGATTTTCAGCAATTTTTCAAAATGCTGAGGGTGTGCAAGCAATCACCAAAAACAAGGAGTTTATCAGGTATTCAGTAACTGATTTTCTTTTCTCATCCAGTGATATAAGATTGTAATATGTGCTAGGTGTCAAGGGACTTGAGATCTTTCCTAAGACAAACCTACAGCTCTTGATACCTATTATATGAGTTAGTGTCAAGTCAATATTCCTCTTTCTAGATGCTTCCACTTGATTTAAATTCATGCAATCTAGCTAGATCTAATAGTTAATCCTGATGGAATATTTCCTAGAATTCATTTCTTCCTACTATTCAATTGCCTGCCGACAATGGCTCTTACATACAATTACTTGCAAAGAAGTGTTATAAATTCCAGTTATTTAAGGTCAATGACCTTCACTTATTTTCAGAGTTGGGCTTCCAAGTTGTACATGGGCAGTACGCTTTAGAGCATAGAAGCTAACTATTGCCAACTTATGATCTAACTTATTTATGGCGAGGACCGATCTTATGATAGATCCAAATGCTTAAATCTAGAAGTCTTTATACAATCCAGTTTTCCCAGTTAAACTGTACTGAAGTCTTTGTACATGTACCGAGACTTGCTTTTATAATGTGAAACTGAATCCATCTTGGTGAGCAAGTCTTGTCGTCAAGTGTCAACAAAAGATTGATTTCACATTCTCTATGATTGGTTGGGCAGAAAAACATAAAGCATAGTTGACTAAAATCATGGGTCATATTATTATAGGACTGGCATGTATTACATTTATTTTATCATTCATCTTCCACTCTTACAGAGTGGTTGCTAGATTTCATTAAGGTCTAGGGGCATTAAACCGGTTTTCACATAGACAATTTATTTGCTATTGGAGTTTCAGTTAAATTCAGCTTGGCTGGAATGTGTTTATAGCTTTTTTTTTTTTGGGAACTATTAGTCACAGCCATGTAAGTATCAACATGGAGTAAAAGTTTTGGCACAGACATCAAAACTACCATGTGGATAGGTAGAGGAGATTGTCCTTGAGTCAGTGTTGCTCCTCTTTCTTCTTGTTCCTTTCTTCCAATGATTTACATAACCATGTTGAACTCAAGCTTTGAGAGGCTGTGATTCCTGCTTTCCACTTTCCACAACCTAGTCACAGTGCAAATAAGCAAAGGTGATGTGGGAGAATTCATGGCACCAAGTAAGACATGGTTCTGAAACATATGTTCTTGTTTGTCTGTAGTTCTTTCTTTCAGAAACCAAAGATTGCAATCCAAATGAGCAGCATACTTTTAATATTCTGCACCACAAGCATTAGAAGTGCACAAATAAGTGCTAAACACTGCAGGGTTGAACATGTGGAAGTCAAAGAAAACAATGAGGCAAATCTTTTATGATGATGGTGATCTAGAATTGTGTCAACCTGAAATGGCTGTCAGTAGTTAAGTAAATCCTTTAGCTGAAACAGATATATTGAGAGCACAATATTCCATCAAAATAACTTGCATGACAAAATTCATATAACTCCTTCAGTTATTCCTCCTCCATGTTCATCATAGTAAAATGCTTGGGAATTTGGTGCTGCTTTTAATTGCTTGTACCTATTTGCCTTGGCCAAGCAGTGGAACTTTTGTGCTCATCAAACTTTTATAGAGCTTTAGCTATGCTACTCATTGCAGCAAAAGATTGCTATTGTGGTAACTTTAGCAGCATCTTTTCCCATCTTTAACCAGTGTGTTGGCCACCACTAAAGATTAATTTGTCACAGGGATCTGTTGGAGGTGTTGAAATACAACTGTAAACATATCATGACCTGAAAGTCTTTATAAAGAGGAATCAACTAGACAGAGGAAAAGAAAGGAAATAAGCCATTGTAAAGAAGAAGCAAGGGATGTGGTCTCACCTGGGATGGATGAGCCCATCTCTAATGGTGATGTATGTTCCTGTTAACATTCATATGGATTACATTTTTTTGAGTGCTCATATTTTTATGAAATACTTGAACTTAATATGCAACTATAATAGCTTATTGGATAAATAAATTATTGATAAGATAATTGTCCCTATCTATATAAGAATTATGGATGGAGGAAAAAAAAAAAAAGAAAAAAAGCAAACAAAAGAGCAATGCTGCAGCACCAAAGTGATTTGGTTGTCTCCATTTAGAAAGGTATCAATGGCCAATACTAGAATCCATGGGCCATGTCGAATAGTTAGATGAGACATATCATAATAGATACTTGGAAGTACATGTCTTCATCTAAGGCAACACGGAGGGCCCACCGTACGAGCCAACAGATGAATGACACATCAGCATCATGACTCGGTTCCATCCAAACAAAGACAACCGAGTGACTCATGCCAAAATGAGCTAATGAAGAGTACAAATGCACTCCACTCTGGGCACAGAATTAATACAAGCATAGCTCCAGAGTTCATATCAAAGGCCACTAGAATCAACTTCAGAATCCGTAGCACAAAATTCAACCACATTGATTGCCATGATCCACTCCGTAGTGGAACTTCTGTGTGACTACTATCCAATTGGGCACCACTAATGCCATTGAAACAATAACATCATGTTGCTACCCCTCTATAAGATCACAATCAATTCTCATCTTACAAAACTTTCACGTTTCATTTACTCCTCTTTTTGGACAAGACACAAAATCCCACCTACCTTCTTTGCCATGAAGAGGAAAACTTGATGTTCAATTAAAGTTATCTGAGCTAAAGTCAGCAAGTGGTAGGAGTTTATTGCATTGTATCACTAAATGCAAACGCTTTGCTCAAACCTAAACCTCAAGAGATATCATAGATGTCGAAATAAGAAAGAATTACAGTTGTCTGCTATTGATCACCACTTGGATCATAAGGGATATTGTTACGGCAAAACTTGGATAGCACAATACGTAAAGTACAAATAAATATAGAGAATTAAGAAAATAAAATAAAAACGAAGACAGGATAACCATTAGCCTACATCCATTGATGAAAACACGTAAGATACTATAAGTACTAAATAAATAGAAGCCTCTCAAGAAATTCTAACTTTAAATGCTTCTTGTCCTATGATAACTTTCTAAAATACAGTTTTACATGTGTCCATGCCGTAGGGATTCTACTAACACCCTCAACGAGGTCAATATTGGATCTCACAAAAATTCTTATTTAAACTTTTTTTAAACATTTGATCAATTTAATTTTACCTATTTACAATCCTTCCAAGAGGCCAAACTAGATGACAGTTTTGGACGTAATTCTGACTAGAACTTGATATATAATTAGCGGGTTTGGATTAATATAAATGGATTCAAATCAAAATTGGGTTGATTTGTTAGATATAATTAATAAGTAAATCAGGTTTCGGATTGATCCATCGATCCGAAATTGATCTAATCCAATTACAAAATGGATTAATTCGTGTAACTCATCCCGTCAGATTTATTTATCCAAGTTAATGTCATCTTTTAATAAATTAATATGTTATTATCATATAGGATCTTCAATGGTAATGAATTAGTAACAATTCAAATTATGCTAGATGGGTTTATATTTGTTATTGCACTAGAAAATGTAGTTGTTTGCGATTTTAATATAAAAGTGAGTTAAAAGCGTTTGTGATGATCATTATACGTTTGTGCAAGAATTTTATTTTTTATTTTTTTAATAAAAATTATATATATATTTTTTATTTATATTATAATTATTATTTTAAATGTACAGTAGAAATTTTGTAATAGAATTCGAATTTATATTTCTGACCCCGTTAATAGATGGTCAGAGATTTTTGAAGTTGATTGGTTCCGTTGAAACGAATTGCCAGCCCAAGCGAACTCGGACGGCGATAAGCTGTACCCTTGGTTATCCGACCCCAGCGACAGCGAATGGTCAGAAGTTGGGAAGGGGATCTCAGAGAGAGCCCCCAATGGGGACCATCACCGTTCAACATCTCACCTCAAGCTAATTCCCGGCTTATTCCACGATCAAACTCCGTGGTCCCCCTACGCTGTACCGCTGCCCCACTTATCCTGCACCCCAGGGCATCCCTCTCCATCCCCACCGTCCATCGTACTTCCCCACCTCCACCCGTACACGTGGAGTCACGTGCCTTCCTGATAGCGATACCCCCTGGTCCCCCCCCCCCCCATCACGACCTACCCTCCTCTAGTTTTAATTATCTTCGTCATTAATTAATTAATTAATTAATTAAACAAAAATTAAATCGTAGGTATCCGGCTTTCGAATCCTGCTGTTGGGCTTCCATTACTCCAATTAAACTAATCCCACCCCTCTTATCCCGATCCCATCGGAATAAGATTAGATTAATGGGTTCCAGGCGCCAATCGTCGTGCTAATCGCCCATCATTATCGCATCATCAGCGGGAGGTGACCGGGGGAGGCATCGCGCCCCCTCTGCTTGCTTCCCATCGAACACTGAAAGCGACCTCCCTCTTTATCTTTACGACTTTATCCCCCCCACCTTTTAAAAATCCATTAAAAAAAAATACTCTAATATGACGTCACCTCCGCATCTCCTGACGTGTCGCCGGCCGAAACCGTCCCGCGCTACGGAATCTGCCACGTGTAGGCCGGCGGAGGGCTTAGGGTGGTTACGTGTCAAGATCGGACGGGGTGGACGGAACCAGGGGGGGGGGGGGGGAGTGAGGTGGAATGGAATGGCGTTTGGAGTCCGCCAAAATGGGATTAAATAAAATTTGGAGTCCGGAAGCCGGTTAAAGTTATCGCGGGTTGGGACGTGCTTTTGGTCTGCGGGTGGGTGTCAGCGGGGGCGGTTCAGGCCCTGTGTCCGCCCGGGCCGGGCTTGTCCAATGGGCCGGGGGCAGCCCCTGGGGCCCGCGCCCCCGCGCGGTAGTTGTCGCCGGGAAAGGGGACACCTGTGGGCCCCGCACTCGCACTCCCCTCGCGAGCGGATATCCCGAGCACACACCCACACCCACACCCACACCCAAGCCGCGCCCTCCTCTTATTCACACCCTACCCGGTAAAATTACGAATAATTACCATGCCCGCGCTTACGGTAAACGTGGCAAATTTTACGAGGCGCCGGGAATGTCACCGATCCCTCACAAATGGTTGAACGCCGTAGATCTCATCTGTCATCTCTGACGAGAATCGTTCGGGTAATATCTTGGCTCTAATAGAAGCTTTTTTTTTTTTTTTTCAGTTATGGGCTTAAACATTCGCCGTTATTTTTCTTGTAACGGATTTTTGGTAATGGAATTACTTTGGGATTTCTTTGCCATGATGCGATGAGAGAGAGGTGGCACTGTTATTTTGCTATGATTACCGAACGGTTTAAAAGCAAGGCTTCCGTTACGGTGGGTTTGTTTCGTCCGCACGGCTTCAACAGTGGAGGACGAGACACCGTAGACGTGCCGAAGAGGCCACTGTGACGCTTTCCCGTGGTCCATCCCTGAAGGTACCATGGTCCCCGTTTGCGATGCTCGACACACGTGCCGCTCCACACGATTGGAGACCAGGGGATCGACACGTTTTCTCGCGTTCTCGCACGAGCCGCACGACGTGCAGTTCCGGAGCAAAACGGGCTTTGATCAGCTCTTTATAATGATACTGCAAATAGGTTTCAGTAACGACATGGCCAGCTATGAGTTCGCTCTGTTAAAGACAATCGACCCAACTTAGCCAATAAGAAACTGCCACGTTAGAAAAATAATTTCTGTTTGCTGTTTCCTATGAGCAGCGGCGGGGGTCATTACGTTACGGCTCCTCATCATGGTCCCTTCCGGCGCCTGGCAGCGATCTCTGCGTTATGGTCACCCCCGGGTGTGGGTACCGTCGCCTTGGACGGGTGGGTGGGTAATAATAGGACAGTGGGGCCCGCACCCACCCACTTCTGTTCTGACACGTGTCCTTGTCTGCGAACTTGGCAAGGCCGCAGGAGGAGAAAGAAACCATGGTTAACTAATAAAGAATTAAATATTCGTAATTTTCGCAATAAAAAATTAGGTTGGCAAGCCCTGCCTGTTTATAGAGCGACAAAGGCCCTCCAAGAGACAGACGGTTAGGTATTGACGCCGTGAACTGTTTCCATTCCCGGCAGCAGGATGGGATATAACGGTCGTTGCAACGTTATAACGGTTCTGAGCTTTTCCCTTCATCATCGTCGCTAGGATGCTTAAACCAAGCCCCTTGCTCACCCAAACACAGCGGTTGTTTTAAAATTTCATTCACTAATCCATTTCCAAAGCTATCGTTAATTAAACGCTAATTTTCAATAAAATGAACCTTATTGAAGCTATAATTTACTATTGCAATAAAATAGTATTATTTTTTTTTTTAATTTTCTTTTTCTTTATACGCTAGGTTCAACTACAAATGAAAAGTGGTTGCTATAATATTTATTATTAAGTATTTCGAAACAACAAAATAGAAGAAAAAAAAAATATTACGTTTTTTTTTTTTTGTTTGAAGTGAAAACATGTTAACTAAAGATTTTAAATAACTTATAAATGATAATGTGGTAATAATTATTTTTATAATAAATTAGAAAAATAATCCGTACTCTAATAATAATGGTTGGATGGGAGATTGAAAAAATAATTTTGATAATAAATACCATTCAAAACTGGTGCGCTGAAAACTTTAACGTTATAACGGCCGTTAAATGCAAACAAAAAGAAGTTGGCTCGGCGTTGATAACGGTAACGGCCCGTGGTCGGCCAGAACACGGGTGGAGGAATTGACCGTAGTTGAAATGATTGCATGGGGGGTTTTGACCCGGGTTAAGTCCCTGCCCACCCTCGGTCCGACGACTGTACCACGCTCCGCGCTGGCAGCTGGACGACTCCCCCCTCGTCCCCCACCTCTCGTTCTTGCTTCCCTCTCTCTCGTCTCTCTCTCGTCTCTTTACCTCCCAGAAAAGAGGGATGAGGAGAAGGCGGTGGATAAATCGAGGCGTCTTCGATAGCGATCGGAGAGAAGTCTAGGGCTTGTGTGAGTATTCAAAGGGAGTTCTCGGAGTTGGGGCTGTGGTTCGGCTTCGATCTTGGTGGATTCGGGGGTTTTGTGGGTGGTAGGAAGTTGGATTCGGGGCTGTGATCTGGGGATTTGGGTGGATCGGTGGTGGATGAGAGATTTGGGAGTTGGGGGGCGTTTGTGATGGCGTCGTCGGAGGTGTCGGCGGTGAAGGGGAGTAATGGGAGCTTCTCGTCCGGGTGCAGCGAGTTCAACGAGGATGTCGCCGGCGGCAACGCGGTGGAGGCCGGACGGGCGTTCGCAGCGGCGCCGGCTGCTGGGAAAGGTGGGATCCAGCTGGATCTCCGGCGGTGGCCGGAGGAAGCTGGGGGCTGGTGCTCGTCTGGTCTTTTGTGCTGATGTTTGGCTTGGTTTTTGTTCCAGATTCGGAGGACGCGTTGTTCACCGAGCTCTGGTATGCCTGTGCTGGGCCTCTGGTGACGGTTCCCCGCCAGGGGGAGAGGGTCTTCTACTTCCCCCAGGGGCACATAGAGCAAGTAAGCCTTCTCAGCTCTCGATGAAGTTCTATTCCTCTTGAATTCCCCTCTCTAAATTTAGGATTATACTGTTTCTCCTCGCATCTTTGTTTGAATCCTGTGCTTGATTTCATGTCATAGTGTTCTTTCCTAAATTTTCTCCTATCTGAGATGTTGTTGCTTTTGTTTTTGGTGATCTAGGTGGAGGCTTCGACGAATCAGGTTGCAGACCAGCAGATGCCCGTCTACAACGTTCCGTCCAAGATCGTTTGCCGGGTGATCAACGTGCAGTTGAAGGTAATCCCTTTAAATTTCTCTCGCTCTGAGAAAATTTTGGTGTTTCTAACTTCTTCTCGTCGTTACCGCCTGGTTCCTCTCATTTGATAGGCCGAGCCAGACACAGATGAGGTGTTTGCCCAAGTGACTTTGCTCCCTGAAAAGGTACTGCTTGGAAAATTCCAGTGTCATCTGTTTTCACCTTTGATTTGCTTATGGTTCGGTGAATCTTTGACAAGAAGCTAAGTATTTTTTGGCATTTTGACCATTAATATATGGTGTCAGCAAGATGAGAACGCTGTGGAGAAGGAGACGCTGCCACCCCCACCGCCACGGCCTCATGTGCACTCTTTCTGTAAGACGCTTACAGCATCGGATACAAGCACCCACGGTGGGTTCTCGGTGCTGAGAAGGCACGCCGATGAGTGTCTCCCTCCCCTGGTTAGCGTTTCAGACCTGCTGTTTGTTTTCATCATATTGCTTTTCAGCTACTTATTGATGGAGGTTTTGGACTCCGGAAGGTCGGCTGATTATTTTGTCTCTTGTTTCTATGATCAGGATATGTGCCGCCAGCCACCGACTCAAGAGTTGGTGGCAAAAGATTTGCATGGGGTCGAGTGGCGTTTCCGTCACATCTTTCGCGGTAATCCATGCTACTGCCCTATATTGACCTCAATCGCATGTGATAGAAGGAATTTCTTCCATCACGTTTTATTTCCAAGGTAGCTTAGCATTCTTTTGGATTATTGAAAGGGTAATGCTCAAGGTCGTGGAATTTTGCTCCTTTTGTATGGATTATTGGTGATTTCTTTCCATTGTTGTATGGAAGGTTTTGTTTCATATGGGCTTCACCTGTCTGGTGGTACTTTTCTTGCTTGGGAATTTCTTGTAGAGTTTATGATTTTAATGTTCACGAAAAATAATTAGGATTTTAATGGCCTAATGCTAAACTTCTTGTTGGGGCGATCTGCTAGCTTCTTTTCAAGTGATATTTCTAGAGGATAATGCTTGATGAATCCTCTCCCAAGTGTTTTTTGTAAGAGCTAGGAAGTTCCTTACGTAGGTGGTGTCCTGATTTTTCTTTATTTTCAGAACCGGTTCACCTGAAACTGAAGTAATTTTTTCATGGATGCTATGGTTCTCTCTTCCATCTAAATTTGTTGGTTGATACCATTACCATGGTTGCTTTTAGATGCATATGTTTGACCCCTTATTTGGTTTTCGAAACTCCAGGTCAACCACGGAGACACCTGCTTCAGAGTGGTTGGAGTGTTTTTGTTAGTTCCAAAAGGCTTGTTGCTGGGGACGCTTTTATTTTCCTAAGGTTTGTAAGCTCCATTGCTTCTGGTCTAATGCTAACATTAGCTTTTCATGCATGACATCAAGTGTTTCGTCTGGCAGAGGTGAGAATGGTGAACTACGTGTTGGGGTTAGACGTGCAATGAGGCAGCAAACAAATGTTCCCTCTTCAGTCATATCCAGTCACAGTATGCACCTTGGCATCCTTGCAACTGCATGGCATGCTGTCAACACAGGGACTATGTTCACAGTCTACTATAAACCAAGGTGTGTGGTCATTGCTCTGTAGTTGACGCATAATGCCATAGGAAAAAGATAGCAGGTCTGTTGTATCTATGCCAAGGTTTGAAGGACTTCACATGATTTGTACAGTACTTGTACAGGGCAGGGATTCACATGGTTTGTACCGGACATGGTTATTAATTTTGAGTTCGTTTTTAACAGGACAAGCCCCTCTGAATTCATTGTTCCATATGATCAATATATGGAGTCCCTCAAGAACAATCATTCCATAGGAATGAGATTCAAAATGAGATTCGAAGGTGAAGAGACACCAGAGCAGAGGTATAAGCAGTTTTCCCCTGACAATCGAGGCAATGGGTTTTTGCCAATTCCAAGCCCCTAGTTATGGAAAGTGTGCATCTGCTCTAATCTGTGGTCTTTGAACTTATGTCAGGTTTACTGGAACCATAGTTGGCATAGGAGATAATGATCCAAACAGGTGGCCTGGATCGAAATGGAGATGTCTTAAGGTAACAAACATCATTTGAAGCTTTACCTCTTCTTGCAGTTCTTCTGCTCAATTTAATTGATATCATGGTTTTCCAATCTAGGTGCGATGGGATGAGACCGCTTCAGTTCCTCGTCCAGAGAGAGTTTCTCCTTGGAAAATTGAACCTGCTTTGACTCCTCCTTCAATGAACTCCCTTCCAATGCCTAGACCCAAGAGGCCTCGATCAAATGTTATGCCATGCTCACCTGATTCATCTGTTCTTGTGAAAGAGGGTATCATCTACATTTCTAGTTTCAAGAGTTTCAGATATTGTGATCCCTTTCATGCTGAACTTGACTTTGACATTTTTTTGGCAGCTGCTTCTAAGATCAACAAAGACCCTTCCCATTCTCATGGAACTACAAGGGTCTTGCAAGGTCAAGAACTGATGACCTTGAGAAGCAGTTTCGCTGATAATAACGAGTCAGACACTACACAGAAGCCTGTTATGTGGTCTTCATCGCATGATGAGGAGAAAATTGATGCTTCTGTTCAGAGAAGATTGGGATCAGAAAAGTGGATGCCAATGGTGCGGCATGAACCAACATATGTGGATATGTTGTCAGGATATCGGCCTCATGATTCACATGGATTCAACTCGACATTATTTGAACAGAATCCTGGTGAAGCATATCGTTTGAAGAGTCATTTTCAAGATCCAGAAGGCAGACACAATGTACTTCCTGGCCAATGGTCGTTGATGCCTCCAAATTCTTCCTTTGCTTTGCATGAGCCTAACTTGAAGATGATCTCACAATCTAGCGAGCAATCTTATCCGAAAGCTGAAGGTATTAGGCGTGCCGGGCAGGCAGGCTATTCTGCACTACAGGGACTAGGAATTGAACAACACTCTCCAAACTGGTTGGCACATTTGATGCCAACCTCACAGATTGAGACCCCCTTACAACCAAGGGTTGCAAAACCTCAATCCTTGATGGCATCAAAAAATGATGCTGTAAAACCCAAAGGCAGTGGCAACTGCAAGCTCTTCGGGTTTCATCTTAACAGCAACACATCAGCATCTGACCTAGTAGCATCACAACAAATTAATGTTTCAGCACTTGAGCTAGAGCCACACGGTTATGCATTGTTGAACAAGCCACAGGCCATTGAGGCTGACAAATATTCAGAGCCATCCAAAGTTATGAAGTCAGCCGATCCAGCTCTTGTAGGCAGTGAGCTGGAGAGAAATCTTCAGCCTTGCCCACAGACTTCTAAAGATGTGCAGAGCAAACACAATGGTTCAACAAGAAGTTGCACAAAGGTAACTATTTTTATGATCTGATCTCATTTGTTTTGCATGCTTGTTGACTTTGTTTCTTTGTTAGGTTGACTGTACCTAAAATTCTGAAAATTTTGCGTTGTAACTTGAGAATGATTACGCAATGGTATTTTTAAGCATACCCAGAATGAACCCAGAATGAAATAATAGTTTATAGGAATAATATTGGCAACTTTCTACAATTCAGGAAAGGACTTGTATATTACCAAAATTATGTCTCACAATCTTGTGACGTTAAGTAGAATTGCTTCCATTGTTTTTAATATCTCTGAGAAGTTAAATGCTATTTCTGATAAATTAGATTTCTCAGTTTTCAAGGCAGAACTCATCCCCAAAAACCAGCATTAAATATCTCTTGTTGGTTATTTTGAGCCATTTTTGTGAAGCAAATTTGATTTAACCCTAAATGACTGTTTTAAATGAAACGACATTCCAAATTTGGGTAGCTCATGACCTGTTGGCTGAATTGTGCAATGTAATCTTAAATTCATGCTAACTTCCACTTCTTTAAGGTTCGCCTAGTGGAACTGAAACCCTGGGTTAGCAAAGATGGTGACGATTGTATCTTTGTTTCAGGTGCATAAGCAGGGAATTGCTCTTGGAAGATCTGTGGACCTTACAAAGTTCAACGGCTACAATGAACTGTTAGCTGAGTTAGATCAGATGTTTGAATTTGAGGGTGAATTGATGGCTCCCAACAAAAATTGGCAGGTTGTGTATACTGATAACGAGGGTGACATGATGCTTGTAGGAGATGATCCTTGGCAGTAAGTTCATGCACTACAGTGCTTTACTTAGCCTTGTCTGTGTTTATATTGTAACTTTGCCTCTTGGGTTGACTGACATTTGGGTGTGCAAACAGTGAATTCTGCAGCATGGTTCGGAAGATTTTCATCTACACACGAGAAGAGGTCCAGAAGATGAATCCTGGAGCACTGAACTCCAGAGTTGAAGAGAGTCCAGCCTCTTCCGAGGAAAGAACAACTGCTAAAGGAAGAAAGGGCCAGGTGCCTACATCTTTGGTTCATCCAGAGAGCTGCTAGCTCTGGAGTTGGCATTGTGAGTGTCTTTGCTTTTCTTAATATAAAGAGTGACTACTTTAGTGGCTGTCACTTTTTCACTTGGTCATCATTGTGAAACTATGTTGATAGCTGAATGTCTTCCAAAAGAGTGAACCTTGATTTTGTATCATCTCTGCTTATCTTATATTAAATTGGTGTCAGAGCTTGAGTTCCCTTTTGGTGCTTAGTATGATTTATAATCAGTTCTGGCTGGCAATCCTATTTGTAGCATGATATTCCATCAGTATCTGGCTTCAAGAGATTTTTTTTTTTAAAAAAAAAACCATTACAGCTCATTCTCATTCTCCAGGATGAAGATTATGATGATAAATACATGGGAACAAATATTTCTGTTTCTTAATATGAAGCATTCTATTCTGTTTTCATTTATAAAATAATGATGGAAAGGAATTTATCTTGTCTGCTTGTGGTCTTATGCAGGTTTTTTTGAAGGGGAAAAGTGATGGTTGGGACAAACTTTTGAGGGGTGGGACCAGGCTGGGATGTATTGGAGTATAGAAAATGAATGGTAAGCCGTCTTATCCTTACTGGCGGCACTTGCTCTGGGGGATGGGGCAAGGCAACTGCTTTAATTACTACAGTTTTGTTTGTATTGTGATTTTTGCTCACAAAATTTGTCTCTGCCTCTTATCACATGTATATCCTGAAGAAAGGCGAGGGAGACCTTGCTTTTCCACGACCTTCCATGTAAATATCTGTTCTCGGCCTATCATATTATCAATTTTAAATTATCCCAAGCTGGCTTTGTTTACCTCATTTTAGCCTGGCAGTGTGACTGCAGCTTTTGTTATGGTGATCCCTGGTAACATATTTTGAACCCTGACCTGATTGTTGAGCACATTGTGAACTCGTGTACAATCATGTGTCGCTGTGCGCCATTGATAAATCATGCCATGTAACTGTAAATGGTATCTTGGAGCCCTTTGTATGCTAATTTTATGAAGTTCAGAATGCTGGACCATAGGGACTCAATATGATCAGCTATTAGCCAATTCTCTCTGCAGGTCAAATCATTAAACGTTCGAGTGCCTGATGATTTTGTAAGGTCGGATCACGACTATGCAGGATTTAGTTCTAATCAGGATGAGAATATGCTTGCACATCACTAGCATGTTATTTGTAGGAAACTGTCTTCAGGCAACAGGCTTAAGGAGATATGTGCCGGTTTCTGTAGAAGTGTCACGTGTTGCTTGTCGAACTTGTTTGTCTGTTGACGCAATGTGAAGTCCTTTCTTACCAAACCAATGAAATTTAATTATTCCCAGCCTCTCTGCAATTCCTCCCTTTTATATGGCTCGTCTACCCAGTATTTTTCTTGTTCCATTTAAGTGGATGGTGAACTCTGTTGATGGATGGGCTTAAACAAGGTGAGGTTTGATAGGAGAGATCAGTAGCTGTGGAGTATGGTGCAGTGATCGAAGTAGTGAAAGCTTGATGGCTTCTGATAGTGTTTCAAGTGGTTGGCTTTTGGGTTATGTTGGTAGCTATGTTGACTCATGTTGGATGAGATCAGGGCTGGCTTTTGGGGTGGCTGTACCGAAATCATGCATGATTCTACCACGTGACATGCCAAAGGCACACGAAAATGCGGGAATAAGAGGTTCAAAGCGAATGTTCAATGTGGGCCTTCAGAATCTCTTTAATTTTTTGGCACTTTCAATGTAGGTAGTTTGAATTGGAGCAGGCGTATGATCTGGTAAACCATTAGCTGCGTACTGTATTTTCCTTCAAGAAAGTCATATCCTGGTGATATTTCTGAGACGCCTGTCGACTGGACTTCTGAGAATGATGCTTTATTATTCTACCTAAAGGCCAATATATGTGGTAGGAAACGGTTATTTTTTCCATGTAACTACTGGATGGTTATTTTCGGAGATGACAATGTCTCTTGATGCAGAATCTGTGTTTTGCTCTGTGTCATTGATCCCAACTCTGTAATTGAGGTAGACACCCCGTTAGAAGTGGGGAGCAAATCAACCATGGACTGATGTTTGGGATATAGGGGAATTGTTGCCGTAAAAGGGTTTTTTCTATCTTCCTCGTTTCAGTGTGTAGATATTTTTGATTAAAAGTAATGTTGAAATACCCTGCCTGTCTTTTTTTCCTCGTATATGAAAGGTTGTCACCATGTCCTAATTGGAATCAGAAATTTATTCAGTCAATTGGAGGAGCAATGGAACCTCGAAATCCTCCAGGTCAAAGCTATTATGATCGACTTTTCGGAATGTGGTTTTAATACTCTGTTGAGTTTTTGTTCGTTGAAAAGGGCATCAACTCCAACAAGATATCTATCAGGGATTCGAGGATAAAGCATGCGCAGGCGAAGGACCTATGCCTGACTTTTCTTATCAGTCGGATTCCATCATTTTGCTGTTGCGCCTCTGTGATTCTCTCACTTTTTGAGTACCATGTTGCTGGTGTCTCTGTGGTGATCATGAAAACACGTCATCATGTGCCACCCTTGTGCCAAGAACCGAAGTCGGATGTATCATCTGCCTTTAATGAAATCTTTAGGATCTATTCTCATTTCCATAGAAAATAAATAATATTTATAAAAATATGTTTGAAGAATGAAAATAAAAATAATTTATTTTTTTGAAAACTATAACAACAGAATGATAGAAAATTAGAAATGATTTAAAAAGGCTTTCATTATTATTTTTTATTAAAAGAAAGAAGGATGTAAAAATAGAAAAAAATAAAAAAAAGAGAAAAGCAGTTTATGGTAATTTCTTTAATATATTTTATTATCTTTTTATAATAATTTTTTTTAAAAAAAATAGGAAATAAAATTTTTTATTTATCAAATATATTTTTTAGATATCAGAAAGTAGAAAATAATATTTATTTTCAGAAAGTGAAAATAACAAATGATTTCGAAAATCAAACATAATTTTACATCATTTTCTTTTTAAAGAATTGAGAGTTACCATACAGTTCCATAAGCTTTGGTGGAGGCGGAACTTTGAATGTGGGTGTCTCTCTTTTACAGGTACCAAGAGGGGCACAGCTGACTTGGTTAGCCTTTTATTAGGTCGGAGAAGAGGGGGGTAGGTGTTGTGATAGGGGGCGTAGAGAGTGGGGCCTGTGTTATCTGCTGGTAAATTCTCTCCAGGGAAAACTTTCTTACGAGAGACGAGAGAGTAACATGAACCCAAGTAGTGAAAAGAATATTTTGTTATCAAAGTGTGGCTTGCTCCTTCCTATCTTTTTGATAGCCAGAATTAGCGCACATCTAATCTTCTGCAGTCTGTGGCAGACATTGTCTGGCATTGCTTGGATGCCTTGTCTGTCGGTTTGTCTGGATGTTACCATGTGCATACATTGCAGTCAGGCCAGCATAAAAAGAAATTCTCTTAGGTTCTATTTACCTAACAAGGTGCATTTCAGTGCCCTATTTTAATGTTGAAGGTACCCACCCACCCACATTGGTTCTATAATCAAATGGTGTGCTGAAACTGTACCAGCTTTATACTCTTTGCTCAACAGGAGAAGCGTTTTTAGTGGCTCGGTAATTTTTAGGTCTATTCATTTTTATAGGCAACGTATCCTGTATTCCTCGCAACATCAAGAAAAAAAAAGATCTCCTAAACCTGGAGGGTAGAAGCTCTGGTGCATTATGACTTAACAGACACGCCAACAGCTGAAAAATTTGGTAAGAAGCCAAACACCTTATAGGAATTGAAAGGCATGGGCTATAAGTAAAACATTACATCATCTGGATGGTGGAAATTGTCATGGAGCCATGCTGGAAGAAGTACCTCTGCGAAAAAGTTCAGGGCAGAAGCTGTATCTGGTTTAAATAATTACATTGCTTCGCTTTCCTCTCATGATCTACCAGGGTGATTTTCATCCGAAGTCAAGACAGTGAGAGCCACTATTATCATGTTGTGACAGAGGAGAGATTATCAAGGATTATTAAAAAAAAAAATGGAGAACAAGAGTAGACATACAAGATTTATGAGCGGTGGTTCGGTCAAGATTTATGATGTAAGTTTTACTCCAAAAAAATATTAGAGATTTTAAGTATCGTCTATATTCACGAACTCACTTTCATAAATCCTAAATCATATACACCTAATAAAACTAAAACAACCCTTTTAAACCATTTTACATACAGAAGAAGTCTGCTATGTCTTGTAAGGATGATAAGTCATGTCCTACGCATATTAGAAGTCATTTCATTATTTGGTTTATAAATTTTTAGACAAACTCTGAGATATTACCTTATGGGCATTAACTCTGTTACTGGTATACAATATTAGTTAGGGTGGCTGTAGGTTGTGTGAAACAAGGCTTGCATAAGACCAGCTAAATACTCGTTGGAGTGGCGTGCTGTTCCTGATGGTGCTCACCAGGTTATCCTTCACTCTTTTATTGATTAAAAAAATCAGTTCTTGAAGCTGAATGCATTCCTGATGGTGCTCACCAGGTTATCCTTCACTCTTTTATTGATTAAAAAAATCAGTTCTTGAAGCTGAATACATTACTGATGTTGCTCACCATGTTATCCTTCACTCTTTTATTGATTAAAAAAATCAGTTCTTGAAGCTGAATGCATTCCTGGATCACTCCCTCCCCGGCCTATGCTGCTTATACTGGCTCTATTGCGATACGTGGTGCATCATCAAGTGCATGCAAGCCGCCGTCGAGTTCTCTTATGACGGAATATAAGTCTGATGATGAGTGCAGTAGTGGTGATGTAGAACAGCTCCGGGATGGCATGCGAGCCAGGGTATGCACTACAAAAAAAAAAAAAAAAGAAAAAAAAAAGACTAAATCGTAAAACTGGTAAATTTTAATTTGGTTTGAATCAGTTTTTCTTTATCTCTTGTTTCGATTTTGGTTTAAAAATTTCTAAAATCAAAAAAAGTTAATTTGATTTCAATTTAGATTTTTAAAAAATCAATATAAATCGAATCAAATAAATTGTATATATTACATGAACTTTCATTTATATTAAAATTACTACTAAGGTGCTTTAGGCATATTGAATAATTGGACTATGAAAGATATATATTTTTTATTATGAATAACTGAACTATTATTTTGATCACATAAAATTTACTATGAAAATCAATATGATGATCAAGTATAGACAATCAATAAACCGAAGATATGTTCTTTTTCATTATGAATAATTGAATTATTATTTTGATCATATAAAATTTACTATAAAAATCGATCTGATGATCAGGTATAGGCAATCAATAAACTAAAGCAAAATGAAACCGAATCTCTTAGTTTGATTCAGTTTGATTTACTGAAACAATCAGTTTGGTTTCAAATTTGTTTGATCTTAAAAATATCTTTCAACTGATCCGATCTAATTTATACATGCCCTAAAGCGACATTCAAAGCCTGGCCAGAAGGAACAGAGACCAACTCTTGCATCAGCTATATTAAAGTCCTCGAAGACTTAGATGAGCAGGAGCAAGTGTTGGGTGTTATGAAAATAAATTTTTACATAACAAGTGTTTAAAATAATAACTTATGTTCTTGAAGGGAAGCTGGCTTTGATCCTTGCATGCTTCTAACGTTGCAAAGGTTGCTGGTTGTCAACTCAATTCAGCGAATTTAAATACTATAACATGATGGAAGATGCCATTTTTTTTACCCTTTTAATTTAATTGTATTATATAGTTTTAAATATTTATAGTAAATATATTTTTATTATTGGAGAATGTAAAATTATTTTATTGTGAGCCAAATGCCATGGATTTGAAATACGAAAATATCCATTCTCATCTGCAAAATGTTGCCATAGCTGAAGCCTTATTCATTGAAATACCTTTTTATATACACATTTTTTAATTATCATGTATAAATAATTATTTATATTATTATGATAAATTAAATAATATATTTTAATTTTAACATTAAGATATAATGAAGGAACTTAAAGTGTATAAATATGAGAAACTTAGGCCCACCATATCTAGTTAATGGAGAGGACTTGGGATGATTTGTATTAAATTTAAAAAATTAAAAAGATTACACTAAGATTCTTTCAAATTTGATTAATTTATATATTAATCTTAAAAAAAATTAAATGCCTTTAAACTTCGATTTTATTACACAAAGATCCATCCTATTTATCTATCTTTTAAAATCATTAAGTTAATATCGAATTTATTCTTTTATTTCTGTTTGCTCTTCAAACTTATCTCCACGGAAACATCACACGCTAATGCCTCGGGATGGAAATAAACAGATAGGATCTTTATGTATTAAAATAAGAGTTTGAAGGTTTTTTATTATTTTTTGAATAATATATAAATTGATCGAATTTAAGGAGATTGAGGGAAAGTTAGTTTGGTCAAATTTTAATTTACATTTAGTTTGATTTAGGTTGGGTAAGATAAAAGTTGGTTGATTATGAGTTAATTTGAATTTCTCAAAAAAACTTTAAATTTAAAAAAAAGAATGTAAAAAATTTGATTTAAATAATAAAGAATAAAATTTAGATCCAATGTATTGTATTGTATGTGTATCATACTACTTTGTCTAATATTTTTTATCTCAACTTCTATATAAATATAAAATAATAAAACATAAAAATAAAAATAAAATCAAACGATTCATACTTAGCATATTATATCTAAGTTTTGTTCAAAAATAAATTTCTTTCATCTAAGGCAATCATTAAATTTACTCCGCACCAGTTCGATAATGGAGTTTAAAGTGATAAATAATGGGGCTTAGCTTCCACTTTAGCAGAGCATCTTCTGTCACCCACATTCTTAGTGCTCATGTCAAATTGATTTGGACGTCCAAATCAATGTCTCATGAAAGTTATCAAGTCAGACATAAAGTACGACTCAATTCCTAAAACAAATCCCCAAAAGTCTCATGGAAAAGAATCTTGACCAAACCCCACTGTGATCATGTCAAGAAATAAAATCTACAGCAGGACAGATACCTGGTGCTTCAATGGGATTGTGTCGGTCAGTGTCCATTGATGTCAATGATTACTTTAATATGATAATTAAAAAAAATCTGGGTTTCAGATCCTCGTACTAGTTAAAAAATATTATAAGGCTCTGCAAGGAATCCACTCATAATTAAATTGATTAACTTATTGTATGGTATAACTTCTGTTCTGAATGCATCCAAGGGCAAGAAGACCAAGAAGAGACGCACCTAAAACCTTTTGGAGGAAAGTGCATCAATCGAAAGATGGGTAACATCAATGATTAGGATCTTCCTCAATAATAAATTTGGAGCTAAGGACAGAATAAAAAATTATAGTAAAAGGTTCAGTAATCCACAATTAACAAAAGAAAGGTAATAAAATTTAGTCAGCATGCAGGAGTCAAGAGAACATAGTGTTTTATGTTTGACAATTTGGTTAATTCTCAAGATAAATTCTCTCACCTCAAAAGATTTACAGAGATAAACAAGTTGATAAGGTACAACATAGAAACCATATTGAAGATTAATAAGATTGTCTTTCTTTATTTCAATTTAGCTATTAGTTTTTGACCATTTTACTATACGAAGATAGAAGATTAAATAGAAGGATAAAATTTAAGTACGATATACTGTGTGCACATCTATTAGTTTTATCTATCTTTTTTCATCTTTTTCAATATTATCTCAGCTTTCTCCGAATGATGATAGAAAGAAAAATGATAAAGAAAGATAAAGATAAAACCGATGAGCACGCCTACAATGCATCGCACTAAAGTTTCGTTCTAAATAAAAAGTTAAAGAAAAGAAAGTGATGTCATACTTTTTAGCATACAGAAGTCTCTTTTGTGCGCACGCATAATTTAGAGATTTAGGTACAAGGCAAGTATCTGAGAATTATCTCATGGTGTGTATGAGGAGAATCACAAACCATGCAAATTTAATATGGTTCATTATTTTCCACCTCATATTAATGATGCTGTGTTAAATACTGAACCTTAGAGCATAACTTGGTGAAAGAGGAGAAATCTCATTGGATGATCTGATGGCACTGAGAGAGACCAGTGAAAGAACTCAAGGATGATGTACTTAGGATCTGAAGGATCATGAAGCACATGGCCGAAGAGGAAGTCAGTGGTAGCGGCAATGGAGGATCTTAGTGAGGTCGACATGCTCGCTGGCTAAGTATGGTGATGGAGTTGGAGAATCTTGTCAGTTGTCAGTGTTTCAGTTGGATGAGCAGAAGATAAGGCAATGAAGAAGAGAATATGAACACATGACTTCAGTGAAAGAATTTAATAAGGGTGCATTGCATCATTAAAATAAGAATGTGGGGCATGAGATCTACAGCTGCCAAGCTACAGAAACTCTAACGCAATAGCATTTATTGGCACACTGGAGAAGCCATAATAGAAACCAAGATCTCAAAATAATAATAATAATAATAATAATAATAATAAGAGGAGATATGGCCTGTTTTCTTTCTTTTCTTCTTCTTTATAAATATATAACAACTCACACTCACTAGTTTAAATGCATAACAGCATCCTTGAAGCCACCACTTACTTTTATAGAGAGAGAGAGAGAGAGAGAGAGAGAACTAGAATATCAAGGGAAACACTAGTAAGAAAATAAAAACTAATGGGAGCAACAACATAAACTATATCTACAGCTGCCAACATTTTTTATAAAAAAAGTGGAAACCGAATTTTAGAAAAAAAAAAAAGAAGAGCTAACTACTCTTATGCTAAATTGTGAAGCACTTGTTTACAACTTAAAAATTAAATGAAGAACATAGCCATACATCACACCATATAATAATTCAACACAGAAGTTTTTAAAATGGAAAAAGAGTAAGAAAGTATTTCCTTGCTGCCAAGCCAGCCTCAAGGAATCAGCCACACTAGGCATCATCCCCACATAACAGATGCTAGGAACCAATGACCTATTTATATTTGACTTGAAAGCATTGATTACTACCCATAGAATGAGAAAAGCCTTCCCAGCTCCTCACAAGCATGAACAGCCGTCAGTACAATTTCTGCTCATCTTTGTCCATTATAGCACTCTACATTGTACTTGAGAAACCAGCAGAGTGCAAGAGCACTGCCTTGATTTCTTCTGGAAGAGCACCAGGACCATCCTTGCATTGCTGACAAACAACACAAATAAACATATTTAGCTACTTGTTTTCGACAAAACAAAATGAGGCTAAGCTTATTAGCTAAGGTGATAAGAACCAAGATGGTGGAGATTAGAGAGGAATGCAAACACCCTTTGCACTATGATAACAAGGGATGAGACATAAAGTTTACCTCAGCTCGGAAAACATCTAGGGCAAAGCCATTGAAACAGCTGATGACTGCCTGTTGAATGTCCAGCCCAAGGCCATCAAGCGCTCTCATTGTGGACAGCAAGAGACCGGGTCTACGGGCACAAAACATATGGATGTTGACTGCTCGGCCTTCCCTTACCCTGACCTCAACCTAAGCATCCATTGATAATGTAAGGGTTGATTGGCCATGCAATAATAGCAGTAAATTACCATCATTTTTGCTTTAACTATAGATAAGCTTACTAGACATATTTAAGATGATATTACATAGTGCATATTATTTTCAGATGATATAATGCTAGTAGATTAAACTAAAGCTGAAGTTAATCGTAAGTTAGAAATATAACGAAATGCATTAGAATCTAAAGGTTTTAAATTAAGTAGGATAAAGACAAAATACATGGAATGCAATTTTAGTATAATTAGAAATGAAAATGAATGTAGAGTATAAATTGAGAACCATGAAGTTAATAAAAATGATCATTTTTGGTATTTACAATCAATTATTTATAAGGAAGGAGAGATTATGGATGATATTGTGCATAGAATTAAAGCAAGTTGGATAAAATGAAGAAATGCAATTAAAATATTATGTAATCATAGAGTACCTGCAAAGTTGAAGAAAAAGTTTTATAGGACAGCCATAAGACCATCTATGATTTATGACACGAAATGTTACGTAGTTAAAAAAATACACATACATAAGATGAATATGGTGAAATAAAAATGTTAAGATGGATGTGTGTTAATACAAAAAAAAAAAAAAAAAAAAAAGAATAAGAAATAAAACCATTCGTAAAAAGATAGAGGTAGCTCCAATCGAGGATAAATTAAAGGAAGGACAATTTAAATGGTTTGGACATATGCAATGTAAAATTAGAGATGTATCTATATGGAAGAGTGACTTGATGCATGTAAACAAAAAAAGAGATAAAGGTAGATCGAAAATCATATGAAATAATGTGATAAAGAAAGACTTAGAATTTTTATATCTTACCAAAAATGACTCAGAATAGAACTGCATGAAGAAAAAAGATTCATGTAGCCGATTCTAACTAGTTCGGAATTAAAGCTTTGTTGTTGTTATTATTGTTGTTATCATGTTTCAATCCATAATAAAGTTTAACCCTTTCTTGTTGAATATATATATTAGAATAAAAAAGAGCTAGAGATTAACAAATTAGCTTAAATTGATAGACTAACCCTTGCCGGCTGACTATTTGGGCTTGGCAATGAACTCTGGCTGAGCTCCTCCTTCACGCGGCATGGCAAGGTTGGCAGTGTAGGAGTCAATGGGTGAAAGCTTGAAGTAGCTGAAGAAGGCAATGAAGAACTGGAAGGTGTAGACTCAAGTTCATTGTGAAGGTCATTGATCTTCTGCAACAGCTCCTTCAAGTAATCAATTGCATCACCTAGAATTGAAGCCCTGTCCATCTATTGACACAAGGGATTAAATAAGAAACGAGTAATCTTAGATGCAATGAGACGGATACAGTATTCTTTTGGAAATTTCTTTTAAAAAAAAATAAAAGACATTCTTTAGCATCAAAACATCATTTTGAATAGATATTTTAAGATTTCTTCTAAATGTAAGCAAGTACATGCATGAAAGTAAGTAGTAATGGGAGCTAACAGTTCTTGGCTGCATGCAAGAACTTCAGCTGGCCACTAGTTACGTGAATTCAAAGGGATAGGATGGCCATGAAGGAGTATATTATCTTAACTCAATCAATCACTTGGATATAAAGAAGAGCAAAACAAAATATTGGATTATTAACAGCTATCTAAGAGTTACTAAATAAGCTGATTAAAGAGCTCCCCGTGTCATCAGCTAGAGGTTCAGAAAAAAATCCACACAAAAGAACGTCCATTAGTTGTTAATATATGTTGTGAGATCCAAAACAGTTACAAACAAAAAAAATCAACTAAGAAGAGGGAGTGCTGTTCAACACCATTATCAAGAGACAAAAGGAGACCATAATCAATGATAAAATGGTAAAATAAAAGAACCTGCAACAAGGTAGCTGGCCGCAGCTGCAAAACTATGCATGCAAAAAAGAAGAAGGTGTCAAATAATTTCAAATCAGACCAAATATATGACCAAACAATGATGCAAGCTCACAAGTGGTGGCAGATACAAGCAACAACCACTAGACCATAATCAGAAACTTTATACCATGGTAAAATTTAAGCAGTGAATCCACCAAACCATGATGGATTGCCAGCTACATCTTCTAAACAGCATTGTTTACTAGGCTGACATGTTGAATATACAATTCACAAAACAAGCATTCAGTAAAACACAAACTACTAACTATCAAGTATATATATAATGAAACAATTCCATTAATTGTATATCAAAATCATAAGTTCTAGTAAGCATAAATGTTTTTTTTTGTCCCTACTTCTTGCACGAATTAATTTCAAAAACAGCAACCATGTAAGCAAAGCAGACTAAGAGAACTACAACAGTAGAATTAATGGAAAGCATAAACTTTTACCTTGCTGATCTTTGGAACCACAGATCTGAGCATGTAAAGCCGGTCATTGAGCTTCTTCCTCCGCCGCCTCTCGGCCATCAGATTCTTCGCCGGCATTCCCTTCTTCTTCCCCTTCTGGTCACCACCGCCCATCACTACACTGTTAGCATTTGAATTGCTCCCTCCCCCAACACTACCACTCTTCCCAATCTCGTCAACCTTCACATTCTCCCCTGCAGGATCATCAGTATCATAATTCAAACCCGAGCCATCGATGCTCCCCTCATCTATCTCGTCCTCCTCATTCCCCTTCCTCTTCTTCTCATGTTCCTCCTCCATTCCACTCCTCCCACGGCTCCCCTGCCCCACTCCTTCCGACCCCCAGAACCCCAAGCTGCTAATTTTCTCCCCGGCCACCGCCGAATTCTGGCGCAGAGCCGCCGCCCGCTTCTGGAACAGAGTCGGCTGCGCTCCCACCGGAGGAAATATCTCCAGAGGCCTCAACACCTTGCTCCGGCTGAGGAATGGAGAGTTCTCAAAGCTCTCGAAAGGGTTGAAAGCGGCGCCGGAGCTTGAACCGGAGCAGTTCTCGGGTGGCAGCAGCATGCGGGCGCCGCCCGGGAACTGGGCGCCGGAGCTCAGATCGGGGCAACCCATCTGCCCACCGGGCCCCAGTCCGGCGAATCCCAGCACCCCTCCGGCGCCTCCCCTGCTCACCATAACCGGGGAATTCGACGCCGGGAGGAACACCGGCGCGTCACCGCCGAGATCAAACCCGGCGTCGAAGGGATTCGAGCAGACCGAGCCGAGGAGAGAGGAAAGGGCGGACCTTGGCGGGAAGAAGGGCTGGGAAGGGTCAAGGTGGAAGACAGAGGACGGGGAGCAGGAGGAGGAGGAGTCCACCGGAGGGAGAAGCAGAGCCTCCGCCGGCGAGGTGTTCGAAGAAAAGGCGACGCCTTTCAGGTCGTGGTGGGTCGGGAGGGCCTCGAAGCCCTCGTGGGCGGAGGGGCCGGGGTCGGCAGTGCCGGCGCCGCCGATGTACCAGTCATCGTCGAGCAGGGACCTGAACCCGGCGAGGCCGACCTCGTCCTTGGCCTCGGCGGCGCCGTCGGCGGGGCCCGGGTTGGGCCTCGGCCAGGAGGCGTCGTCGTCGTCGCCGCCGGCGCCGGCGCCGCCGTCCTCCATCCAGACGACGCCGTTAACCCGCGAGAGCATGGGTCCTCTGTTCCTCCCCTGTTTCGAAGAGGTACAGAGCTCACGAGAGAGAGAGAGAGAGAGAGAGAGAGAGAGAGAAGAAGAAGAAGAAGAAGAAGAAGAAGAAGAAGAGGGAAGGCAATGAAAGAGAGAGGCAGAGAGATGGAGGGGCGTTTTGAACGTTCTGCTGGGGAGGCAGACGTGTGGCTGTCCATCTACACTGCCTTCTGTCACTGGTTATTATTGCACCATGGAAAATCCCAAAATGACCCTGGAGGATTTACACTGGTAATTATTTTTTTTTCTCAGTAAAAGTTTTTCATAACTTTGCCATGAGAGGAGGGCTGATGTGTAAGTAAAATAATTGATACATTAATCAGAAAACAGGATAGCTAATATTTCATGAAGTTTCCACATCAAAAATATATGTTTTAATTTTTTTTTTTGTGAGTTTTAAAATCATTGTTTGAATCAACTTGCTTGCTTATACACAAAATATTACTTTATTAATTTAAAAACTAATATAATAAGAGAGAGAAAACTTCTTATATTCTATCATATTTTTATCTCATAGAGATTTCCATCCGTTAATCATCTCAAGTCTATCAGTATTATTTAAAAAATGCTATTTTGGATTTCAAATATGAAGATGCTTATTTAAGAAAAATATAACCACATTATTATTTCAGTAAAAATTATAAACTTTGTTGGTTACTAAAATTGCTCATCTGACATTCATGATGGTACTTGAAAATACATGCTTGTTGTGTTCAAAAAAAGGAAGAATTTTTACGTTGCTCAGTCTGTATTCCTTTATTGATGCTCATGAGTAGCTTGAACTTATATTCTTGTTGGCTAGTGAAAATGCTATTGATAACGTAACGCTCATCATAACGTTAGACCTTTAAAAATCAAAACTTATATCAATTATATTATCATATATCCTCCTCCTCTAATTGTATAAAAAAAAAAGTAAACATTAATCAAACTTTTGATTATTTTGACTCTTTAAGATAATATGGATAGGATATCACAACAAGCATAGCCATTAAACAGCTTGCTCATTTAGTCTCTTGCTCTTGTCACCTTGGTGATAGTAATAACCATTTTTTTATTGTTTATAAGAAATTTTTTTTCTTTTTCTTTTTCTTTTGAAAAATATTTTTGTCATCAAAAAGCCATAAATTCTTAGAAGCATGGGGGCTGTTCCAATCTTCTGATATCTTGTTAAAGTTTCTACTGAGGGTCACTGTTAATTATAAACTGTAGCAGTACTGCACAAGTATCAAAAAGACCCTGGAGATTGCTTTTGTAATTGTGGTGTCCATTTCCGTTTCTTTGCTTCTGTTCTTCTTTTCAGGAATTAGATCTTTGGGAACATTAGCCATGGCCTAAAGGAGGAGAAAAAGGAGCCATAAGGGACAGCGTGGGCTCTGATGCCTTTATACTGTGCCATCATGGGGCAGTTCACCCGTTTTGGCTCTACTCATCAGATGAAAAGAACATAGACTTTCTGCATGAGAAAAAAAGGTTCCTTTTTTAATTCCTCAGTTTAGTATTAGATATATTTGAGTCTTTAGACATCTGGACCGGTGCCCAAAAGCTGGAGAGTTCAGAAGGGTAGAAATATTAAACAGAAGTATAGAGATTTTTTGATCTTTAATTTATTTCTCTTGCTGTTGCCATTTCTTCACTTGAGAATGCAGTCCACCTTTTCTTTCACTTGAAAGCCATGGAGAAGGGATTGGAAGTTTGGCAATGCAATGGACATGGAAGAAGGGTTGATTATTATCAGCTTCTGTTTTAAGTTCTTGTCATATTATCATGAGCTTTGATAAAATTTACAGCACTTCCAATCCCTTGTACAAATTCTCTCATTAATTGTGTTATGCATGGTTCTTTTTTTTTTTTTTTGGTTGAAAATGCACTTTCTATATCAAACTTTTCACTCAAATTTTATTTTAATACTTAAACTTTCAATTATTATATTTTAATTCTTAATATATTCTTAATACTTTAAAAATATTGCACTCTTCAACAATTAAAAGTTTAAGAATCAAAATAAATTTTAAGTAAGAGTTTAAGGATTAAAGTATATTTTAACCTTTTTTTTTTTTTATTTCTTTCGACAAGGTTAATATCAACACACATTATGATTTGTGTGGCTGATATAAAAGTTCATGAACTCTAGCCATAGGAGTGGATAAGGCAGCTATAATTCCATTAAACGAAGAAATAAAGATCCATAAAGAGACATCTTGCAAACAACCTAACACATTTCGTAGTTTTTCTGAGACTGAAGCAGCTAACCATATACAAACAAAAAAAAGAAAAAAAATACACTTTATCATTTTGTTTGTGTTTTGATTTCTAGATTGGGGAGTGGTCCATATGCTAGAAAGGAAGTCAATATAGCCTAGTCATGATCATGTGGAGGAGCGAGTAGGTTTTGTCCTGTGTGACATATTGAGTAAAACGGGACATAATATGATAGATGGGCATGTCTTTTTCTATCAAGATATGGGAGTTTTCAACCAAGAGACAGGTATCAAATTTTAAAGATAGAAGCCCCTTGTGTAATGGTGGGAAATGCATTGGCCTAAGTTAATGATAGGCACTAATTTATGAAAAATTATCATTAATTGTAAAAATGCTTTTTAGAATGCATGCTATGTTTGCATAAATAAATCATTTAGAGGGTGTTTGCGTTACCTAATATGCATGTTTACATTAAAGTGAGACATCAACTATTTCATTAATATTAATTGATTCTATATAATAATATGTCAAAAGAAATATAATCAGTGGCAGAATTAAAACTTTGATCAGCGAGGGTAGTTACTTGATTTTATAATTATGGAATGGCAACTTTCATTAAAAATTTAGAAATTAAGAAAAATTCTAAATAAAAGAAATTAGATTATAATGTGAGGGATTAATTTGTAATAATAAAAAATTTGAGGGCTAAAATAGGATCATATTTTAGTCTAAAGATATTTGATGGAACCGTAGCTTTTTGGTAAAATAGGACGGTTTTAAGGATATATATATATATTTTTTTACTGGAGGGCTGGCTAGAACCCCCCCCCATTTCATGTTGCTGGTCAAAATTGCCTACGGGCCCCCATATGGGAAAAAGAAAACAAAATTTGCCATCTCTTTCTTGTCTTGTATGTAGAAATCGTTCTCACAGTCTGATCACCAGCACATGTAGGCTGATTCCAATCGTTCAAACGAAGCACAGAAAACCTCGTCTCCCTCCATCTATATCCCTTCGTCATCCCTCTCAATAGTCCAAATCTTAGGTCCCTCCATGCAACAGTAAAAGAGATCTCAATATAAAAAAAAAAGTTCAGAGAGAGAGAGAGAGGAGGGTAATAGTGTCCTCAGAGAAGCCCACATCCGTTAGTCCAAAGTGGAGGGGCGGTGGCTTAAGAAAGCAACGCACTGCTGTGGTTCTCCCTGGTGGGAGGGGCATAACACTCATCCAAGAAGGTTACGGAAGGAAATAGGAGGAGAGAGAGAGAGAGAGAGAGAGAGAGAGAGAGAGAGGATGTCCTTGCTTTAACGGCTGGATGAGGTCATAAGCTAGCGTTATTTATGGCAGAGGAGACAAAGGAAGGATAGAGAGAGACAGAGTGCAAGGAGTGAAGGGTGGGAATAAATTGGAGAGAGAAAGAGAGAGAGAGAGAGAGAGAGAGAGAGAGAGAGAGGGGAAACCCAAGTATCCCGTGACCGTTCTATTCACCGCACCTAAAGGCGATTCCACAAAGCTCTAAAACTATTTGACATGGAGGACGATGGCTTCAGCGTTTCTACCACGCCACCCACACTGATTGTTACGGCAAAAACTTGGATGTCTCTCCACGTGAAGTTTCTGCTTAATTTTGCTTTTGGTCCCAAAGTTTATTATTACGGTGATTGTTACGGCAAAAACTTGGATGTCTCTCCACGTAAAGTTTCTGCTTAATTTTGCTTTTGGTCCCAAAGTTTATTATTTTCAACGATAATGGAGCTTCAAAATGTTCGGCAAAAATAAAGGGCAGTATTTATTGCTGATTCGTTGCATGTAGATGGTGAGATTTAGTTGCCATCTGGGTCCAGACTTCTTCCAAGGTAAAATAAATAAATCTATCTTACTCTTTTTAAAATCAAAATTTTTGATTTTTTGTAAGATTGGAAATGAAGATAATAATTATTTCTATCGATGAGATAAGATAGAACGAGATCCTACTTTATTAATTTTATATTTAAGTATTATAATATTTTTTTATATATTTTTATATTTATAAAATTATGCGCACATAAATATAATCTTAATTTTTTTTTTCACTATCTTTTATTTTTTAAATTAATTATTTTTCTTTTTATATATATTTTTAGCTATATTATTAATTTTATAATTTTTTTACTGAAAATTTATATATATTGTTATAAGGTAGAGGGTAGGGATAGGATTAAAAAATATATATATATTTAGAAAGATGGAATAAAAATGAAGATTATTTGTTTTAGCGGTGATAGGGATGAAGATAAAAATTGAGATTTCGGATTCTATTTTATTCCATTACCATTACCATTTCTCATTTTGCTCGTTTAGTTTATTAGCTTATAAGAGTTGAGCTAAATTGAATTTTCTCTTGTTTAAAATTGACACATTTTATAGCCTGCAAAGTTTGTATCAACATGTTATCAAAATCAGATCAAGCATGCAAAACTTTTTTTTATGCTGATTTTAGCTATTTTGAGAGAGAAACAAACACATAAAAATTCTTTTAGATGGCAACTTGGCCTTCAATCAATTCTTCCCCCCTGAGTTAAACCATCTCTCTATGCCTTGTGGTAAGAAATCTTTTTGCGTGCATGAAATATCCAGACACCTAGCATTGCTCTTCCAAGAAATATTAATTTTGGCTGCTTATTTCTTTCCTTTCTCTTTTTTTTTTTTTTTTTTTTTTTTTTTTTTTTTTTTTTTTTTTGAGAAAAGGTGATAGGATATATATCACCACCAATTTTATTAGAGATGAATGATATTAGAACAAAAGAAAAGGTAAAAGCACAGAAAAAACAACTCAAGTTCCAATGTCAGGCATGGTTACTTGCTCACAGGAAGAACAGAAACCTGACATTACTAATTGGACAAACAGGGAATGCGTGATCCCAAACAGTGACGTCCACACAGGAGAAACATTGTTGACGTGCATCCAATAGAAAACTACATCAAATCTAATTCTATCATTCTAAATGGCACAAGAACAACCAACACTAATCGGATTGCCTAACTTGGCAATAATAGTAGCAACAAAATCAATATGTTAGGGGGGCTGAGGTATGGCAAAGCGTGGACTAAGATCTTAACAGCTGATAATGCTTGTTTAGTATTTTTCTGAAAAGAAAATTCTGATAGAAAGAAAAAAAATGATTGAAAAATAAATATTACTTTTCTGAAAGCATTTATTTTTCATGATTTAGAAAAATATATATGAATCCTATACATAATTTTTTCTTCTTTTTCCAACTAAGCAGGAAAAAATGAGAAAAGAATTTTTTTTCTTATTTTCTTCCATCCGAACGAGAGGTAAATAACTTACCATGAAGATCAATAAGAAGCTGTAGAGATGAAACGTCATCATATTTCACAAATGATTTTTATTTTAGATAAAACAATTGAAAATATATGTCATTGTCCAACTTTGTGGTTTCAAATGCTAATGTAAGTAATGTGCTTCATTGCTCCATTCCTCTAATGGTTTGCAATGATGTACTTAAAGTTGGTTATTTGTGAAATATTGGGTGAAACCAAAATTCTCAGAGCATGTGCTAGTGAAATTTAGAACTATTAAAATGACAAAATTAGTTTAATAGTGGCCTTGATCCTTTACAAAGATAGGATTTCGAGTTCAATTTGACTCCAATACATGGTTTGAAAGGAGATCAAAGGATCTGGAGCATAGAGCTTTAATTTCTAATGAGAGAAAGTCTATTATAGATCAATTTTGTACTCTCCAAAAAACAAGAGAGCAATAAGGTTGACTGAGAATTAGTTACTTCAAGAAGAATTAAGGCAATGCACAATTGTGTTAGGCTATTAAGTCTGGAAGACTTCTTTCAATTTGTTTTAACAAACATATTTTCTTTTCTTTCATTATATCATTGAAAGTTTTCAAGAGTCTTATTTTCTAGCAATATACTCGGAGAAAAATATTTTGTTTGCTTTTGAATTACTTTTGGAAGATTCAGAGGTATAAAATTTTAATAAACATGTTTTGAATTATTTTGTTTGGATCGATGCTTTATACCAACTTATTTTCTGTTATATCTTTACTCAGAAACAGGTAGAGTTCCACTGTTTCATAAGAACATGGTGGAGTTCTAATTACAAACTGTAGTATTTCACTAAACAGGCTTGCTGTTGCCTATAGGGCGATCAATCATCAAACCCAGCCAGAATGCATCACTGCTTCTATCCACCAGTTGGTATATGCGTGTTCCATTTGCTGAAGCAAGCTCACAACTGAAATCATAAATCAACAACTGAAATCATTTTTAAAGAATAACCAGGAACTTAAGTACAGGAAAAATGTTTGAAAAGTAGGAACTTCTGATAGCAATTTTGATGTTATCGGCAAGCTGAGATTTCTTTATATATATATATATAAAGATCAGTTACCTTCTGATGTAGACTGTTTTTGAGAAAATTCTAAGTAGACTTTCCACATTTTTTTAAACCCATGTCAGAGTAACAGTGCACAGGATATAACTTAGAGATATATGGTATGCTCATCAATCTTAATTGATCTTGAAGGTTAAGCATTATAATATTATTTATTGATGCCCATGCTAACATAGAGCTGGTGCATTCATTAAAGGGGGACCTGATTAAATGCATAAATTCACAAGATGGTTTTGTGATGCTTTTCCAGTTCTTTTACCTGCAGAATTGTTCATATGAGTTGAGACCATGGTGTCAAGGATGGTCAGCACTACAAGCTATTGTTGGTATTGACCCTTCAAGCATATTGGCAAAATTATGGCAGTGAATCATATATACAGAACTCATTCTTTCTTATTTAACTTCATTGGATGTCGTCTCGCAAAAGAGATCTGTATGTCAAATCTCATTCTTGTTATACTAACCCATTTGATCAAAAGGCATTGACAAATAAAGGTGTTAGAAGCTGGTGAACCTCCCATAAACCATCAGATTATTCCCCATAACATAGTGGGCATCATCTAAGAGCGGATAGATGTCGGCCTTAGCGACATCAATCTCCTCACAGCTAGCTCTCTTAAGCTCTCTTAGACTGCCAATTATCTTTATGATCCTTTCCTTTCCTGCTTCTTTGTATCTGGAGTGGAGATTGCAAATGGTGAAATGCAGTTCACCTGGATTTTGATCTAAGGTGAGAAATGTTGGGCATCATTGGCAATGCTGGCATTGTTGTGCATGATGTTGAGCTGGCCATGGCGAGCCACGGCGAAGTCCTAATCCCTTGCTGCTTGATAAGCTGAGTTCTTCAGCTACTGGGGCCCAAATTATAACCCTATGGCCCTATTTGGTGCAACCAGCTGTTAGAAAATAGCTATCTTACATAGCCGATGAAAAATAGCTGCTGTCGGCTTTCTCATCCCAAATAGAGCCAATGTCAGTAAGGATTTATATGCTATGGCCTTTCCCAGCCTACTTGCTCCACCACTGGCCATTACTTGTGAGTTCTCGGATCCCATACTTAGTTTAAATCCATGTTAGACCTAATCATGGGATCCCAAGCCCTATATTCAGTTCATATTACATGTCAGAGGAATAATTTGGACTAAATACCAGGATCACACAACTAGGTCAATTGAATTTGAACCAAGTACTGGATCCAGTATCCTACAAATAGGCAAAACACAAATTTGGACTAAATACAGGATTCAGAGTCCTGCAATTAGGCAGTATATTTATGTCCTCTGATACCTATCAGAAAAGAAAGACCTAGAATTACATATGCTATTTAACAAATACATTAATAAAATACTCACAAGTTTGCAGGTTGTTTGATTTAGTTTCTAGATTCATTCAAGATGTGCTAAGATACTTAAAACATATGCAAAAGTACTTGCACATGACAAACTCTCCCTGCACTACACCCTTAGATTTTTGGAACCCCACCTCAAGAATCAACATGCAATATGAGATTATCTAGAAATCCTTCAAGGTAAGTTGAAAGTTTGTCACCTGGATGAATGAGGAAATCCATAGCAGTTTGGGAAATTGCATCTGATATTTCAAGCAATGGAATTTGAGAAATCTTTATTGAAGCAATCATACAGAGTCTTTCCGAAAAACTGAACTCCAATTTGATTTTGTAACAAATAATCACCACATAACCAAAACCCCACCTCTCTTACAATCCTTAAGGAGAACTCAGCATCCAACATGTAATTGTCCAAAAATTGATGAAAAATAAGCAAAATGCAGTTACATAACAATCAGTTATTTTCACTCAACATAGATTAGGTTAAAATGTAATTATTTCTTTCCAAAGATAAAAAGCTTCATATATACATCACAAGGCATACATCAACCAGAAACTCTACCCATAATTCTCAGTAAAACCAACCTTTCTGCACTTAAATCCTTCCATGAACGCCAAATTCACTACCATCTATAAAATTTGTCACATTAATTCTCAGGAATCCATCTTTGAACTCCAGGAACAGCCACTATATCTTCAAAAGAATTTCACATACCCTGCAACTCTTCTTGCATTCAGATCCACCTGATTCAAAATTCTCACATTCTCTACCACTCTTCTTGCATTCAAATTCAACTACATAAACTCTAAAGTCACCAATAAACTTCAAAACCACCATAGATTTAACTACATTAACTCTAAAGCCACCACTTTGCTACAAAAAATTCTCACATTCTCTACAGTTCTTCTTGCATTCAAATTCAACTACATAAACTCTAAAGACACCATGAATTCAACTACATCAACTTTAAAACCACCATTTTGCTGCAAAAAAATTCTCACCTCACCTTCCACAATCCAACTTCGCTCCCCACCACCCTGGAAGCCGGCATTCGATGGGAGAAGAGCAAAAGTTCCCTTCTTGAGAACTTCCTAACCAGCTCGAATCCCTCGCGCCGATGCCTCCGCAACACGCCGGCCGAGCCCTCCACCGCCTCCAATCCAGCCGCCGTCACCCCGTCTTCTTCGCTGAAACCCACTAAAACCTCCACCAATTTGAACAAAGCGCTCCCTTTAATCGTATCCCAATCTCTGTAGACCGCCCAAAGCTCGCCCTTTTGGGGGAGGATTCGATAGAAAGACCTCAGCTTCGGCAACCTGAGCTCCTCGCTAGCGGCGATCAGATGCGAGAGCGCCGAGAACCCGAGCACGGCCGTCGAATTGACGGCCCGGAAGGTCCCGACGGAGACGGGCAGCCCCTCCTCAGCCCACAAGAACTCGTCGCCGGCGACAGGGTGGAATGCCAGGGGAGTCACCTCCGCCGCCAAGTCGGCGGCGGAGATGCCGTCGACGCGGACGTAGGCGCGGGGGAGGCCGTCGGATGGGTGGCGGACAGCCCAGATCTGGCCGAGAGCCGGGACCCTACAAAACCGGGCCGCCGCCGGAGGCGGCGGAGGCGGCCGTGGGATCTCGTCGGGCTTCGAGGTGACGGCGGGGGCTGAGGCCGGAGCCCTAACCCTGGAGCTCGAGGGCGGCGTTGACGGAACCTTAACCCTGGATTCTGACGGCGTCGCGGCAGGGTTTTTCGAGTGGGGTTTAGTCTTCTTCTTCTTCAGGTGGGAAGAGTAGACGGGGGAGGGGTGAGGGGGGAGGTGGGCGCGGCAGAAGGGCTTGCCGCGGACCCGACGGTGACGGCACCGTGGGGCGCCGTCGCCGCGAGTTCGCTGGCAGCGGACGGCGTCGGGTGCGGCCGGCGGGCGGAGGATCGCCATCGGACTTCCTCGAGGGTCCCCTCTCTCCCGCCACCGGAGAGAAAGAGGGAGCTCGCCTTTACAGTCGTGTCATGGATCGGGCGATTCCAAATTCTCAATCAGAGCCGTTAGTTTGTCCGGTGATAATGTGGACGGGTGTGAACGGGGAGCATTTCCACGTGGCGATGATCCAGGGGCCACGTGTAACGTCTACGCTACATCTGGGTTCATCTCCGGTTCGGTCCAGAGTGACGCCTGAGCCCGAGCTGAACCGGGACACGGCTGGCCCAAATCCTGCAATGCCGAGACTCGAGTGCAAACTAAATGAATAAAGAGGGGCAATGGATCAAAGATTGCGTGTTCCGCTAATCATCTCAAGACCATCCTTTTTTTGTGAATGAGGCTTGCATTTGCACTCAAGTCAACCTGTCACACCCCGGATCCAGAAGTGGTGGCCCAGGGGTGACAGCTCACCGCATGCCAGGCATGCAAGGCATCCAGTACAGTATCATTACAAACAAGGAGGAATAATAACTACATGTCATATAAAATTTAAATTCTCCATAATACAAGTTATGTAATATTGGGCAACAAATCAAAATTCCAAAATAAATCCAAATGGGGTTACATGTAACAAAATATAATATATTTACATTAAGTAGCTCCCAACTACCCTTATTGTTGCCCTTGATAATTTTGTGGCTCTAGAAAAATATTGTGAGATTTAAATGAGCTCACACTCAGTAAGTAAAGTAAGTAAGCCTACTGTAACATAATATAGCCAATTCAGAATTTTAACGAATCATGCTTCCAAATTTAAAAACATTTCATCATATTATAGAATTATGCAAATCTCATGCTTAAATAAATTGAAAGCAAATATTATGTAATAATATTTTAAAATACCATTTCAATTCCAAATCACTGTAAATCTCATTTTATACTAATGTCCTACGTTCACGTAATAAAACATTTCAAAGATGTAACCTCCCTGTACGCTCCTAGCGGAGCAAGGGTATCGGAGTCATTTAGCATATAATATCATATCCTGTCACAGCACATCTCAAGGATGTGTGTTCTCCACATATTTTCCCTATGGAGGTGGGTCCCGGAGTTATGTAACATATAATGTGGACCGTGATAACATATAATAACACAATTACAAATAACATTTATATGCATAACTGCTAACATATATCAATTTACTTTTCACATTTTACCAAATTTGATAATTTCAAATAATCATGTCCATAACCAATTACATATATAAAATGCCAATTTAATTTACAAAAATTAGCAATAATCAAGTCAAATAATCATTTGCATAAATGTGGTACCATGCATATCATTTTTTAAATAATACTTTAAATCAATTTCATTATTTCAATAATGACATAATTTAATAATGATTTATGAAAATCATTATAACTGGCTTACTTACTTCACAATGCTAATCCCAAGTGTAAATCAGCTGTATGGACCTCTGGGTACCTACAACATAATTTTTCAGATTTTTAAATTTCAAATTTAGGATGTCAAACTGACTCCTACACTTAACCCAATCTAATCCTGGGCTTAACTTGGAGCTTGAATATCTCCAAATATAAAAGCCCAAATGGAGAAATAAAAATTTTTCGACAAACTAGGATTCAGGCTGATCACAACCCTATTTTTCTTTTATTGGGTCCGGTCCAATTTGGGATCCAAAAATTAGGTCCAAATGGGCTAACTAGACTGGGCCGAAGCCGGCCCAGTCCTCTTTTTTCCTCTCTGTTTCACCCCTGGTTCACCTGAACCAGGGGTGGCTGAGGATGGCCGGCGGCCTAGGCCCGCCGCCGGCCCTCCCCGGGGTCGGCCGGCCACCGCCGAGCCGGTCCGGCGCCGGCGCCGCCGGCGACCATCCCCTTTTTCTTTTTTTTTTCTTTCTTTCTTTCTTTTTTCTTCTTCTTCTTCTTCACTGTGCCGGCAGCACGGCCGGCCATCGCTGGCCGGCCGGACCCCGCCGGATGTTGCCTCGGCGCCGGTGGGGGCCGTCGAGTGGAGCCCGGGCCCGGCAAGTTGGTGGGCATGTCGTCAGGCCCGAACCAACGGGAGAGCCGGTTCGGCTCCGGCGATAGGAGAGGGCCGAACGGCCCTCTTCCTCCTTTCCCCCCTGCCGGCGGCACGATCGGCCACCATTAGCCTGCCGGACCCCGCCGGACGCTGCCCCGTCACCGGCAAGGGTCACCGGCTGAAGCCCGGGCCTGGCAAGCTAGCGGGCACGCCGCCGGGCCTGAACCAAAAGTCAGGGGAGGACCATCCAGCGACCCTCCCCCTCTTTCCCCTTGCCGGCGGCACGGCCGGCCTCCTCCGGCCGACCGGATCCCACCGGACGCCGCCCCGGTACCGGTGGGGGATCTCGTCCGGAGATCGGGCTCGGCAAGCTGGCGGGCATGCCGCCGGGCCCAAACCAAGTGCGGGAGCTGGTTCGACTCCCGTGACAAGGGAGAGCCCTTCCGCGGCCCTCTCCCTCTCTTTCTCTCTACCACTCTCACTCTCTCTCTACACTCTCCTCGCCGGTGAGGGAGGGTTACCTGACGGCGACGAGGCGGGAGGACGAACAGAGGTGATAATGGCGACGAGTCGGAGAGGGTGAAGGAGACGGAGGGGACTAGCACAGTCCCCTCGTCTCCCTTTTTCTTCAGCGAGGGAAGGGCTGAGCCCTCTCCTGCTCCCATATGCACGCGCATGGGTGCACGCGCTAGCGCGCATGCAGTGCGCTGTGTATCGCGCACCCATACCGCATATAGTTTTATTTTAATCTTTTTTATGTCCGAGAAATTACACAACCCCTTAGATAGAAGTCAACTAGTGCATGTACATCAGATGTACTTATCATGTGACATTGAGATCATAAACAATGGCAATTTTTTGAATGTGCGATGTAGCTCATGAGTTTATATCCATTTGAGTGTCAAGGCTATTTTATTCATGTGATCTGTGCTAGGTTGAGAATCTATTAAAAAATAAATAATAGAATTAGATTAATTATTTTAGATAATCACCCATCCTCGAGTGATCAAAAGGGATAGTTTAGACTTTATGCATCAATATCTGTACTAAAAGATTATTAATGGATTGCAGGCATCAGACTTGAAGGACTTTTAGTTGGATCAAAACGTTGCTTAAACTTTATTGAGACTTGTAAGAACCTTACCTATATTTTTATAGGATGTGTGAGAACCTTGTATATATATATATATAACGTGGATGATTTTTTTATATATATATTTGATAACATGCATCAGAATTTCATACTTATCATTTATTAGCATATTTTGACTATGTATGAATATGACTTATATTTAAGCTATCATAGCATAATTTTAGGTTATGTTTAAATATGAGCATCCTCTATTATGAAAGTATGGTTCGATGATGTTGATGTTATGGCTTTGGTAATTATTTGCATGCTAAAATATTAAAAGATGTGATAGGGTGGATTTGAGAGATGCATGTAGATTAATCACGAAGATGTTGTGAGAAGGCACCAATGATAAGCTTTATTGTAATGACTAGATAAGCACTAGTATAGATGTGGCATTAGTGACAAGGTCAATGGTAACGATTGGATAAGCACTTGTGTGAAGTCAATCTTAGCTTAGAATAATGGCTAGACTAGGTTTTTGGCATTCGGTATAGATTGGTTGATGATACATAGAGCTATTTCTAACCCTCTATGGCCTATAGTGGTGGCCTGACCTGACTTAGATATATGGCATTAGTGACAGAGCCTACCATGATGGCTGAATGAGCACTTGTATGGATATAGCAACAGCAACAACAGGGTCTATTAGGATGATCGAATGAGCATTAGTATAGAATCAATCTTGGTCTCAGATGAAAGTTAGACTAGATTTATTATATATGATACTAGTGTGAAAACCAACTTAGGCATGAGGTGATAGCCAAACTAGGCTTATACACACCAAATATATATAAGGGTGTGATACTAGTATATATCATCAGAATGTATTAGTATGATGATAATCTAAGATGTAGCATCGTAGTGTTGTAGTTTAATGCCATGTAATAACAAAGATTTAAGCAGTTAACAATCTTTCTTATCTTTGATACATGATTTTGCAGTATGATATTTTACAGCATAATGTACAATATATATATATATAATTTAATTATTATGTAGATATTTATTCATATCTGTATAGAAGGATATTTATTGGGTTGAAAGCTTGTATCATATTTATCATATCTAAAAATTCTAAAAATTTTGCTGCAGAGATCGATTTGAATATTTGAGAAAAATATTTGTATCCTAATAATTATAAAAGTAGATTTTATTTTTAAGGATAATAAATAAATGTTTCATTTGATTTATGATTTAAGTTGTTAGCGGTGATAATAAGCAGCCCCGCATGCCCTCGGAGCTCCACCCTAAAGACATAGCCAAATCAAAAGCTTAAACTAGATGGTAGGTTTGGAGAGTAACAACAAATCTTTACTAGTCCATTGTTCATGAGCATGAATAAAGCATATGAAGTTTCTTTAATTACCATAGGGTAAGGAAAAGGAAATGAGCACTGGCACCCTGGAAACTAGATGCCTTTCACCCTCATTAGCCGGGCTCTTTTGTGGATTCCCAAGGTATCTTTGCATTGAAATTTCCACTTGCTGCTAAACTAAAACTTTTGGAAGTTGACCTAAATCTTGTGCACTTCTAGTTTCATTGGCTCCTACATTGTACTTCAAAGAAACTTTATCTCAATTATGCATCATTTTAATCAGATTTATTCCTTTTTGACCTTTACTTTTGTTTTCTTGCAGAACTAATCCTCCTTCCATTGAACCACCCACCCACATGAACTACTAAAAAAAAATATTACCTCACAGTTTCCACCTATCCTTGGCTTTAAACATGGAACCTAAGTAGTTTATCATGATGCTTATTAACTAAACAAAGTGCAGGCCAACATGATGGTGGTTGTTACATTACCATCACACCATTGATGCCACCATGTTAGGGGTCAAAACTAGTGCAATGGTCCAACTCCAACCATCGGATCGACATCGTGCGACGCCAGCTAACCCTAATCATTGATGGGCTGGATCAAGATAACTGAAGCAAAGAGAGTGCTACATTAAATATAACCACACCTTATAATATACTCTTTAAGATGGACCTAGGGCTATCTAGACAATGGTGCCAGCTTGGGGACACCAAAGCTGTCCCTAGGTTGTCTCCCCAACCCTAAGGAAGAAGACAGCAGGGGAATTCCACCAATGATTTCTCTCAATTGTGGGGTTTACAATTAAGTGTTATAATAACAGGATAAACATAGGAAGATGGGCACTATATGTGCACAGCTTTTAGTTAGGTAAGCTCTGGTGAGGCAGGCAAATGGAAGCTCAGATCTTCCACTGTAGGGCTAACACACAGCAATGGGGGCCACAACCTAGCACCAATTATACCAAGAAATAATATCTTGAGTGTGAGTCTTATACAATGTTCAACTTTGACCCCTTGCCTATGGTGAAGGACCTATTAACTTAGTATCAACCTATGAAACCAACTTATGGCAATATAAGTAATAAAATTATTTGTTATTTTCTTAAAACAAAAATATTTCAAAATGAACATTGCTGTGGATCCGCACATTGCTGAGTTGTCAATGACCTTTAAAATTAAAGAAAAAAAAAAAAGATGATCTTTTATGTATGGTAAAGGATTGAAGCCAAGATAATCTCTCCTTCTTTTCTTCTTCGTAAAACTACATACATTGAACAATTGCCTTAAGGGCTAGGTGTCTATATGAGATTAAAGTCACTAACTTTTGATTTATATAATAAGTATCATAATTTGATATGTGGCTAACTAATAATAATTCTTATATAATTCTTTTTTTTCTTTATAATAAATGAGCACAAAATGGTAGATGTGCATGGAAGAAAAAAAGTTTGGCAAAAATATAGCTTTCAGTCCTCAAACTTTTGCTCAAAATTTACTTTGGTGTTGAAATCTTTTGTTATTATAGTTTAGCCGATCATATTTAAAGAATATTATTTTCTTGATGCTTCGTTTTATGAATTTATTAAAATTAATAAAATAATTGACTCTAGCGTGAATGCATGAATTATCATTTGAATTGTCAGGAACGAATTGTTGGAAATAAAAATATAATATTTTTAAAATATAAAAAAATAAAAATGAAAGAAAATGAAAGATAAGCGTCAAAATGAATTTAAGGTGAAAATTTGAGGATGAAAGCATCAAAATGAGAATGGTAAAAAATAATTACCACTCTCATTTAACGGACTTCTAATTGCATTGCTTAAAAGTTGGTAAATTGTGGCAGATGGAGTGATTGTTTCATCGGCCACCACCTCTCATGCGCTGTCGCAACCTCTATTTCCAAAAGCGGCAATTTTTGGATAAAAGCGTCACCACACCTAACCGACGTTCAGGTTTCGAGGATAAAAACCCGACACCGCGTTACGGTCCGCTCGATGGGACAAGTCGTCACTGCACACAAATCTATTGCGTGTGAGGGAGCGACACCCAGCCCCCTCATGCGTCCTTCCCACGATAACGCTCCCCCCGATCCCCTCCGCCAGCCCTTCCATCAACCATCTTCAAACCGCACGGCGCACGCTCGACATCTGGACGTTGTAGTCCTCGCACGAATTTTCAAAGCGGAACTGGCGGATGGAGGACCGAATGGTAAGATGTTTTTTCTTCCGGTTGGACTCGGAGAAGAGCCGCGATCGGACCCCACCCATGCACGGCGTCCGGTTTTGACCTCGGCGACGGATACCCGCCACCGGAGGCCGGGCCATAAAGGGCACCGACCGTGACGCGTGGCGGGAATCTAGTGGCCACAACTCGCTCTCCTACAGCGAGAAACAGTGCGGAGCCTTGGTGGAAGGGAGTCAATACCATCCCAACCCCCCTTATTTCCGGATATTTTCAGAAATTTTTTTTTTTTATTATTTTTTAATCACATATTTATATCTATCATTTAAAATGGAAGGGTCTGACACCGAGCTAGCGTGTATCAGAAGGATGGACGAGATTTTTTTTCCGATGTTTTTTATTTTTTATTTTATTTTTTTAATTCAATTTTCCATGTCCATTTACTCTAATATTATATTATTATTAAATTTATTTTGTGTGGTTGTTATCTTAAAATAAAATGCTGCATGGAGGCGAGAGCGGCCGCTTTATATGTATGGTGGTGGCCGGCCCATAGAGACGCCAAGGCCGGCTACGCCCTCGGATCGGGTCCTCCGCCGCCGGGATCTGGGACTCCGCCTCCTCTCTCTCTCTCTCTCTCTCTCTCTCTCTCTCTCTCTCACTCTCTCTCTCTCTTTCTCTCCTCGCATCACCAGTAGGTATAGGATGATGCTTCGTCTCATCGCCAGGTACTGGAGGAGTTCTCCTTCCTTTATTTTGTGATGTTTTCACCCCTCGTTTCTTTTTTTTCCAATCATCGTACGATCCTTTGGCCTTTGGGTGATGAGCTCTCGCTTCTCGGTTCTCATAATATCATCGCAGGGGAGTATGAAATGGATTGAATTTATGGGACTGTTGGGTGAAAAATATCTTCTTCTTCTTCTTCTTCTTCTTCTTCTTCTTCTTCTTCTTTTCCTTTTGTTATGGGTTGAATTTTTCTTTTTTGGTTGAATTATTATGGTTTTAATGAAAGAAAGAATGGTGATGGGAGCAGGAGGGTGGCGACCGGAAGAGCCGGCGGCTGCCGGGAACGGCGGGTCGGATTCTCGTCGACGGCGTCGCGGAGGGGGAGGTGAGTCTCTCCGTGCCTTCTATATTTTTTTTTTTTTTTTTCTTTTCTTTTGGTTTCTTGGGTTCCCGGATACGTGTCGCATAAAAGGCCAAAGCCATCATATAAATTTTGAAATATTTTGTGGAATATATATCAATGTGCAACCTAAAATGATCTTGATGTCATTGTTATGCGACCATAAACGTTTACAAGAATCCTTTTGATTGAAGGCAGGGATGGAGTGTATAGTATGTGTTAGTGTCAAATTGCATCCAATTTTCCTTTTAAGTTCCACCTAAGCCATTCCATAAAAAATGTGCAACATGGATGGAGAAAACCCCTGAAAATGACACCATGGCAGATGATGGCGTGTGAATTTTGGTTAACTATAGGCTAAAGAATTCTTTTAATCCTCATATAACTTTCGCTAAACAAATCGTCATGATCCACAAATTTTCAATTGTTATAATTTACTCCCTCATATTTTAAGAACATGAGAGATCAGTTAATATTATTTGATAGAATAGCAGATGTATCGTCCCATTAATCAATCAATTTTATATGTTCGCATCAAGAAGATAATATATCAGTTATTCCATCAGGAATGCAATAGTCTTAAAAGTACAAAAGGCTAACTTATAACAATTAATTTTGAGGATCAAAATGAATGCAAGTTTGAGGACCCAAAAGTATATATTTGGAATGGTGTAGATTTGGTTTTCTGCTCAGCATTGGAAGTTGACTTCCAGAGTCTCAATCAAGAATATGATTCATTTTAGCTGTGTTTTGTGGCAGGCTAGAAGGAAAGACAGCTCTGATAACTGGTGGAGCAAGTGGGCTGGGAAAGGCTGCAGCCCATGAATTCATTCAAGAGGGATCCACTGTCATCCTAGCTGACATAGACTCACAATTGGGCCCCCAAGCAGCTGAAGAGCTCGGCCCAAAGGCCCAATTTGTCCCATGCGATGTAACGGTCGAGCAAATGGTGGCCGATGCGGTGGACTTCACGGTGACCTACCACGGCCGGCTCGACATCATGTACAACAGTGCCGGCATTGCCGGACCATTGGGGCCGTCTGATATTTCTCAGCTTGACCTAGATGAATTTGACAGGGTCATGGGTGTTAATGTCCGGGGAACCCTAGCTGGAATCAAGCATGCAGCCCGTGTCATGGGCCCAATTGGCTCGGGCTCGATCATTTGCACCGGAAGCATAAGTGGTCTTATGGGTGGTCTTGGCACACACCCTTACACCATCTCGAAGTTCTCAGTCGCCGGAATCATGAAGTCGGCGGCCAGCGAATTGTGCCGCCGTGGAATTCGAGTGAATTGCATCTCACCCTTTGCAATTCCTACACCACTAGTTACACATCAATTCTCACAGATCTATAGAGGAGCAAAAAGGGAAAGGATCATAGAGATAATTGAGAGTTTAGGACAGCTTAAGGGAGCTAAATGCGAGGAGACCGATGTGGCGAAGGCAGCCGTCTATCTAGCATCGGACGATGCCAAGTATGTCACAGGCCACAATCTGGTGGTTGATGGAGGGTTCACCATCTTCAAGGACCTCAACTTACCTATGCCTGATCAAAATGGGCTAGTGTAACATTGTTGGAGATTTGGCCATGTGGGCGTCAAATGAACCATTTTGTGCAACGTACTTCTCTGAGAGAATGCCTTTGTTACAGCTTTGTGTTTGCTTGTTCTAATTTGAGAAGAACAACCACAGATCACAATGTCTCATTATCAAGATGTGCAAGTTTTCTCAAATCACAATGTAAGCTTGCTTGGACGACTGCCGTATGCTATGAATTCTTAAGGTGTGATGCTTGGATTGGAGGAAACTTTGCACTTCATTAGGATAAGTTTGGATGAGAACCAGTCAAGGTTCAGAGAGATTGGGCCCTATAGTCATTGTTGCTCATATACATAGCTCCTCTTCTATGCTTGTTGCATTTTATAACCTGAAGTGACAAAGCTTTCAACAAACACTGTTCCATTAGAAGAAGAATAGGAGCACATAAATGCCTTGATTTATTTAAACCATGGTACCACATCCATTAAGGTTCTTACTTCAAGACATTGCATTCTTTGTTGAAGTTTTAAAAAGAAGGAAGAATGAGATCTATATGTATTTAATTCACTACCATAATGTTTCCAATATCTTTTCTTTGGAAAGAAATAATATTGGCAAATTATTGAGAGATTCTTACCAATTAGACCATGCATTGATGGCCTTGGTTAGCTCTCTTCCAATTGGTAGGTTCAAGGTGAACAGCACTGCTAGTAAAAGAACAAAAAAAAAAAAAAAAAAAGCACCATTCAATTACATAAATCCCTATTTATTTTGAAGAAACAATTTAAATCTTTTGTACTATCCTTAGATTGCGAAAACCTCCGGAGTCACTCTATTTCCATGCCTCCAAAATTCCATCATCTCTAAGTCTAACAAACCCCCCCAACTCATGTAAAAGGTTCCTTAAAAGCTCAAAAATCTAATTTCAAATTACAAGTCCATTCAAACAATAAATGAAATATAAATTTCTAAGTTTCAAAAAAAATACCACCAATAAAAAATTGTGAGAATTCAATTCACTAGAAAGCATGCCATAGATGCTGAATGAGAAAAAGTTTTTTTTTTTTTTTAAGGGGAAGGGTGAGTCTTATCAAAAAACCCATTAAAAAGAAAAGAAAAAATAGAGTGAGATATATAACTATACTATTTATTAGAGGCTCACAAAGAAAGAAAAGGCCTTATCAAATAAATGAAATAAAAAGACAAGATAATAGAAAAAGAAGTGAGAGAGAAGAAGAAAGGAGGTCTTAATGGAACATTTATAGGAGGCCTATATACAAGCTTTTTCCTATAGTACTTTATATATATATTTTTATTTTTTTAATAATTTTTTGATCATTTGATTTTTTTTAGTGTATTAGATCAAGTAAAAGGATAACTAATTCGATCGATGGCATGCATGGCTTGTACGCGTAAATAAAATAAAGTGAAAAAGAATTTTGTTATGGGACATAGCCATAGAGATACGAGTAAAAGACGTAGTATTAGGGATCATGTTCAAAGGACAAAAATAGAATCTCTATTCCAATATTCTAAGAGATAGAAATGAGATTTTGATCCCCTATTACAGTGATTTAAGAGCTAAAATATAATCAAAATAGAGATTCTTCTGCTTTCGAGCCGGTGCAAATTGATTAGGGTTGCAAAGAGTGAAAAAAGGCAGAGATAACCCGATGGAACTTTATGCACCCAATGAGGGAGACAAGGATAATGAGTGGCTTTGAAGCTTCTCAGGTGGGGAATTCAATTAGATCTTGAAAGAAGATAATGAGGTTCAGCTTAAAAAAATTTGAAGAAAAAACATCGTAAAGAAAAATTATTGGACATCTAGGATAATTGATTTATTTATCAAGATACCATAAACAACCTTATTTTAATGAATGGTCAAGATAATTTTAAAAATAATAAAGGAGTACCTTAGCAAACTCTCTATATCCACGAGAAAGGCTTGCCAAAAATGTATTGGAAAGAGAAAAAGAAAGAGAAAAGGCAAGGAGAGAGAGTAGGGAAAGGGAGAGAGTGAAAACCAAGAGTGTATAGATAGAAAGGAGGAGAGAGGAAAGAAAAAAGAGAGGGGAGGAAGCAAGGGGAAGGAATCTGTCTAGCTCTTGTTTAAGTAGAACAAAGCGATGTAAAGGCAAATTGGGGCTTAAAATCAAGAGATAGTCACCCTATAAAATCTCAAACTAAAGAGAGAGAGAGAGAGAGAGAAATAAATTGAGATATATAGTTCGTTATATACTAGTGTTCCTAATCAAATTACCTAGATCAAACCATTTTGATGGTTGGGTCATGGGTCACTAGTTCAACTATGATTGGATCACAATTCAACTAAAAATCTCATTTATAATAGTGGAGGAGGCTCCACCAGACATTTGTTTCCCAAAATTAGGATACTTATATTCAAAGAAATGGGAGGGTTGTTCTCTCTCATCTATACCTTGACCTTACTAGCCTCAGCATACAACGAGAAGATAAGACTTGCTTAATTAGAGCTAGCTCTTTTTCACCTAAATATGAGAGTAAAAGGTATATTATCTTTTGAGGTTTTTGCCCTACAATTTATATTGTAACAGTCCAAAATCTTACCCAAAAAGGTTACTCGGAAGGTGTTATTTGAATTCTTTGACTCTATATAAATATCTAATATCTATTCAGTGTATAATCAATATAGGACTAAACACATACTAGCATATGTTCTTATATATTCATCTGATTTAAACCCTCATGTCCTCAATGATCTAAATCTAATCCAAATACTTTGAGTTTGTTTATAATATCTTTTAATTTACATAAGTTATGAGTTAGGTCAACTTTTATATCATTTATAATAAAGTAGGACGTTACCCAGAAAATTCTAACTAATTCTATAAAGCAATGAGAGAGTAGAGGAAGGAAGAGAGTGACAAATTAAGAGATATGCTTAACCTTGTATAAGTATTTACGATTTAATAAGTATACAATTGATATAGAATTAAATACACATCAACATGGACTCTTACATAAAAACTTAAATGTATCTTATGATTACATACACTCCAAAGTAGTTTAATTAATATTTAACTAATATTATAAATAATATAATGCATAACATCACAATTAGAAACATGAATAAAGAAAATAACTACTAATCAAAGTAGAACAAAAGTTTAATTTCTAGAGAAAAGAGAAATCTGAAGGTAAATAGTGGATAGAAAGCACACTCACACCTAATTCCATGATCAATTCCAATCGAACAAAATATCATCTAGTTTGGTGATCGCCGACAAGATTTTGACGATTATGAGAATCTAAAAACTATATAATAAATTCGATATAAAATGTCTATTAAAAAATATGGACTGTTCACATCTTTGGGTTTACAAAATAATGAAATTATCGAATAGTATGGTCAAGTTAAAGATATATTGCAAAATTAAGGAAGAAAACTCTTAATTTGATGTTGATTGTGTTATAAGTATATTAATGTATTAATGCCCTTATATACTCTTAAAATGATGATTTTGACCCTCAATAGATTTATTCTTGATGATTATCTTTAGAGATTATTTTGGAATATATAAAAAAAAATTGAAATTAATACAAGCTATCATATGCATTTTATGATTAATGCATATTTTTATTATTATCATAATCAATTGTTGATCACTCATAATCATGATGCATGCATTTATATAGGTGCATGAATCAAGATTCTTACTCAACTATAACTCATATTATTTTTATTTCTATTTTTCAAAATCATAGTATACTTAGGATTGTATTATAAACTTGGATTTGAGTAAAGAATAATAAATAATTAAAATTTTGATACCAATATGATTTTGTTTTATAAAATAATATTTATTTTAAAGGTAGATTAAAAATATATGATTTTAATTTAAAAATTGATGCAATACTTTTTTTTTAAGAACTTATTATTTTATTGGTTTCGTATATGTTTTAGGATCATTTCTTTGATGATAGATAGTAATGCCTTGTGTTTAATCTAAAGAGCCATCTGGGATAGGTGTTAAAAGAATGAACAATAGCTGTTCTCCATCAGCAATTAAAGATTGCTGTTTTTAAAGAGCTGAAGCGGACAATAATCCCAAATAAACTATAAATATTATCATATTAAAATAAAAAAAAATATTTATATTTTAATATTTTTACCCGCTAGAAGAGCCATCAACCATGCCTTTCTTCCTTACAACATGTCTAAAGCTCCTTTTTTTTTTTTTTTTTTTTTTTTTTTTTTTTTTTTTTTTTTTTTTTTTTTTTTTTTAATTATATCCTCTCACTTTTCTAAATCCAAAGTCATCAGATGCCACTGTCATTCAAGGGATCATAGAAACTAAATAACAAAAAAAAATTAACTTTTCTGAAAAAAAAAAACAAATGTACGCTAACAAAAAGACAAATATATGTTGGCTCATTTACCTTAAACCTATTCATTTTTAAATATTTATATTTTTTTATAAATTATTATATTATAATTTTTTTTTCTTCATTTATCTCATTCAATAAATAATAAATTCATAAAAACCATGAGCTAGAGTTCTTATTGCTAATGTTTATAAATTAGTCATAATATATTAAAACTTTTTAATTTGCTCCAATTCTAATCAGATGCTTTGTTTTTGAAAAGAATAATCTCCTATCGTAATGGCAGAAAGCCAAAAACATTTTTTTAAAAAAAATATTCAAAAATACTTTATTAAAAAAAAAGAAATAACGGCCGTTATTAAAAAAGAAAGAACGGAAGAACGGCATAAGTAACGGAATACTAACGCGGTTGCCGTTACGTTAGATTGGGGTAGTCCCCACGGATAAAAATGGACCCCAGCTCACTACCTCTCTCTCTCTCTCTCTCTCTCTCTCTCTCTCTGCACTCCACTTTTCCTTGCCTCCTCGCCGCTTGTTTTGGCGGGAACTGGAAGCCCTCCGGCCGCCGGAATCCATGGCGAAGTGCCGCGATCTCCCCGCCGACGACGACCGCTGCACGAGAACCGACGGAAAGCGCTGGCGCTGCCCCGACCGCCGCCTCCGCGACCACCGCTACTGCCGCAAGCACCACCTCCTCTACCTCGCCACGCTCGATCGCCTCCGTGCCTCCAAACCCTCCTCTAGGGTTAGCGTCAGGGCTCCCCACCCGTCCCCCGCCCTCAAGAATGAGAAGAAGACGCCTCGCGCTAGGGCTAGGGCTTCCAAGCCCTCCCTCTCCTCCGCCGCGTCCAAGAAGGAGAGGAAGAACCCTAGGGCTAGGGTTTCGCCCCCCGTCGGGAAGGAATCCGTCGGAGATGGGGAGGACTCCTCCCAGGAGCTGCTCAATTCGGTGCCGGAGGGCCTCGAGCTGGGCCAGATCTGGGCCCTCGCCGACGAAACCGACTGTCACCCCCGCGTTTATGCGAGGGTTGAAAAGATCAATGCCGACAAGGGGACGGCGGAGGTGACGCTGCTGGAGCCCCACCCCGTCTCCGAGGACGAGATGCGGTGGGCCGAGGAGGGCGTTCCAGCGGCCTGCGGCACGTTCCGGGCGACGAAGTTGGTCTTGGTTGCGCTCGCCACCTTCTCGCATCAGATGGTCGTCGAGGAGGAATCCACGGGGAAAGCTGCCGACTTGAAGAAGTTCTACAAGATATTCCCCCGGAAGGGCGAGGTTTGGGCGGTGTACCAGCGGTGGAACGAGGGGAGGAGGAATCTGGTGTACAAGTTGGTCGAGGTGGTTTCGGGATTCACCGAGGATGGAGGGGTGACGGTGGCGGCGTTGCGCTGGGTGCCAGGCACTGATGCAATATTCGAAAGGCAAGTTATTGAAGGCTTTGAGCTCGTGAGAACCTTGTCGAGGAAGGAGCTGTTGAGGTTCTCACATCAAGCTGTGGCCTTTAGGGTGACCGATGACGAGAGGAATGGTGGTGGTCGTGGGGGGCTTTGGAAGGTTATGTTCCTGAGTTGAAGCTGGCCATGGCGTGCAGAGGTTCATTTGGTTAGATTAAAAAAAAAAAGAGGAGTTTTGGGGGGTGAAAGCCTTTTGTTTTGACAGTGGAAGTTGTTTGATATAGGTAATGTTGTTTGTGAATGCGAGGTTACTTTGAATTAGGGGTTATGGTCGCAAAGGTAAGTGTTGTGCAATTGGACCTGCAGGTGAGTTCAACTCTGTGATCGCGTTTTGCTGAAACACCCATTGGGATATGTCTATGTTGGCAGATAGACTAGGGAATACCTGTACCCTTGGATAGCTAGACTGAAGCTAGTGTGGATTTCACCTGTTACTGCATTCATCTTTTTATTGCACAACTTTGTAATTGATCTAATATTTTTGTTGCTTTAATTTTTGCTGTGCGCATGTTGCTTGATATCTTCGAGTCTTCTGTGTCATGGTATGTTCCTGAGAGGTAGCTCCATTTAAAATCCATTATATTTTAAGTGCTTGTTTTGTTTGAGAAGCCTTCAAACTTGGGATGAAGAAATTTCTGGCTTCATGAATGTAGATGGTGTGAATACTCTACTCTGGTTATGCGGTTCGGGTTGATCAAGCTTATGAGGTTCAGTTTTTATATCTTAATAATTGCTTCCATGATGCACGTGGCAACATATAAGATGTCTGTGATCTGTGACCCATCTTTTATTTATTGTTGACAAAGACAAGAGGTTGCGGGTTGTCGCATCTTCTAGAATCTAGAGCAAGAGGCTGTTGAAGGATCAAGGGAAGGTGGTCGGGAGGAAAAGGAATATAGAGGGCAAGCACGTGTTTTGCACGTGGATGTGAGATGGACAGTCCCGATATGCATTGAGGGGGCGGCACTCTGGTTTGATATTAAAATAGACATCTTGCCGTGCTGTAATAAAATAGCACTCTTTAGCAAATAAAAAAGCCAAGAAGGAAAGGGGTAACGGATGCTTACTAGGGATGGCCTGGATTTCCGATTGGAATGCTGTCTTTGTGACCCCACAAATTGTCTATTGATTTGATCTCTTTGTAATGCCATATAACCTGTCAAATTCTCAAGTGTTGAAATTGTGGGTTCTATCCAAACTCTTAACAAACATCTTTCTGTCAGCATTTTCTGTAATGATAAAGTTCACGTTCCATTGTCTTGTCCGTGATTATCGTGATAATCTCTGCAGATTATATTGTTTGCTTAATCTTTTGGCATATGCAGGCATCCTGTAGTATCACTTGCCTCTTTTATGCCCTCTGAAATTTGTTTAGTCTCATATATCCTACATTTATAATGTTCTTCTCCTTGGAACTTGCCAGTGCTTTCATGCCAAAGAGGTCACAATTTTACATGAGACATTTATGGATGCAGGTTATTCTCACCAATCAGGTGAGCCATTAGCATGGTGCCAGGGGAATGCATTGTAGACTTGGCTTGTCTGCAATTCTCGGATCTATTTCATAGGTTTTGTCATATTTTACCTTTCTCATCTGGGCTTGGGTCCACCAATGGCGGTGTTCATGTCTGTGATGCCTCATGAACCAAAATGCAAGGTTCTCTGGTGGCAACCTGGATAATTATGGAAATTCTCTCTTTTTTTCCTGACAGATTGACTGGTATTAAGTAGAATTTAGTTTGTTGATAGGTTTAGAATTTAATAGCGTGAATTTTCATGTTCATCAGGAGATTGTTGTATCATATTGATAGTGACCTTAATGATCACAATCATACTGTTGCATCAGGAGATTTTTTTTTTTTTTTTTTTTAATTATAGACTTTCTGAGGTTTTTGATCTGTGAAATGTTCCTTTGACTGCAATATCTTCCTTTATGTTATGCTGATGTTCCAATCTTTGCTGTCTAATCAATGTTAGAATAGGCATCTTGCTGGGCTTTCATTAAATTTGCTGACTTTTTTTGCTGGTGTGAACTTTCACGTTCTAATTACAAGATGTATTGAGGGAGTGGTTCTCTAGAGTTTTGGTTAAATATTTGGAAAATACATCTTGCTTTGCTGTAGTGAATAGTCTTCTTTAATATATAAAAAAGACAAAATAAACAGGAAAAATGTGTACCTAGAGATGCCCTACATTTCCAATTACAATGTTATCTTTATTTTCCTGAACTTATCTTGTGATCCTATCTATTTGTACTGCCCTATGACTTGTCAAGGTATTGTGTTTTGTGATTGCAATTTAGTCTAGGCTATTTGTTTGCTATCTTTCTGTCAGAACTTGCAGCTAGGTCACTTGCTTAGTGTGTTCACCCTGAATCTTCTTTTCCCTTTCATTGTCCTACATTTAGAATGTTCTTCTGTTTGGTTCTCGTTAGTCCCTTCATATGAAGGGTAAGATAACATGGCTGCATGTTGCAGAAGCAGGTTATGGTTACTAATTAGGTTGGCTCTTAGCATGATGACAAGGTAGTTTATTGTAAGCTTGGCAAGGCTGCAGTGTCTCACGAACGCTAGAGTGCCTTAGGTGGTATCTTACATGGCATGGAGGTTTACATGCAAGCTTGTCTTTTGACTGATTTTTCAGTTTTGAGTTCTGGCTTTTTGAGAGTAATAAATCTAGAGTTTGCTAGTGTAAATTTTTCTGTTGCTAACTAATACAATGAGGAATCATGCTGCTTTTATCAGGGACTCAGCATATTGTTTTGACTGCAAAATTTCAGATGTTTTTGATCCATAAGATGAATTTTTGACAGCCATGTCTTATTTTTGCTTCCATTATCATTCTGATCTGCACTGTTTTTAGCACATGCGACTCTGCTTCCTTGGACATTCTATTCCTGTACCTTGTTTTGGAAGTTTGCAATGTCAATCTATCTTTATTGTTTTTAGAAGGATAATAGAGGCGTAAACCAGTAAGCCGCTTACCAAACTCTCTGTGACATCAATGTATGATTACTTGCCCAATAATATAACTACTTACTGAAGAAAGATTGTGCAAGGAGTGACAACAATATAGTGCTTAGCAGAGAAATACAACAGTGAATTCATTTCTAACAAATAAAATACTCTTATTTAATGCAGAATCTTGCATCAATTTTGCAACTTGAGCTGTTAGATTGTTGTTTGAATGAAGTGATGATGCATGTCAAATGCTCAAATTATGGTCTGTGTCATATTGCTTGGGAACATAACCTTCTTGTGTTATAGCTACACCTAACTGCTGTGTGTTCATATTATGCCTTCGGATTCCAGGTTGCTACAAATATTGAACACGTAGAGAATCTGTGTTCAGGGTGGTTCTTTATTCCTTGTGATGGTCTCTCTCTCTCTCTCTCTCTCTCTCTCTCTCTCTCTCAACCACACACACACACACACACACACACACACACAATCATATGTTAGGTATACTTTATGCAGTTCCTTGTGGTGGTTCATCTCACTTATAGGACATGCCGTTAATTTCAAGGTGAAATTGTACTGCTGGCTTTTGCTTAAACTTGATGATAACATTTGATAGTGCTGTTCTCCTAATAAAGTCTCATTGATTGATGGGACAACTGCTAGGTATTGTTTTACTCATTGATTGTTTTCTCCATATTGACGGAATGATTTTAATAAGGGATGTAATGTCAAAAAACCATGACGTCTGCACGTACTAAGCAATAAATGATGACTGAAATGGAGGTTCTCCTCTTTGGTTTCTTACATCTCATATTGTTCATGAGGGTGTTGATAGCTTGTAGGATATTCCAACATTCAAGAAAACGAAACTAATACCCTTCCCAGTCCCTCATCCCATATGAAATCTATTTCCAGCATCTCTTATGCACAGTTCTCATCGTGGAGATTTTTTTTTTTCTTTTTCTTTTGTTGCTTTCTTACTTTTTTGGTTTTTTCTTTTTATGTCACAAGGTGCAGTCATTACCCAAATTTATTACCAGGAAACCCCCTCACAGTTTTTTTTTTCTCCACGTACGACCAAATTGCATGGCTCATGGATGAATGCTGACAGAATTGCATCTCTGATATCAAGTATTCCCTTGTCTTGGGTACTTCTTAGGATTTCCTATGCTGCTCATTTTGCTTTGCTATAGCTAATTATTTTCTGTTTTGTGGATGAAGAGATAATTACTGACTGCTCGTGTTTTGATCACCATTGTTTGTGCTTTTTTTAGGTCTAATTTGTACCCCAAAAAAAAAGAATTTTTTTTAAATACAAATTTTGCTCAATTTAAGAACCTGAAAACCAGAGGATATATGTAAGCTAAACTTGATGCAGTTTTCTTGCCTGCATGCTGAGTTGTGCTTGCTGTCCTGATGACAAAGGTCACATGCTGCTATTACCAACTCCTAGGAAAAACTTGCACTCTTTGATAACAATGCCAGTGGGCAGTCCTTTTGTGACATTTTATACAACATCTTTCCTGCCACGGTCACAGAGAACCAAAAATACCTGGACTTGTTGGTTGGTAGCTATATTATTATAAGATGATTTTAAGGCTGGTGTGATCAGTCAACATCAAGGCCCTTGTTTCTTTAGTGATTGCTTGAAGCTATCAGGTTAGCTTTGCTCATTTCGGATGTTGATCAGCCGTTTGGATTGCAGGGATTTCAATCAAATGGATTAGTTCAACTTTGATATATTGTGCTGGGTATGTGCCCAGTGGAAGTACATGTCCCTCAATGACAGATCTCATTATTGTTATTTTATGAGTGCAAGCATCTACTGGACCATGGGAGCTAAATATTGCGTAGTAGTTTATGTCCCTCAATGACAGATCTCATTATTGTTATCTTATGAGTGCAAGCATCTACTGGACCATGGGAGCTAAATATTGCGTAGTAGTTTGTACTATAAGGAGTTGTTCTGACCTTGAGTGGACTCTTATTCATATTCTCTTTGATGTCATATTGATGAGGTCTGGCTTGCCATGAAATGGTTGGTTCATGCAATTCCCAGGCCCCATTTTTTTATGGAACACATTCCAAATCCTTGAACGTTAACTAAAGCAATGGATATTTTACACCATAATGATTTTAAGTTATGGATCATTCATAATTAGATAGTGTTACTTGTAGCAGTTCTATCTTATGAACTAGGAATTGATGCCAATGAGAAATGAGAACTAAGCTTGGCTTCGGTTTCTTATGCTCTTGCTGGCTCGTTAAGCTTTCTTTGTCAATGAAACCAACACAAGGTCCAAGTTTGTTTCACAAGTCGTAATTTAAGTATGAGGTGAGATGGGCTATCTTATCTAGCTCCTGGCTCATGTTGCTAAGCAATCATAACAATTACTAGTCTTTAGTAAAAAAATTATAAATAATTTTAGGTTCATGTAAAAGTGATTTTATGACCCTCTTCTTGGCCTAAAGTCTTCAGTGGTCAAAGGAGCAGATGGCAGGGGGAAAAAAAATTTATTTCCAGTCCTGGCGGTTGTAATGCCGGGTCCGACTGAAATGTGACCAAGGGAAAGCAAAAGGGAATCTGAGGCTAAATATAAGACAAATTTCATTATGCTTTTAGCCAAACGTGGATGGTAATATAAATAATAAAAAATTTTGAAGCATCATGCATAGATTGAAAGCATTGAATGATGATTTTTCATAAATAAGATTCAGATTTAATTTTTTTAAAAAATATTATAAAACTATGATAGCTGAATCTTAAATGTAATTAAAATAGATGCCTATATTTATTTTATTAGAAGAATATTTGAACTTACTTTGATGGCCGAAACTAGTTCAAATGACCCATAAAAAAATTAAAATGGAGTCCCTATTTTCCTTTCAATTTTGAGGTCTTTTAACCTATTCATCGTCCTTTCCCTCTACCTTTCCTCCGAGTAAGAATGGATTAGATGAATGCAACTTTATATTTGTACATAAAAGTTTTTTTTAGTGTTTCAAATATATAACTTTCTGATTAATGCGATAATTTTATCATTGTATCAAATCATTATCACTGTTACCTACAAAATCATGTCTTATTTGGAGCAGTTATTGATTGAAAAATAACTATATCATATAGCTAATGAAAAATAACTGTTATTAGCTTTTTTTAGCAGCTATTCTAATCAAGACTTTAAAGTTATTTTTATTCGTCAAAAGGCTATTTCTATGTTTCAACTTTGTGACCTTTTAAACTATAATGTAACAAGCTTACCACTTCATCAAGACTCGTTCACTATCATGAATAGAAACCACTGATACAAATATAGTAGAGCAGGGAGCTTCCCTTGAAACATCCTCCATATGAAACTGAATTGTAAGTGTATTTAGTTAGTGATCGCCATCATTGTTGCCAAGTGGTAGATCTCTAGGATGAGTTGGAAAGTTTATGAAGGGGAAACCAGTAATCAGATCTCAGCCTTACCTGCTCCATTTGTGTCAAGACTACAGACAACTTTGGGCAGAGAAAGGCATCATCCTGAGAGCTTCAGAGCTTTGAGGACAGAGCATCTTTCCTACTCTCTTTCATTTAAAGGCCTCTCTCAGCCAAAAAAAAAAAAAAAAAAAAGAAAAAAAAAATTCCAACTCTTGGGTCACCCAACAATGGCAGTAACGCTGGGAGTGGTGACCGTATCACAGCTTGAAGTTAAACCCATGTCTTCAAGAAAGAAATGATAAATTGCTTTTTTTTTTTTTTTTTTTTTTTTGGGGGCTTTTAATAATTAAGCATCATATGCGTTGAGGCTTGAAGCAGGTTTTTTTTCTTATAAAAAATTATTATTATTTTTTTGGTTTTTTTTTTTTCTTTTTGTGTCTCTCTACCCTACGTCTAGTTCTCATTAACATATAAAATGATTATGATTAAGATTAAGCAACTGTGATGCATGTGAGATGGGAAATGGCCGCCGTTTTTGGTTTTGAGGTCAAGAAAGGATGCAACCATTAAACAATTTAGAGGTGACGTGCAATAGAATCTCTACCTCCATGTAAGGCCTGGCTGGAATACCTGACAGACTTCCACATAAATATATTTTTTAAATATTTATTTAGTATAAATTAAATATTTTTAAATATTTATATAAAAGTTAATAATATAATTTAAGATCACTAAATTTTAATAACCTTAAATACTCATCTTTCATATAAAATTAAATTATCATAATTTATAATAATTTTAAATTATTAAAAATTAAATATTATCAATTAAACTAGCATGCGTTATTGCTAAACATAATAATCTGTATGATAATTTTAGATTATTAAAATAAAATATTATGAGCTAAATGGTGCCTAAAAATAAATATTACTTAAATATTGATAGTGGCATCATGAAGAAAGAAATTGTTACGGAAAAGAAAGCCTTACTTGTTGGTAAAAAGTCTTTACTATAGATTGAATGATAATAAAAAGAAATTTAAATTCATTTTGAGCTCTCCATTTGTAATCAAACACACCCCTTTTAGATTTATTTGGAATATTTTTACCCCATAATTTTTAATATTGACAAATATGATCTTGTCAACATTACATTATTTAATATAATGAAAAGTTGTTATGTGGCTAACAAATGCTATTGTTGGTACAAATAACTTATAATATTTATTTTTTTATCTAAATTGATATTTTTTTATAACATCTCACTTCGAAGGTATCTAAATTGGTATCTCTCGTTAGCATCTCACTTAAAAGATCTAAATTGATATTCCTTTATAACATTTAACTTTCATTAATTTAAAAATAATAAAAAGACAATTATTTCAAAAAATAGGAGAGGTGCCAACAAAACTTGAAAAGATGAAAATAAATTTAATCCATAAAAATAAGAAAACCAACACCACATAAAATATGGATGAAAATAATGAGTTGAGTGAACTGAAGTCTTCTTCTTCTTGTTACTTAATTAGAATTTACAATGCATTAAGATCTAATAGCTATGTTCACAGGATTCTATATTGATAGAGCTTGCTTGTGTTGATATTTAAATTGATTAATTTTAACTTAGATTTATTTAGGAGAAATTGGGATATGAAACAATGAGATGGTAATATATATATGGTCCTATCAAATAATAGATTTATTTCTATTTGCAAAAGAAAAATCTTTCAACCAAGATAAAAAATTAAAAAAAAAATTTTTTTTTCCTTGGATGCCATTTTTTATATTGACAACAAAATTAATGACTCTATTTCTCCAATGATCTAACCTTTTAAAAGCTATTAATTGTTATGATGGAAAGTAATGAACAGCATTAATGCAAGCCATTATTCCACTGTCTAAAATCTAAATGATAAGATAGAAAGCAGTGATTAATCCTTCATTAATTACCTTGGAAGCAAGAGATAAGTGATGGTTGCCAAGCTAATCCGCTAATGGGATGGAGAAGCCGGTTCGGTTCTCCCGGTTCCCCGGTCCGGCTCAGAGAAGTGGAGAGGAGAAAAAATCGGGGGTGGCGTCGGAAAGAAGACAAGCCGCTGCACGGTTCATCGTCGTCCACGTGGCTTCCATATCCTCTCGCCGGACACTATAATAATTTAATGCAGGCTTCTTCGCTTCGCCCTCCCAATCTCTCTGTGTCTCGCCCCGTTCCAGGGCTTCGACTGTTGCCCTAGCTCCGGCCACAAGGTACGCGATTCCGCCCGTTTCACCTCTTCTTGGATTTTCGCTGCTTGTTTTGCTGAGCGATTATGGTCAAGAATGATGTGATTTCTTAGCTGGGATGGGTTTCTCGAGGAAAATTTCGAACTTGTTGATCCCGTGAGCTTTGGATTTGGTTTAGGTTTGGGGGTTTCCTTCTGTGCTTCGGATTAGCACTTTCCGTTTATAGTCCTTGGTAATTGCCTTATTTTAGGGCTTTTACTGAAGCTCTAGCTTGTTTTATTTATTTGGCTTGGTTGATGTGCCTGGGAGCTTATGAGGTTCTTTTTCCATTTTCTGTTGCAGAGCAGCTGCTCAATTGTGAAATATTGAATTTTTATTTTTTATTTTTTATTTTTTTAACTTCTCTTCGCCCTCCTCTCTCTCTCTCTCTCTCTCTCTCTCTCTCTCTCTCTATTCCCGGGTTTCGACTGTTGCCCTAGCTCCAGCTACAAGGTACGTGATTCCGCCCTTCTTGGGTTTTCGCTGCTTCTTTTGCCGAGCGATTATGGCCAAGAACGATGAAATTTCTTAGCTGGGATGCGTTTTTTTTGGAAAATTTCGAACTTCTTGATCCCGTGAGCTTTAGATTTGGTTTACGTTTAGGGGTTTCCTTCTGTGCTTCGGATTAGCACTTTCCGTTTATAGTCCTTGGTAATTGCCCTATGCTAGGGCTTTTACTGAAGCTCTAGCGTGTTTTCTTTATTTGGCTTGGCTGATGTGCGTGGGAGCTTATGAGGTTTTGTTTCCATTTTCTGTTGCAGAGCAGCTGCTGAATTGTGAAACCTTTTTATTATTATTATTATTATTATTATTATTATTATTATTATTTTGGGGGGGGGGTTGGAATTTTTTTGGAGAAGTTTGATAGATTAGGGTCTTTTGAGCTGCGAATTTGGAAATTTGGTTTCTGTCTTCTGCTCTTCAGTTGGATGTGACAGTGAACTCTTGAGAATTCTTAGTTTGATTCTTTGCTCGTTGAAACAATTAGAAAGAATTGTTTCTGCTGAGTTATGAGTCTGGAATGGCTTCTTTTCTTTGGGTAATTTGTTGATTTGTTGATGAATTTCTTGGGAATGACAAACTGGTTAAGTTGTTGCTTATGGTCTAACTTCTTGCTGATTTTCTTGGATTGTGGTACGGGTTAGCTCATGAGATTGGTTACATTTTACCAGCCTGTGATCTGGTTCCTGATTGTTTTATCTAGGCTATTATGGTGGTGAATTTTTGAAACATACTGGTGTGGATTTATTGTTATCAAAAGTTTAGAAGGATTAGTTTTCTTGAGTCATGAATTTATCTAAGGGTCAGGGTTTCTTCTGTTGTTCATTTCTGGTTACAAAAGAAGTAGATGTCTGTTGTCAGGAATGTGAATCCGTCGGTAGTTGGGCTCCTTTTAACATTTACCCATGTGTATGAATCTCTTGGCCATCATCCTTGTTGCATGCAAATATTTTTCTTTCTTTTCTTTTTTTTTTTCAATGCTGATATCAAGAAAAAGAAATGACTTCAGATGCTAGTGCGCACCTTGGTTAATATCATTATTACCCTATTATTCTTGTGCTAGCTGCAGTTGATTTCATAGTTTGAATTTTCTGCCCATTTTCCTTGAATTGTTTTGGAGAACAAGATAGGAGGGTTGAATCTGATGTAGCATTAGTTGAATACATTGTTAGCAGTTAGCTATGCTGCAATTGAGATCATTGTGTCTTTTTCTTGTTGTATGTTTGGTCTCTCTGTTTTACTTCATGTGCTGTTTATTCCTATGCTCAAATGCTTCTCAAGTCTGAGTGGTTTTATGTGATCAAGTAATTACTCATTTTTGACTCGCTCAAAGATACATCTTCTGTCTGAAAGTACTAATATATGGGAATGTATAAGCCAATTGCTATGTTTATTTCTTCTTCCTGCAGGTTTTGTGGATATACATTCCATATATCTGTTTTTCATTAGGAGATATGGCTGGAGCTTTGGTTCAGTCAGCTATTCTTCCTGCTCAAATTGCGAACAGAAACTGTGGACAGCTGAAAGGGTCTGGGAAGTCTAGAAAGGCTGCCAAAATGATGTGCAAGATGCGATCACACCCTCTCAGATTGCAAGGCTTTGCAGGCTTGCGAGGGTCAAATAACTTAGATTTACTGTCCAAGTCTAGATGGGATTTTCATTCTGTGGTATCAGCTTATATTTCTGCTCCACGGGGCAAGGCTTGTCGAGGAGTCTCTGTAGCCATGTTTGAGCGCTTCACAGAGAAGGCAATCAAAGTTATCATGCTTGCACAAGAAGAAGCAAGGCGGCTAGGCCATAATTTTGTTGGGACTGAACAAATATTGTTGGGTCTTATTGGTGAAGGGACTGGTATTGCTGCTAAAGTTTTAAAATCAATGGGTATAAATCTTAAAGATGCCCGTGTGGAAGTGGAAAAGATTATTGGAAGGGGCAGTGGTTTTGTCGCTGTTGAAATACCATTTACACCACGTGCAAAGCGTGTTTTAGAACTCTCATTGGAGGAAGCCCGCCAACTTGGTACTAGCCTGTTCTCTGGATAAAAGCTTCCAATCCATGCATAATTTTATAAGCCTTGCATCTGTTGTATAGAAGTATGTTAGTAAGTGTAAATATTATGCTGTTAACAATCTTTGATTCTAATCTTTAGTTTAATGTTATATGACTTTTTTTCCAGTTTGCTGTTGTCCCTTTTGTCTGTTTGTTCATACTAGTTATTATCCCATAGCTTTCGAAAGTTCACTTATGTAGTTAGTATATCTGTACCATAGGGTATCTGCATGAACCCGGTACTCACCTGTTCACCAGATAAAATCTTCCAATCCATGCATAACTTTTTATATCGTGCTTCTGTCAAGTCGAATTATGTCATGATATTTAAATATCACACTATGAAACATAATTAATTCTAATATTTGGCTTGCCGTTATTTGACATTTCTTGCAGCTGGCTGCTGTTCCTTTTGTCTGCTTGTTTTTACTAGTTATTGTGCTACTAGTTCTAAAGATTAATTTTATGTAGCTTGTATCTCTGTAGCATAGAGTATCTTATAAAAGCAAGCAAGATTTTTCTATCTCAAATTTTTAATAATGCCTATAGCTAGTTAAACTTGGAATTATCAGAATTATCCTCACTTGCATGAATGTATCTTGTACATGTAAACAAAGTTATATAGGGGTAGTTTAAGCATTTGGCACAGAGATTTAGTTATCCTAAAGATTTTTCTACATGAACAGCATGCATTATTTATCAATTTATTATTTGATGTAAAATGTTTTGATATTGTACACTATTTTCATGCATTTGTGAAGTGTTTAAATCTCTTGACATGCTATACAAGGATGGTACGACCTTAGCATCGTATATAGCTCATGTATGCACTGGCTGCGATATTTGGGAATTAGTCTTTGGTTGTGTAAGGAGTCTTGAACCTCATGGATCTATAAAACTCTGCTGGCCTTTTTTAGGGTGCTTTATGGCACCGATTACAGTTGTCTTGTTCTAGTCATGTTGGGGGAGCCAATATAGAGTATTGAAATTACCAAAGTTCACCAATAATTTTTTTGTTACATTTGTCTGTATATTAAAGTGGCTTGAAGTGTTTATGAAGGAGCTATAGCAATTATTCTGGATGTCTTGTGTGTGATAAATTGCAGTTCTTACATCTTGAAATTTTTTAAAAACATGTAAGAATCAAAGGAATTGAAAGATTTTACTCTCCTTCATTCCTTTTTTTGGAAGAAATGCCTAGGGTTTGAACCTTGGAAACTCCTCCAAGGGCAAGCCCTTAGGGGAGAGGTGCCAACCAAGTTAATGGATGGTAGCTACCATGCTTCATTCATTAGCAAAAGAAACAGATCATTTCAATAAGGGAAACAACAAATGGAGATGAAAGGGCAGCTGAGCACTATCTTTTTATTGCTTTTACTTACACCATTGCGATTTTTTTTTTCTTAAAGAAAAAGAAAACAAAAAGGTGAATTTCCCATCCCTAATTCACTTAAGATGATTAAAAGGTTAAAAGGTGCTAGAGCAAATAACAGTCACAATCTCAAAATTGGTTTACACAAACACCATAACCATGACCATCAGGTGTAAACACCAGGGACAAAAATTTATAAGCTACCAATGTACAATGTGGCATGTAAAGAGGTTCAAGTATGTAAGTGTTATATGCACTAATTTAAAAACTAAATGAGAAAAAAAAGCATTGTTTCTGATAACTTGCAGTTAGAAAGTAGAACGCTTAATGTGTGTATTCAAAGTTCATGGATCTAAAAGAGGTCAGAAAGATAAAACCTCAAAAGAGATGGGTAAAGAATGAAACATATAGAGAGAGAATAAGAAATATACCTTCACTGTTTCATGTTACAGGTTTCTTAATTATATAGCTTTTGCGTTCTTCCATTTTGTCTCCCCCAAAACAACCCCCCCCCCCACCCCACCTCAAAAAAAAAAAAAAAAAAAAAAAAAATGTTTTTTCTTTCACATGAATGGTTATCTAAACTCTAATAGATTCCATATTATAATAGCTAATGGCACACATGTTCTTTATTAACCTAGGTGGCCACAAAACTGAATATTTTTTCACTGTTCAGGTCATAACTATATAGGATCTGAGCACTTGCTTCTTGGTCTGTTGCGCGAGGGTGAGGGTGTAGCTGCTCGTGTGCTTGAGAGTCTTGGAGCTGATCCAAGCAACATCCGTACACAGGCATGGCTTAATTTTAATTCGGAACGTGATGTATTGTTCTGTATTTCTAATGATTATGAGAGCAATGAGCTTTTGTTGTTTAAGTAGGTCATTCGAATGGTTGGTGAAAGCACGGAAGCAGTTGGTGCTGGGGTTGGTGGAGGAAGTAGTGGCAATAAGATGCCCACGCTTGAGGAGTATGGAACTAATTTGACAAAATTAGCGGAGGAGGTATTTTCCCATGTTTTGCTCCTTTATAATGCATGGTAGCACTAGTCATCAAAACATTAAGGTAGTGTTTGGTTTGCGGTAATATAATATTATCATAATCTTACATTCCTAGTAATCTTACACTTAGTAATCAGATTCTCAGAAATAGAAGATTGCTGCATTTAGTTTATTAATAAAATACGATAATCAATTTGCCATGTTCTAGAATTTTATTTGAATTTTATTATAATTTTTTTTATCATTTAAGTGGTCCTCTCTTTTTTTTGCTAGAATATGAAATATTATAATAAAAACCAAGATTCTTTGTAAACTGATTTTAGAAATATTATATATTAAAATATTATAAATATTTAATATATATTATAATATTATTAAATATCCCATTATAATATATATATGAATATATAATATATATAAATATTTAGTAATATATTATATAATAATTTAATATGCAAAAAGGTCATAAATATTAATAATTTAAAATTTAATATTTACATATTATTATATAAATATATAATAGTGTTTAAAATATTAAATATTATATTAATATTTAATTTACTATTAATATAAATATAATATTAAATATTTAAATCTTATCTAGTGTAAATAAAATATATAATCAGATTAAGTATTATTAAATATCTATATTGAAGTCAAGAGCGTAGTTTAAGATAGCTAGACTTTGGTAACATCAGATAACCATCTTCTATATGAAAATCGGATTATTATGATTTGTGGTAATCTTAAATTATTCAGAATCAAATATTACCGCTAGGATTATCATGTCTAATTGCCAAACATTATAATCTGCATGGTAATTTTAAATTACTAAGATAGATTATCATGAACCAAATGGCCCATCTAATCATGTTGTTATGTTGCAGGGTAAACTAGATCCAGTTGTTGGCAGGCAAGAGCAAATAGAGCGTGTTACCCAAATTCTGGGAAGGCGGACGAAGAACAATCCCTGCTTGATTGGAGAGCCTGGTGTTGGGAAGACAGCCATTGCAGAAGGACTTGCTCAACGCATATCCAATGGGGATGTTCCGGAAACAATTGAAGGAAAGAAGGTTTGCTTGGACTATCTTATTCAATTAATCATCATGTACTGGTTTCAGTTGCTTCTGTTTCTATAGTAACTTTGGGAGTTACTTGTCTTTTGCCTGATGTCAGTTAATCATTTATTTGACCTTTGTTCTTAATTTAGGTGCAACATTTGACTTTTTTGATTACTTATTACCCTTTTTGGTTCACAATCATAGTAGTTGACTTTTGACAATGCTAATTTGTTACTTACCCATCAACTCTCTCTCTCTTTATTTTTTTTTGGTTTGGGGGGGGGGGTGGATATCCAGGTCATTACCCTTGATATGGGTCTCCTTGTTGCTGGTACAAAATATCGTGGAGAATTTGAAGAGAGATTGAAAAAGCTGATGGAGGAAATAAAGCAAAGTGATGAGATAATACTCTTTATTGATGAGGTACACACATTAATTGGAGCAGGAGCAGCAGAGGGTGCAATAGATGCTGCCAATATCTTAAAACCAGCTCTTGCAAGAGGTGAACTTCAGGTATTGAAAGATTTCATACCATTTTTTTACCTTTACCTTTTGCCATAGTTGCTTGTCATCATTTCTATATTATAAGATGACTATTTTCATTGAAGATTTGGAGTTCTGCAATTGCTTTCTCTATAACACTGGAAAACCGTCAAGCCTTCATTTTTTTTTTTGTGAAACTTAAATTCCAGATTAGTGTCTACTTTATATATTGTAAATGGTGTTCCAAGATGTTAGTAACTGGCCATAGTAAGCCATGCCCTTGTTCTTGTTGTTCAGTGTATTGGAGCCACAACACTCGATGAGTACAGAAAGCACATTGAGAAGGATCCGGCTCTGGAAAGACGATTTCAACCAGTAAAAGTACCAGAGCCAACAGTTGATGAAACAATACAGATTCTGAAAGGGCTTCGTGAGCGCTATGAGATTCACCACAAACTTCGTTATACAGATGAAGCTTTAGTTGCTGCTGCACAGTTGTCATATCAATACATTAGGTTTGTGACTCAAAACCAAGTTTCAATACATAAGTTTTGTATGCCAGTCCTTTTCTTTTATTAAGGAGAATCAGGGCATAGTTTCCTCATACATTGCTGCCTTCTGTTATTTGCAGTAACCAAACTTGGGTGTGAATTGTATGTGGTAGGGGTAGGTTAATGAGTCCCCCTTTTTTCTCCCTTCACTAGTAAAATTGTACCTAATATTGTATAAAAACACATGCTTAAGGCTCGGTTTGCACCACACCTCAAGGTGGGGCTCTCCTAAAAAAGTTCTCTAGGCTTGTAGGTGTGGCTTTATTGCAGCGTTATTTGGACACTGGATATAGTTGCCAAGTGTCCCTTAGTGTTGGACACAACAGCCTCCAAAAATCGAGGCAGGTGGAAATGACATTACACACACACAAGCACGGCATACATGTGTTTATTCATGTACCTCCATACATAAGTATGTTCATATTTATCTATGTACTTACGCACATATGTATTTATGTACATATGCATGTATGCATCTATACATGTGCAGAGACATTTATACAGACACACAGAAATGTATATACACACATGCACCCATATGTATTCTAGTTGATGATTTAAGTTGTTTAAGTTACTTCTTTTGGTAACAAGGTTAATTAAATTTTTTTAAGATACTTAAGTTAACAATTAGTGATAACTTGGTATTAAAGGTGTTTTTTAATTTTTATCACACTTCGCTTTAAGTGTCCAAGACTAGAAGCAAAGAGTCTCCTTCATGATGTATAAAAAAATGCATAGCATTGGACAGTTGTTGCTGTTCAAGCTGGACACTTTAAAGTGTCCAGCTATATCATGCCATGCCTAGGTGTCCGGAGTTGTCAACACTGCTAGAAACCTAAAAAATGGTGCCTACAAGTTCTTTGGATGTTCCATATGCTCATTCCCTAATTCTAGTTATTCAGAATCTTTCTGACCTTTAATTCCTGTTTCCTGGTTACAAATTTGTCAAATAAATGCTTTCCACAATGAAGATCGTGTTCTACAAAATTATGTCTCAAAGGAGTTTGGGAGACATGTCAATAAATTTTTTTTTAAGGTTTGAATATTACTATTAGGAAAGTAGTGGCAGGGATCTGATTGATGAGTGATATAAATAAATAAACTCTTTTATGTATTGTATTTGTGGGGGAATTTGGAAGTTTGATTGAGCTTTAAATGGTGGAAATTGTCAGTTTGCATTGACCCGGTCTGCTTGAGCCATTCCCAACCTGTCCCACTAGTGAGTCAAAGTTCCTCAATCAATTTAACCTGCTGGCAGGTTTAGCAGGTTGGCCTTTGTCCTGGAGAGGGGAAAGAGGAACCAGGATCTGGAAAAGAAATGAAGAAAATGAGGTAAAGGCCCATGCTTCGTAGTTTTTAATGTGGTAGGAGGTGGGATTAGGCAATGGGCAGTGTCAGCAGGATGAGGGCCAGTGGTGCTACATTTGGGGGGAGTTCCTTTTCTTTTCCTTTTTCTTGGAGGGGTGTGCGGGTGCATCGATGTAATGAAGGGGGCTGTTGCATGATAAAGTCCACCGATGATGGTTGGCTGACCAGATGTTTGGACAACTAGACAGGACATATTGCAAATGTGGGTAAAGCTGAGGAGAAGGGTGGGGGAGGGGGTTGCTAGGATATAGAGAGGGAAAAGAGACTTGGGGAGAAAGTGGAGATTTAGTTCGAAAGCAAAGTGGGAGAAGTATTGGTGAGAGGAGGGAAGAGAGATGAAGTCTGGAGTCACATTTAGAAAAGCTCCATTGAGAGAAAGGAGGGGAGAGAAGGAAAGAAAATTTGAGGGGGGAAGATCATAGTGATTTGAAGAGGGTGGGGAAAAAATGGAAAAGAAAGAGGAAATTGTAAATCTAGATTAGGATTTAATAATTTTGATTTAATATAAATATATGTTTACGTAATAGATATCTTATTAATTATATATATTCAAAGGATTTTGATCTCTTGGGTCAAAATCCTCTGACCCAAATCTAGGGCGAACCACCAGCGGGTCAAATTTGCTAAGAGTCATTCTCGGCCAAGGAACTTAATGGCTTGGATTGGTCTGGTCGGGTCAGGTAAGTGGGGCTAGGTCATTTTTGCTAGCTGTATTTGGGCTAGAGGGTCCATAGTGATGCAAAAGAGAAGTTTTGGAATTTGCAGTCTTGTTTCTCGATTTTTCAGAATTATAAGAAAATGAAACTAGGATAGTTCTTAGAAAGGCATAACTAGTTTAATATTCCGTATATTAAAGGATACAAATATAAATTCCTTATATTAGAATGTCCATTGATCCTGTGTAAGAACAACAAGCCTAGTGTTTAGGTAGGTGTATTAGACACCTTTTGGAAAGGGATGTTATTTTTTTTTATTTTTTTTAATTTTTTAATGATCCTTATCATATATCAATACCTTTGTAAGAAACACAAAGCAGTGGCAGCTGCACTGCTGGGTGAGGTGGGGTTGGTTTATTTTAAAGGTAGTTCTTCATGCTATCCACCAATTGTGTATGAACACTAAGCCTATCTGGTGGCACATTACCTCCTGATACAACGATGGCCAATCCAATGCTGCTGACCCTGACATGACACGGCCTTGCAACTTACTTGCATGACTTACTCAAGCTGGGCAACCTGAACTCAATCCATGTAAAATCCATGTCAGAATCATGCAGAAATTCAAGCCTGGTTTGCATGAGCATTGTGGATGATGTGGGAAGAACAGAGAAGGGGGTTGGGGGGAGAGGTTGGTTTGTCCAGAGGGAGGGAGAGAGATGTGGATAAAGTGGACTTACATGGTGTCCATTAATATCTTAATAAATATATGCCTGGTGTGCGTATATTTACTATGTTAGGGATAAAAAAAATCCTAGCTAGTCAACATTGCTTAGCTGTCAGTAAGATTGATGTCTTGATCTATTCTGCCTAATCTGTGTAATCATTAAGGCCAACCAACCCACCAACCTTGCTGACCCAAGTTGATTGACCCATGTGATCCAAGTTAATTGCTTACACAAGAAAACCTAACCCTATGCTGCCCATTTCAACCCAGTCACACTGGAATTGAGACGACCTGATTTGATAGCACTCAACTTGATTTACTGTCTACCATCATGATCAGAATTATGTTTATAGAACTTATCTTATTTAATATTAATTATGATGATTAGATTTTGCATGATTATTTTTGTTATATTTATGTTAACTATGGTTAAAAAGATTTTCAGAAATATACCAATTTTGTGATTTGTGAACTCCTTTTGTTTTGTCCATAAGATAGAGGGGCCAAGTTGTGTATTCTCCTGATTAACAATGTTACTTTTAAGGAGAAATTTTGGACGAAAGAAAGCTTTATTTAGAGGAGTTCTGTGAAAGGGGGAGAAAAGGAGAAGGGGAGGGGAAAGTGTAAAGGAAACTTTCCTTTTTAGATCTGTTAATTGAAAACTGAGAAAACGTTGGGCTTCTTTATGTCTCCTTTTATGAAACAAAAGTTTTTCTTTATATAAATTATGTTGTACTTCATACTCTTCTATGTTTTCCGTGTTTCTAAATATACAGTAGCATCTCAAAGGCTGCCTGGTGATGCATTTCCTCTTCCTATTTTATTTCTTATCATCTTTCTTTCCACCTTATAAGCATGCTCTAATTCCAAGTCACATCTCCGTTGTTAGGCAAAGTTCTAATCATTTATGAAGAAATCTTATTTTACGAATTATCTATGCAACTTGTAGTTGAGAGAGCATTCTTGCAACTAGCTGTAAGGAAGTTTGACGGTTAACTCCAAGAGATGCACCCACAACTTGAAGCATTAGAAACTAGAGGACAAAGTGAGCTCAACGTTAGTGCTGGAGGACTATTAAATCATAGGTTCTAAACTATTTTGCATCCATACATATTCGGAATAAAAATCGGGATTCAGTTTCAGTGGTGTTCAGAGGGCCACTATTGGGTTGGAAATCTTCAAAATAAGGGCACTATTTCTTAGTTTAATAGGAAGATATTCTTGGAGTATATTTGTCTTCAGGAAGCATATTCTGAGTGAAATCAGTATTTAAAGAGTCCTTTCAGGCTATATTATTAAATATAGAGTTTCATCATGTCCCTAGGGTTGTGGTATAGAGTGAGGGGTTTCTAAGCGTAGAGCTATAAAAATTTTGATTGCAATAGTGAACTGAAATTCTAAATTTCCTTTTCAGGAAGTTACCTTTGCTGTCACTTACCTTATCTAGTTCAAATATGAGTTAAGCCGGCAGATGTTCCTTTGAAAGGCTTCAACTTTTTTTTTTTTTCAAATAATAAATGGTATATAGTAAATTAAAATTAACACATTATTCAGGGTAAGGTGGCACCGATCCTCTGTTTTTATTGGATTTAGAATGAGATGATGAATGATATCTTTTGCATTTCCACTTGCAAAAGCTTACATCCCAAGAGTTAGGGTGGGATAATATGTGCCCTACAGTTCACAATTTATAGGAGCAGAATTTAGGAAGCTCTGGTGGCAAGCATGTGACAGTTAAGAAGTTGCCTAAATAAATATGTTCTGAGCTTTTCTTGCAAAAGAAACTACAAATTTGGTTTAGCTGACCTCTGTAAAAGGTGAAAGGTGCACATGAAACATGAGGGAAAGCTACTAAGTGCACATGAAACATGAGGGAAAGCTACTAAGGATGACTGACTTTAATTTGGCCTATCTTTTAAAAGTTCTCTATTCATGCAACCAAAATGAGGCTTAAAGGGCACACTTGCCCCACAGGTTCATACTACTGTTAAGAGATTAACTTTTTAGCATGTTGGATACTTTTTCGTCTTGAACTAATAACTAACAGTCGTGGAGTAATTTTTTCTACATTGTATAATGATTTGCAATTATCCCTTTACATGGGTTTTTCTAACATATAATCAAGTATCTGGGCAAAATAGATTTTCAGCAGTCAAATCATTTCCCCCCCTTGCTTTCTATTGGATTTCTTATGCATTTTTTGTTTTCTTTCAGTGACCGCTTCCTTCCTGATAAAGCAATTGACTTGATTGATGAAGCTGGTTCTCGTGTTAGGCTGCGCCATGCCCAGGTATGGCTTTTGATTTTCCATTTAAACAACATGCTTCTATGCAGTTACTGTGCATAAGCAAGACCTGTGCTTACAGCTTCCTGAGGAGGCCAGAGAACTTGACAAAGAGCTCAGGCAGATCACCAAGGAGAAAAATGAGGCTGTCCGTAGCCAAGATTTTGAGAAGGTATTTGACTAATCTATTTCTGACTAACTTTCAATTCTTAATTATTCACATCAAATTTAATTGTTCGCATTAAACATTTTGGCAGTGGAAATGAACTTGCTAGATGGAAGCTGCTTTTCAAACAATGTTTTTTTGAACTGACTGCTTGTCTAATTTAGGTTATTCTGTTGTTTCACAAGCCAGCCTTAACCCATTTAATGTATATCTCATATTCTTGGACTAAAATCTTTTTTTTTGACAGGCTGGGGAGCTGCGTGATAGGGAGATGGAACTGAAGGCACAGATATCGGCCCTAATTGACAAGGGTAAAGAGAGAAGCAAAGCAGAGAGTGAGGCAGGTGATTCAGGTCCTATTGTCACTGAAGCAGACATACAACACATTGTGTCTTCTTGGACTGGAATCCCAGTGGAGAAAGTCTCGAGTGATGAGTCAGATCGCCTCCTTAAGATGGAAGAGACCCTTCACAAGCGTGTTATTGGCCAGGATGAGGCTGTCAAAGCCATAAGTCGTGCCATCCGCCGAGCCCGTGTTGGGCTCAAGAATCCCAACCGGCCAATTGCCAGCTTCATATTTTCTGGCCCAACTGGGGTGGGAAAATCAGAGCTGGCAAAGGCACTGGCTGCTTACTACTTTGGCTCTGAGGAAGCTATGATCAGATTAGACATGAGTGAGTTCATGGAGAGACATACAGTCTCCAAACTCATTGGCTCACCTCCTGGTTATGTTGGTTACACTGAGGGTGGTCAGCTAACTGAAGCAGTTCGCCGTCGCCCCTACACTGTTGTCCTTTTTGATGAGATAGAGAAGGCTCACCCCGATGTCTTTAACATGATGCTTCAAATTTTAGAGGATGGGAGGTTGACAGACAGTAAGGGACGGACTGTGGATTTCAAGAACACCCTGCTGATCATGACATCCAATGTTGGCAGTAGTGTGATTGAAAAGGGAGGGCGTAGGATTGGATTTGATCTCGACTATGATGAGAAGGACAGCAGCTATAACCGAATCAAGAGCTTGGTTACAGAGGAGTTGAAGCAGTATTTCAGGCCTGAGTTCTTGAATAGGCTGGATGAAATGATCGTGTTCCGGCAGCTGACAAAACTTGAGGTGAAGGAAATTGCTGACATCATGTTGAAAGAGGTCTTCGAGAGGTTGAAGGCTAAGAACATAGAACTTCAAGTTACAGAGAGGTTTAGAGACAGGGTGGTGGAGGAAGGTTATAGCCCAAGCTATGGTGCAAGGCCCTTGAGGAGGGCAATAATGAGACTCTTGGAGGACAGCTTGGCAGAGAAGATGCTTGCTGGAGAGATCAAAGAGGGAGACTCGGCCATTGTAGACGTCGACTCTGATGGGAATGTTACTGTTCTTAATGGTGCAAGCGGTGTCCCAGAGCCCCCAACTATCCCTGTATAAAGCGTAATAAACAATGTACCATTTAAATGTCGAGCAGTTTTATGTCAAATGTAGTCGGTCTTTATAGGGCTAAGAGCGGGAACCCAATCATCTTATTTGCTGGCTTTTAATTCTGTAAAACTTACAACATACAGCCCCATGAATATCGTCTAAGTAATAACTGTACGGTTAGTGTGTGCCAAGAGAGCAAATTAGTTCGACTCATGCGAGTCAGAATGACAGAATCGAAGTGAGAGGTATTTCTGTTCTTTCTCTAAATTCTGAACTGACCTCTTGTGATATTTTTCTCCTGCTCTTTGTATGAACCTGCTGGATTTTATGCAAACTGGCTTGCTTTATGCGTTCAGACCCAGATGTGAATCAAATGCCATGTGAGTCGCTTCATTGATCACTTAATCGTCCAAGAGGGGATGCCCAATCTTAAGCTGTTATAGGGTCTGGGACACATTATTATTATTATTATTATTATTATTTTGGACTACATTCGAAATCATTCTTCCATTATTATGGAGTCAGATCTTGGATTTTCTATCAGGAAGCAAGAAGCTGACATTATCTGCTTGGCTGCTGTTTCTATCTAGTGGAATCTATCAGAAAACCGACCAGAGCCCGCACAATATTATTGAGAGGGCAGGAGAATACAGAAACTCTTGTTTCCCTCCTGAACCCGGGGGGAACTTCTCTTTAGGTTGTGGCCCTGTATTTATTTAGACTGACAGGTACATTCGCTCAGTCCATCCTTCTCCAGTGTAAATGTTTGGTGCCAGTATACTACTGTAAAATACAGTAGATGCTGTCTGCTGCAAGAGATTTGTCAGTGCTAGCCCATTACACTGTATAGCTGAACCTCTTGTCCATAAAGAAATTTTAGTCTGAGTCTTTTTTTTTTTTTTTTTCTTTGTGGCCAACCAGTTAGTTTCCTGTTGCTGCTTGATCCATATTATCAGAGGCTCCCTGCTCGTGGAGATGCACATCTGTTCACTTCTGAAATGGGATTCATGAAGTAAGTCAAGCCATGCACAGTAGTAAAACAATTAACTGATCAAAGATGAACCGGAAAAGCGTTCTGATGAATCCCATTCAATCCCGCTTGACCTTGTCAAAGAAGTTAACCCCCGTAGCTGCTAAGTCTCTCTCCAAAGTGGATGCATTTCTAGAATGACGAGAAGTAACTTTCTCACCATCATTCTTCTCTTCTGAATCTTTCTTTGATGATAAATCCTTGCCGCATACGCAAGCTAACAAGATGGCAGACCAATTACTTGAGTAACACGCAGGAATTGGTACGTTTTGTTGCCTAACCAGTGGCCCGTTCCTTTGAAATAGACCAATCCACTACTGGACACAAACACCCTTACACACTCTGTTAATATTTATTTATTCATTATTTCTTTAATGATTTATTTTGCTGACAGTATGTCAAGATAACCGAAACCTGCAAGGAATTTAACCAGAGTTTGATTCTACGGTGCAACTTCAAGTTTCCAGGGAATGTTACCCTTTTGTTATGAGGCGTTGATTAGAGAATTGTCTCAAAGTGGGATATCTATAATGAATTTCAATATAATATGTTTTATTCCATGCCACACTCATGATTTGCTAAATTTCAATATATGTATTAATGATATATGATGATCGGAGTTCGCAACTTGATGTCTTTAATGAATCAGATTCAGTTAAGGATGATGTTGATTCTACTGGAAGCCATGAATAGATTATCCATTTTCACTGAGGCAATACTGCTTTGCAATGGAAGTTGGTAGCTGAACAAAAACACACATTCTGCGTGTTTCTTTACACCATTTTCTCCAACTCCAAGCTTCAACACTGACAAACAAGGAATGAATGCTAAAATCTCACTTACATACACACAAACACTCTTTAAACTACTAGAAGGAAGAAAGCCTGGTGAGGGAGTAATGTCAGAATGTCTCTGGTAGTGGCCTGCCCTGTAGAAAAGCTCTGAACAGCACAAGAGACCTCTCAGGCTGTGAGAACGGAGCTTCATGAGAAGCTCCTCTGATGGTTGCAAAGGTGAGGATATCCCCATACACTTGAGTCCATCCACCAACCTGTCCAAAAATTTCAGAATGTGATGTATTTAGAGGAAATATGTAGAATCTCAGAATCTGGTTTCTCTCCAGAGAAAATGGAGTTTGTGTGCACCTGTTTTCCTTCAAACCAAACTCTGTAAGGAACAGTTGTTTTCAATTTTAGTTCATTCGCCAATTTTTGCACAAGTGTTCGACTCCCAGTCAAAGGAATGACAGAATCCTGATCTCCACTATGATGGAAGAAAACAAAGTGTAAGATTTCTACTGCCTTGAAGCCTAAAACTACAAAGAAGAATGAGAAGAAGAGATTGTAGCTCAAGTCCAAGTTCATATTTTAAGCATTTTAGCATTTTATTAGTTACCTGTAAACCAATACTGGGATCCCGGACCTGACAAGTGAGCCCACAACTGAAATTGTGGGTATTTCCAAGTTAAGCAGCTCATACTCTAGAACACTGAAAAAGAACCAAAAGCACCATAAGAACTAGTATTCTTTAAAGAAATTAATTGAACAAGGTAATTAATTACATGTCTTCACACAGATGTAATATGTGATCAGCACTGCATTCTGTAATAATGCAATTTGCTCTACTATATTTCAGACTAAGTTAGATAATCAACATGGAATTTCTAGTGAAATAGAAAGATTGGCCATTAATACCTGCTGCAAACCGACCATTTTGGCACCCCGGTAAGGTGAGCATGCAGAGCATCTTGAACATCTTTTCGATTGAGATAGTTCACTGTTTCATCCTCCACACAAACATCAATATGCTCGGTTACTTGCTGCACCAAATTTACAAAACCAGTTTGAGGGCCAGGTTACAGTAAAGAATGAGTGATGAATATGCAAAATCATGACTTTGCACTGATTTTTATCGGTTCAAGAGATTTTAAACTTACTTGAGGACTTAGAACCTTGGATTGTGATAGAACTGATGATATACAGACATCAAGTGTGACATCATATTTGTCAACAAATCTACTTGTTTCCTTGGTCACTTGGCCCATCACTCTTGCACAGATTTGGCTCAATGAGCCTCTGTAGTACTCACTGACATATCGAGAGTAGTTGCAAGCATATGTGAAGATTCTGTAGGTTGAGTCTGAAATCAATCCATGGGACCAGAAGAATTCTGCTCTTGAATTGAAGTCAGTGGAGAACTCGAGAACTGGATTGCCCAGCTGCCAGATACAGTGAGATAAGGAGAATTAGCTTTATTTTAAGAATAGCAATGATATAGAAGGCCATCTGATTAACTTTCTGAAACAAATGAATCAATTGCTCAAACTCTATGATTTCTTCTATTACTTACAGCAATTCCTTTGAGATTGAAGATATTTTTCCTCTTGTTGAATTGAACCATGAGCTCCGCAAGCTGAGGAACATAATGTCCTGACAAATAAGAACATATGAAGTTGTCAAAATTTATAAAAGCCATCACAAAGGAGAGACCAGAGAGCAATGCTGTTCTTTTACCTGCATAGCTTTCTCCTGTGATGTAGAGATCCCTGTCCTTGTACTGTGGGAACTTGGTGAACCAGCGCAGCAAGAACACTAGATTATCCCTGGCTTCAGGAACCAAAACAAGCCATAGTTTCAGAGATTCCATGCTTTTGCTCATCACCATAATAAAAGACCAATTTAAAACTCTCCTGCACAGATCTGTGAACTGAATGCAAGATTGCTACCTAAATCTTTTTCGATTAAGCAATGGATGGATCGGTAAACATTATAAACATCACAATAACTTCAAAAAAGAGCCTACAATGCTCTTCAATTCTGCAGAAGCTGCTCCATATGTTCATAAATTGTTAATGCGCACACTGTGTGGTGAATACTATATTGGCAAACTAGTTGGCATTGTTTTTTTTTTTTTTTTTTTTTGGTCGGAAAAAAAGTCAAAAAATAAGAATTTGTTCATGTCTATATACCACATGGACAAGCTTAATATAATCAGCTCCCCAGAAGGGAGAGAGAGAGAGAGAGAGAGCAGGTCTCCATGGATCCGCAGCTCAAAGCTAAGCAAGTAGTGATATATATTTAAATAGATGAGTAAAAACAAACATACCTGTCATCTTATCATCCACACCCTCATAGTAGGAAGAATCAGTGGCATAAGAGAAGCCAACTCCAGCTGGGGTCTCCAAATACAACATATTGGCCTCTGCAAATCACAGTAAAAGTTCCTCCTTTACTCCCCATTCTTTGAGAAGCACCTAAGACATACTATGGTTGTATAAGAATTAAGAAGGACCATGATGTTACAGTTTGATACCTTTGTTCCAGCTATACTCATTTCTCACTAGCACCTGCCCACTTGGCCTAAAAGGACCATTCTCAGAGAATGCCCCAACCCCAACAGAAGAGCAACCAGGGCCTGTAAAGACAAAACAAAAACAATAGCAGCTGAAAAGAAGGAACTTTGAACTTTCTCCCCTTTCCCTTTTGCTTTTGTATCAGTCACATTCGGAAACCAAGAGGAAATTTCCTTCTTTCCTTTGCTCAGCCTAACACTGATATTTGAATCTTTATAAAGGCAAAGTGAGCTTGCAGTTAGAATTACCTCCATTCAACCAGAGGACCAGAGGTTTTGTGGATGGATCTAACTCAGCTTCAGCGAAGTAGTAGAAAAGGGCCCTCTGCTTCTTGTTATCCACTGTGATGTAGCCTGAGAACTGCTGGAAGCTGACCTGGGGTTGGCCAGGGAGCTTGGTGATCTTATCTTGGAGGGAGAGGTTGGATTCTAACTCCTTGGAGGAGCACAGCTGGAGGAGAGCTGCAGCCATTACCATGGCCTTCCATGCTAGAGTGTGCATGTTTCCAGAGCCAGAGAGAGAGAGAGAGAGAGAGAGAGAGAGAGTGGTGCTAAGTGGAGAACAAGGGAGGCATTAAATAGCATGAACTCTTGGATTTTTTTTTTGGGTGCCTATAGTTTTGGATTTTAGCCTTTTTGAATAAGACCTTGGTTACCCTCAGAATAAGACCTTGGTTGAATGAAAGATTGGAGGTTGGGGCACTTGTGCTTCTGCCTTAGGTTGAGTAATAATGAGGATGGTATGGAAAAATTAAAAGAAAATTAAAGGTATTCTAAAGAGAGATTGGGTCAGTAGTGGTCACCAGTACTATAATTTTGTTGCATCTGATGGCAATGGGAATACCCTTTAACATGTGTATAAAAATAAATAAATAATTTCAAGGTCACATGATTGTTTACAAGGGGAAAACCTTGTCTATTTGGAAAGCTGGCTTTCCTGCATAAGTTTCCCTTTTCTCCAGTTGTTCAGAGGATGGGTGGAGCATGCACCAGTGCAGATTTGCAGCCGAGAGGCAGGAGAGTTTTTAAATCAAGAAAAAACATTTTTTTTTAAAAAAAAACTAATGTTTTGTTTCTTTCTGAATGAAGCTGTCCAAAGGCAATAGGCTGTTGTCAGGAATAAACCCTTTTCTCATATGGGTCTTGTCTAGCACTCAAAAAAAAAAAAGAAAAAAAAAAAAACATTGAGCTATTGATTGATTGACGGCTGATGAGAGCATCCAGCCGATTCTAAGAAGGGGGAGCATTATTAGTATCCAAATATCAAGAAATTCCCTTAACATCCAATCTCCAAAGAGATTCATAGTTATAATATTTTATTTTTTGATATATGCACCTTTTTTTTGTGCTCTTTTCTCTATAGATAATGATATAAAAGAGAAAGACAAAAGGATGTTTCTGCTTAGAAAAAATGAGTATATCTATCCACTCCCTTTCCAAAACAAGAGCTTGTAATTATTGTTGATAATACCTTCCAAGAAAGTAGAGCCCTTTTCTTATGAAAGTCTACAAAAGGTAATCTAAAAAGATGGCACTATTATGCTGTGCCCCCAAGAAGAATAGGAGATATGGTGTCCCTCAAGAACAGCCATGTTCTAATTTAATTTCTCCATCCTTCTGCTATATTTTCCCAGCTAATGGGGAATACCAGGAGGACTAGTTGATACAGACCTGATCATTGTTCCCTGGTAAACTTTATCTGTAGTCTGGCCTCCTGTCCCTAAATCTAGGAAGCCACTTAATATTGTGCTTTTGAAAGGTATTGTGTCACCTGCCAACTATTTTCAAGATGACATAATTTTAGGAGAAATTATGTGCAGCTTAAATAAAGTGCAGAATATTGATGCAGCTGATATATTTTTTATTAGACAAGGTGGGCTAGTTAATTATAGAGTTGCCAACTCAATGATAATTAAATTTTATTTTTAAGTTTCCCTGCTAATGAGCTGTGACAACATGTTTTTTTTAAAAAAATAATAATAAAGAAAGAAAAGAATGTTCATATTTTGAGATATATTTTTTTTCCTAGCTGAAATTTGCCACTGTTATAGTACTAAGTTATCCAAAGTTTCAGCTGACGAAAGACATTGGAAAGCATTCCAAATATTCCAAATTTCTAAGAGGCAAAAAATGCAGAAAAATCTCATCATCTTTTATGCTGTTGAGGCTACCCATCACCCATCCTTTCAGCATCTCTGTGGAGGGGACTGGAGCAAGGATTTCTGAGGCACTTGTTTTGTTTTTGCTAGGCAATGCTAGCTGGTAGAGATAAAGGCCACCATTCCCTCCACTCTCCTCTTCTCTCTGTTCCCTCCTTCCCTTTTCTCTGAGGATGGGAAATGGCCTGCAAAGGTGGTAGAGAGCTCTGCCCCCCATCAGAGGGGAATTCCCCTGGTGGCACAAGGCAGTTGGGAAAAGTTTTTTTGGCTCTCCCTGCAGTGCCCCACCCCCCACTAGGAAACCTGACAAGGGTCATGCACACATGTGAAACTTTGGGCTTTGGGAACCTCCAAGCCATCTGGCCCTAGTCCCACCTACTGTTGCCCCTCTCCTGTTAGTTTGTTGGGAGGGGAAGATGCCTTTAGTTGGGGCTTGGGGCTTATGAAGTAGTCTTTAGCCATTTCTTATAGGAAGGCTCACAGGTTTCTACACTACAGTGTCTGAATCATTAGAAAGACATTGTTGTTGTTCCCAAAACTTAATAAAATAGGAAAAATGGAGGGAGAAAAGGAATCCTCGGAGGGCAAGGGCCATAGCCTTTATCATGTGTTGTTACCATGTTCCGATTTGACTTGTGAATTTTATAAGTGAGACCCTTAGCCTAAACAATTGTGAAATAGGAGAATTGTTGAATGGGTAGAGGATCAATGAATCCAGATAAGCACCAGTCTCTCTGCTATCTTTCATTATAACAGCTCTTGCCATAGCCATAACTTTTTTGACTGGACCATAGACATAATTTTATTTCAAGATAAATTCATTTGATGGTTGATTGGATGAATGAAAGCTATAACTTCTGCTATAAGGATAATTGATTGATTTACAAAGAGGTTGCTTTTCTAGTATTGAAGGATCTTTCTTCAATTTTGCCCCCCCTTTTGAGAATAATACTTCCACATATTTTTAATGAAGTAATATAATGCTATGTATTTGCTAAAAAGAATATAATGCTTTGTAAATCTCAATCACTATAACAATTTACATTCCTTCATTTGGGAGAAAAAAAAAAAGAAAAGAAAATGTTTGCTCAAGATGGGAGCTAAGGAGGAGAGGAGATCCAATAAGATTTTTTATTGTTAAAAAAAAATCAGAATCCTTTCGGACATTTAAATTGTTGAAAGGGATCTATGATTCATCTATCAGACATCCATATTGTTGGCATGATTTCATGAATCTTGATGATCCACATACGAAATTTAAAGAAACCACGTGGTTAATTAGTGAAATAAATCACTATGATATGATATCAAATTGTTGGCATGATTTCGTGAATCTTGATGATCCACGTATGAAATTCAAGAAAATCATGTGGTTAATTGATAAAATAAATCACTCTGATATATGCAAGGATACGATTGATTCATATATACCATCTTAAGTAATGAGAGAATCAAGGTGCAAATATATATATATGGTATTATGTATATTTGCAGCGTGATTTATTAGGAAAGCCAATTATACGGTGGATTAATAGGGGAGTACCTGTGGAGCCTATATAAAGACCCTTCCTCTCATTGTTTTTTTCTTATCCCAAAGTTCAGAAATTAAAGAGTGGTGTAGCTTTTTGAATATTTTAAGAGATGATGAGATTCTCTTGAAAGTGTGAGAGAAAAGTAATTCTCTTGGGTATACTTGGGATCAGGGTTGTGAGGTTCTGAGTGTTGAGTATTGTAAACACTTGTAGCTATTTTTCTTCTTATATTGAAGATCTGCAGCAGCTCCGTGGACGTAGCCCACATTGGGTGAACCACGTAAATTTTGTGTTCTTATTTTGTCTGCTTTTATTCTGCATAATTTTATTGCTTTACAAATCTGGTATTGCGAAAAGGTTTATTTTTCTAACACATAATGATTGTTTTTAGTCTCATGCAAATGTTCCATCAGTCCATTAGCATAGTCCTATAGTCCTCTTGCATTTGGTATTTTAATAATACCAATTTAAGCATTAATTATAGAATCCAAGACCATATTTGCCATGATCATTGTCTTGTTCTTTGATAGAAACGCTAAGTTTCAAAAACTTTGTGTGTGTACGTGTGTGTGTGTGAATGTCCAAATGAGGTTTGGACACACCACTCTACGTACCATTAAAAAAAAAAAAAAACAAAAAAAAAGCTATACATATGCGTCAACAATGTAAATTTTTCAAACATAAACTGAAAACCATCACAAATATGCATCATTGTTTACGCTTCACAAAACATATAACTATATTTGAATTGAATGAGAATTTAAGTATATAGAAGGATATACATCATGTAGTCAATAAACAATGTAAACTTTAAATATGAAATGGGTTATAAATATCTGTTGTTCAAGTGGGACAGCTGTTAATTCAGACCAAAAGAGGGGAAAAGGGAAGAATAGTGTTCATGTGGACTGTAGTAAAGGGTGAAGGACTTAGAAAAGGTCCGTTATTCCATACTATTTGTATGGATGTTGCTCTCTGCCACCCCAGGGAAAGGCCAGCTGGTACTGAGGAAAGAGACCACTCCTTTGGGGGAGCATCCGAGCCTTCTTCGGGATTGCATACAGTATGCACTGGATCTTCCACAGCTCATGTAAAGTAATCTCAAAGATTATCCCACAGATCTTCTTAACATCACGCACCAGCTGCCACCATTGTACGAAGACATAAACGGGTGTGCAATGGTTTCTTCTATCACCATTCGCTTTCCTTCAGCCTTGTACCAGCTGGAATCCTTGCTTGCTCCATGGCACCATGTCCTGGCTTGTCCCTGTCGAGGTTTGATCCCTTTTTCCATTCCATTTCATGGAAAAAGAGTGGAAAGTTTAAACTATAAAGAGTTGGTTCTCCTATCTGAAAATTAAGTGTCTATATTAATGAACAAAGCTATTGTTTACAGCCACCTTGAGCAAATGAGATGTATTTGAGAAGCAAATCCAATCCTTTCATATGAATTATTACCATGCACACATTACTTAAGTATAACCTGTGAATTTAACCTTTGTGTGTAGAGAGAGAGAGAGAGAGAAGTTTATTAACACGGATCTTCCTAAACAAAAACTAGCAGACATTGAGAGATGCTTGATATATAAGGTTGATAATTCTATCTCATCACATATTCTCCTTAATTAAGGAAATATTCAGGGCACCATCCATATTTCTGACACCTCCAACACTATTATCTTTCTATGGAGCCTTCGCTTTTACTCTCTTTATCCATTCACAGCCTTTACATCTTTCTATCAATTCAGTGACTAGGATATCCAGCCACTTCCATGGATGGCCTTCCAAGTCCATAGCCATGAGCCTATGGTTCAGAGAGTCAAAAAGGAGTAAAATGGGAGGGGGGGGTGTAATGGAGACGAGAGCACAGTGAGACCACTAGTTTACAGCATCCTCAACATTATACTTCTTTTACCCTTGCAGCATAGTCTTGGGAACTGTAAGCTTGTATGACCCCACATATGTGCCCACTCTTATCCATATCAACCACTCCAAACTTTATCATGCCATATGATATTTAATCAAGCAAGCATATGGTCATGTTACTAGTTATTAATATGTGAAAGTAGCCGGCGTGAAGGTTGGGAAATGTGGGGGTGGAATGCTCTCATGCTCTCTCTTCTTCTTTGGAGCCTTGTGAAGAAAGCAAAGAGGAAAGCTTTTGGCCTTCTTTTCCCCTTTGCCTCCCTCTTGCTTTTCTGGTGCGAGTCTCCATGGAATTGTTATTGTTAGAAAAGAAAAAGCCCACGAGCTTTTGTATTATTATTAACACCCACCAAAGTTTTTATTCTGACAATTGCCCCCCTTGTCCCCATAAGCAACCAGAATAGGCCTTCGGTTACAACTTCGGTTGCAACCAAGTTATGTGTATTGGTTAATGGAGAGGGATTATTTTAGTGACTCTACAATGTGCTGACACTCAAGTGTTTTACCAATCACCTTACCAATGGTTGGACACCACCATAGAAATATTTATTCATATGAGAGCATGATCTTGTGGATGTATCAATTTTTAATTGTCAACGTTAGATATATCTATATTCATTTGTATATAAATGATGGCCAAAAATATATGTATATACTTGTACTCAAGATTGTTGTATTAAAATTCCAATAGGGATGGTTTTTTGACCAATACTCTATTGTGTGAATACTACGTAACCAAAACCTATGGTTGAAATTGTTGCAATGAGTTACAATAGTTCTATTGGTTTCTAACCACTATTATGATATGCAAATTTTTATTCAACTAAAATTTATTTAAAAAATTAATGATGAAAGTTAAAATTATTGCCATAAAATATGCGTACAATGATGGTTATAAATATCATCGTACAATGGCAGCAGTGGTACTTTGCAACTATCATTTTTAAAAATAAATTTTATTTACTTATAATTTATAATTTTATATCGATGATTAAAATTATGTTGATAAAATGAACTTATAATAATAGTTTTAACAATTATAATATAATGGTAGCAACAACGATTGTCTAACCATCACTAAAAAAATTGATAATTACCATCACACTTTAATACACAAGTATAGCAATGATTGCAATAAGTTATTCCAACAGTTATAAACTATTACCATAGGATATAACTATCACATTAGATCTTTATAAACTGATGGATGCTTAAATTGCAATATAGCTTAGCAATGCCATATGATGTCATAGTGCACCAACTGTTAATGAAGATTTTATCAATAGTTTTGTTTCCTTCTACACCTGATTTTGACTGATGATAGAGATCTTCTTTATTGTAGTGGCAATGCACTCAAATGTATCTTTTAGTCACCTTTAAGGTTTAAATTAGTTGATGGAGGTCATTATTCATGGCTCTCACATTATGGAATCAAATAGACAAGTGCTAAATCTTTCTTTAATTTTTATATGGTTATTGTTGTTGATAACTTCAGGATTTGTGCTGTTGTTAGTGGTGCATATAAACTTTTAGCTTGGACCACTTATCATTAAAAATGTGCAGCAAAGTTTATATCATGATCAAATAAATTTATATTATGCTTAATAATTAAAATAAAGAATTTAAACAAAATGACTGAAAGGCTTTTTCTATAATATTTTGGCTGTTTGTTGCTGATGTAATAAATAAAGAGAATATTAAGGATAAAAAGAATGATATAAAGGACCGCAAGTTTGGAATGAAGGCTTCATAAGTACGAGAATAGGGCCTGAATTCCGAAAAAGATTAAAAATGCATCCTATTTGAACCTAATTTGAAATAATTATTTAAATAAAAGTTTCATATAAATGTAGAATTCCATATTCACTGTTACATGTGATAATATTAATGTATATTAAATGCCCATTCCTTTCTAATAAAAACTAAAGAGAAGATGTATGCATTATTAATAATTTTTCTTGAGTTTTGACTTAGCTATATTCGTATGTATCCAGTCTTTTTTTTTATCTTTAAATCCATACAGATTTCAAAGCTATTCTATCTCTTTCATCTTTCGATTTATGATCTTTGTGGATCCAATAGTGGAAAAGATGATTGGATTTAAGTTTGGCTACGTATGAGTAACCAAGTCTAGCTTATTCTTCTTAACATGATTCAATGATGATGAGATTTATAAAAATATAAAGTTACTATCTAAAAAGATAATTTTGTTATTAGATGCAGTTATATTGATATAATATAACAAATACTTATCTTGTGTAATAATACAAATTTTATTTTTATTTTCAAATAGAAAAAAAGAAAAATCCTAACTTGTTTTTTAACCACTTTCTCAAGCAGGGCTTGTATTGGTTTCATTAAATGAACTTTGTCGGTCCACCAACCCTCCTCCTTTTTTTTGTTTTGTTTTGTTTTTGTTTTGTTTTGTTTATTTTTTTCCCCTCCAAAACATGAGATAAGTCCTCCACTGAAACCTGTTAAAAAGGACATCTCGTGAGCGAGAACGAACACAAAGCCACATCTGTTTGTCCACTTCCCTCCAATTCAAATGGAGGAAAGAAGAAATCCAAGAAGCATCCAACAAAAACAGAAGATTAAGCCCCAAAGTCTTCAAGAACACAAAAATGGTTCCAAGGGCACAGCAGAAGAAATGTCCTTTTGCATCAACAAAACAAAGCTGACCATAAAAGCCTCTGAGAAGGATGTTTAATTAAATGAAAAAGGTTCCAACGGTCAATGGGAGCTGGTTTTTAAAATCTCAATGACATATTTGGAAGATCATCATGTTGGAGGGATGAGGAGAATTATATGGTGACAAGGTTATTATTAAACAAACCACATCTTCCCATAAGCAAAGAAAGGCAAAAGCTTAAGCCTCTGAGAATTTTTTATATATATATATATATATTGTTTTTTTTTTTTCCTTGTGCCTTTGAATGCATCCTTTTTACTTTTTGGACCCTGTGATAATTTTGTCAGGCCAGTAATGATTCCATGAGGAGGGGTCCCGGGTGAAAAAGTTGGACAAGGCGTGCGGGAACACGGACATGGCGACGTGGCAAGCCATGGGGACCGGCCTTTTTTGGGCCCCAAGGTCCGCTTAGTGTGGGCCCACTTATTTTATTTTATTTTATTATTTTATTTTATTTATTATTTTTTGAGTCACCACGGATCCACCCACTGTCTGTGGTTGAGAACCTTGGGCCTCTAGTGATCCATGGGCATTGGTTTCTTGCTGTTGTTCTGCTAATATTTTACAGGGGAAATTATAGTGGGACCATTCAAATTTGATTAATTTGTACATTGGTTCTATTTTATTTTTTTTTTTTTTTAAAAAAAGACCCTTAAATTCTTCATTCATCTCTGCCATGTGGTGTTGGCATGAAATAGTTAAACTATAGTAAATTTTTTGAATAATGATAAGGTAATCTTTCAAACTTGGTTTCAAAGTTCGAACAGGAGTCAAACTGGTATAATTTTATTACAGTAAATTTATCTTTTTACTTCATAGGTTAATAGTTTTAAAGAGTAGATGAACAGAATGAATCTTTCTATCTATACTAAAATGAGAGTTTAGGATCAATGCATAAATTGATCACACTTGAGAAAGTTTTACTCTATTTTTTTTTTAAAATTTATACTAAACTATAAAGTTGCATTGCTCATTATATGCATATCATGATAATATCATATTATTATCATTAATTATGGTATGTTTTTTTAATGTAGACTCCTTAATCTTTTATCTGAATTTCTTTTCTGTTTTTATTCTTGGAGGCATGATAAGATACTACTGGTCCAGAGGAGTGGATGATAGGAGAGGCTTATACACTGCGTAGTTTGTATTGTATCCATGTCCGTATTCCTTGTGGTCCTCTAAGAAGAAAAGCTTTAGTCGTTTTGATTTCACTGCTGACTTGCTTGTCTAGGAGCTTTTGAACAGAAGCTGTGCAATACTGGTCATCATAAAGGCTCTATTTATTTCCCTGGTCTTCATGTAGCGCTGAAGCTTGGTAAAAGATAAAGTTACTGCACTTGAACAAAAATGTGGAGTTCATAAAAATTAGACTAAAATATATTTTTAATCCTTAAACTTTCACTCAACATTTATCTTAATTCTTAAACTTTAGTTGTTATAGCTTAGTTCCTTATGTTTTAAGAATACTACATTTCTTATGTATTGTTATATAAAATTAATTAAAATTGACGAAACAACTAACTCGAATATATAAGTTGGTTGATAGAGCGACACATTAATTATTACATCAATTTTAACTATCTTAAAATATGAGAGATTAAATTGTAACAATTAAAAATTTAAGAACTAAAAAATATATTTTTGACTTAAAAATCATTAACCCAGTGCTAGTCTTGGGTGAACATATTTGAAACTTAATTTATTTGATAAATTTGGTGTGACAGATTAAGGGAGGGAGCAGCCAAGGCCTATGACAACATTTCTCTTTGTTCACTCTTTAGTAAACGATGACTTCCTTCTTCCTCTAGGCAGTGTACAATTATGTCCATTATGAGGCAAGTATTTCTTCTTGTTTTGTTTTCCATAAAACTAGGCCTAGTAATATTAGGAGACAAACAATTTTACCTTCAGGGGTGTGTGTTTGTTTTTACTCCTCCCCTCAGAGTAAATTCAGCATGAGATCTTTGTCATCTTTGGTTGGAATGTCTTTAAATGTTCCATATGATTGCCCCCAAGGAGAATGAAATGCATACATTCTACCAAAGTCAATGAGACCAATTAGAAGAGCTACAAATTTTCTGGGGGCCCTCCAGGAGCCATTGGGTTCGACCAGGTTAATTGGAAAGGGAAAAATAATGGGGGGGGAGGCACAGAGCCCAAGATGTGTGCACTAAACCCCACCACAGTTAGCCAGCTGCCCCATCCTTGTCCTCTGCTCTCAGCCTCGCAAACGGCCAATGGCCAACTTCCATTGTTCTACGAATAAAGGCTACAGAGACAACTCGTTTCTATTGGAATTTCCCCCACTCTCTCAGGTCACAAACACCTCTGACCTGAGCTCATTAACGTTGCAGAAGAAACAAAATGTCTAAATGATGGAAGGAAAGAATAGAGAAGCAAAGGGTTTAGTGAATCATGGCTCATTTGCCCAGATGGATTCTGTCATGCAAGGATAGCAACAATTCTCTGGATTTTTCTTGGCAAAAGAGAGCCTTATTTTGTTTTGTTCTTTTTCCTGACCTTTATATAAATTTTGATATAGAGATTGGTGAAAGCAAACCATAAGAGTGCTGAGTGAAAAGGAAGAAGAAAATAAGGGCATGTAATTGTTTCTATTGTATATTTGGTGGATAATTTATGGACTCAATTTATGGGCTCAATTTTGGGTTATAGAACAAGAGTAACCCTCTCTCATGCCCCCTCAAACCTCTGATGCATGGCCAATATTGGGATTAGGGTTTTTTGAGATCCATGAAATTATCTATATTTAGAAAATTAAAAATCTGAAAAAGATGAAAGCTATTAAATTGAAGGATTTCGTTGTTTGGTATGCAATCTCATTTTCTTCAAAAGTTTAACTAGAACAAGGTAACTTTAAGCCTTTAGTGCGGGTTTCCATCAAAACTTATTTCTCATGGGGGTCTTTAAAGTCATCATTTTATAGTAAATTTCAATGCTCTGGAGAATGATCAAATATTTCTATCTCTTCTTTGACCGATAATATCAAATGATGAAATGTGACTTAATCATTAAAATATCTAAATTTTCTTCTTTAAATGTCCTCCATTTTCTTTTTTAAATGTCCTCCTTTCAAATATAACCATATATATATATATATATATATACATACATACATACATATATACATAGAGAGAGAGAGAGAGAGAGAGAGAGAGATATCTCTTAATGGCACTGATCGTCCTGCTGGCATAACCACAACCAACAAGAAGAAGAGAACAAAAGAAAAAAGAAATCTGGATGGTGGCAGGTAAACTGTAATTAGGCATATGCTGTAGCACGCGGTCATGCTATTTAAAAAAAAGGGGACCTGAACTGTGTTTCACGGACTGAATTAAATAATATGTACGTATGACTTAAATGAAGCAAACGGCTTGGACTCTGCTGCTGCTCTTTAATTAATTGGTCATTCTTAACAGACTGCTTTAACCAAGGATACAACCGATTCTGGAATGACCAAGAGTCCAACCATTCGATGCTGCCCACCCGTGCCGATAATAATATAATGCTAAATCCACCACCAGTAATGCGACCAATGCTCCCCCTCTCTGAATGTCTTGACCATTGCTCCTCAACCCCTTCTTCTTCTTCTTCTTCTTCTTCTTCTCTCTCTCTCCCTTGTGTGTGTGTGTGTGTATGTGAGAGAAAGGATTAGAGAATCCACCAAGAGGGGTGGGACTATTGGACATGATCTATTTATTTGATCCATATCTGACTCATTCATCTTGACCTATAAATATATATATTGAATGAATCGGAATCAAACTTTTATGTCTCCTTAATAGTTTTAATCCGTTAACTAGTTGGGCCAAGCCGTGTATTCTTGTTGAGGCAGTTGGCCAAGCCACACAACGTTGGCCATCATCCAAGGAACATTAATTGAAGATGGACATCCAGCTAGCCCACAAGTGCCACCCACACTGAAGGAGATTTTGAGTTCCAATCGTACCCATTCACCTGGACAAACGAGCATTTGGTTTAGCGTGTGGCAGATCAGTGACAGGTTTGTAGTGGATCCACTTAAAGATCTTCCAACCCATTTGCATCACATTGTTGCCGGTTGTCTCCAATCAAACCCAACAATCACCTGATCTTTTTTTTTTTTTTTTTTCTCTTAAACTAAGGATTGCAGTAAGGATGAGAAAACTAGATCCCATGGTTTGACCTAGAGGATTAAATGGCAATAGAGGTGAGAATGGTAAAGGTTCCAGAATGAAGGGCTCCATCTCTAAACATATCCTCAAAAACCAACCATTTTTCCTAACATAAATGATGTAAAATTATTTTAAATGTCCACTTATTTATAATAAATTTTAGTTACCATCAAAAACAAAAAAAAACAAAACGAAAAACTCCCCCCAATATTTAAAAAGTGATTTTTCTCATGTTGAATCAAAATTATATATAACAACAATACCAACAAGAACAGCTAAATATCTGGCAAAAAGTCCAGGAGGTTTTGTGTTGGGCCTTTGAACGTTAGACAATGAGGCTCAATTAACGAATAGAACATCAATCCCTGTTTTATAATATATATCAAACGTTCAAAATAATGCTAAGAATGAACATAAAATCCACCTATATATATTTGCACAATAGCAAAATCTAACCCTCAATCATGATTGCAGATGCACGGCATCTGCAAGCAATTGAAAGAAAGCACGGCTGATGGAAAGTTGGATTATCATATCTTGAAAAGCTAATGATGGACCGAAAAAAGTATAAAATAAAAAATAAAAACAAAGAATGCAATAGTTGATAGTTTCTCATTCTAAGAGCTCTCAGCATCGGCAGGCAGTTTTTGACTGGTGTTGATTTCTCTACGGGAAGCTTCCCACAGCTGCTCTTCAATGCTCATCTTCCTCAGCTCCACCAGTCCTCTCTCCACTGAAACAAAAATTTTGGAATGAGAATATATATATATATATATAGCATTAAAAGGTTATTTTTTTTGATTTTCCATGCATGAACAACAAATTCAAGGATACCATTTTAATGGACAGGCCATGACGACATCTCGCTCAACAGAAACCATCAGATAATCGTAGGCATATTACAGTGTCATAATCCACCAAGAAAGAGAGTGCTATATGAATCTCTCTCGCACACAATATTTCAAGGTGACATCAGGCAGGGAAAAAAATTTCTATAATTGTTCTTGATCTCATCCATGCATGGCTAATCTTGCATATCACTGTCTTAATTAAAAATTAAGAGCTTTGCGAGCAATGAATCCATTCAAAACTTTATGGGAAGATTTATAAAGTAGCAGTCAACATACCATCAACAACATCATGAGATGTTGGTGGCTGGCCAATGCGGTCAATCCAAAATTGGAGCCTCTCGTCAGCAATATCTACTTCTACCCCATGGGTCTTGGCTCTTCTCCAGAAATATGTAAGCCACGCCTGCACTAGGTGATATATTTATACAGTTATAGGAAAGAGAAATGCTGAAAAACAGTTGCTAGGGAAGGCTTTTTAATGAAGTGCTTCTGGTACTTGCCTAAGCAACTACAGCAAGAAATTACATATTTTAAGTAGTAAACTACCTAGCTTTTATGCAAGAAACAGTAATTCAGAAGAAAAGCTCCCTGTAATGATAATCTGATGGTAAAGCACTGGAATAGGTGTCCATACTTTCATGAGCTTATTGATAGATCTGATAGATGGGCCATGAGACATGTTTAATAATGAAATTCCACATGCAAATGTGTTGGGGTGTAGATTTAATAACTTGCAGGGGACAATAACTGAGTTTTTTTTTTTAATAATAATTGGTGAACATTATCAGAAGAAACAATCCCAAGCATGACAAGGTCCTGAAAGCAATATATGTAGCTAGGTATACAAGATTCTGCACATGGATCATCATCAGTAGCACCATGTGGAAAATGAGAAGAAGAAAATCACCCTCTCCATAAATTTCAGAGACATTTAACCAAAAAGATAGAAAGAGATCGGGCTAAAAAATAGCAACCATGGTCTCTCTTGAAAAGTAGAGCATCGTTGAAGAGCTGCAAGAAACTGCTCAAGACAAGTCATGCATCAGCTTCATTTGAATTTGTCACCTCAATTCAGCCACATAACAGATCAGGCATTTAAGATTCCTTCTCACACCCATTGGCTACAAAACAGATTAGGCATTTCACAATAACACCATCCCTGCAACAGCACTTCAAATCTGATTCAATACCAGGTCACTGGTGCTAGCATACAAGATAAATGAACTGATAAATTATAGTTATGTGCCTTCAAGACAGAGATCACACTAACCTAAAATAGCTTTTTCCCTTAAAATCCCACATGCCACCACTCAAGAAACAAGCACCTAACATTTTTGGTTGCCCATATAGTATAGCACTGCTGCAATCTAGCTATTCCACATCTCTTAAAAAGTTCAAATTCATGGCACCATCCCATTCCCTCTCATCTGTTATCAGATTCTGATTTAACAGCACCTGCATCATCTCAAGGGGAGAACGTGCATGCGTGCATGAGAGAGAGAGAGAGAGAGAGAGAGAGAGAGAGAGAGAGAGAGAGACTGGGGTGGGATCACTTTTACATAATATATAGCAATTGTCAAAATATTGGTCACATTATATTTGTATGAATAGGTAGGTAGTGTTTGACCAAGAATGCTGACATGCAATAAAACAGGTCAATCTTAATAAATTCATTGAAGTACTGAATCAGACAGAAAATAATTAAAATATGTTACGACTGTAGAAATCATACAAAGGCAAAAGTGTTGCTTTAAAACAAGGTGACATCAAGACAGCAAACCAGGAAGTCTGATATACCTGCTTAAATAAAACATCTTGTGCCTCCTCCTCACTTAATTCTGCAGAAAAAATAAACTTCAGCAACACAATCTGCTAGTAGCACATCAATCAAATGAAGAAGCAAAGAGAATAAAACATAAACAGACAAAACACATATCATGGCCAAAACATAACCAGCAAGTCATAGTTCCCAAGCAACTGTGATGCAATTAATAAAAATGTCCTCAACATTAACAAAAAACATTAATTCTAAGCCTTGGTAGTTTCAGAAAAATACCAAATGCTTCTGTGAACTTCTGATCACCAGGTGATTTGAGATCTGCATACACAACAGAAAGCAAAAAAGATGATGCGTTAGATGCTGTTAACTTGGAAGGGCTAAAAAATAAAGCAGTGATGGAACTTCCATCTAATGACCAAAGGGGCAAACACCCTATCATATTTGTACTTTCAGCCTCTTCAAAGCTAACGTGTAGGAGGGAAAGAGAAAAAAGTAATGGAGCAAACATCCAAGAATTTTTAAGTCACACTCTATTCTACGTCTACATATATGTCTCAACATGAGTGTGCTTGCTTTCAAAAGCACAACAACAGTATGACAACAACCAAAAACTAAAACAAACATGATAAACACTTTTCTTCAGGGAAAACGCAACAAACATTGCACTTGCAAAAAGTTGTAGACGTGTAGTACCATTTATTAAGAGTGCCTTTGACTTTTTCATTCAAAGGTTCTTTTTCATTCAGATGGAAAGATTGTTTTAACAAGTTATTGAATGAAAACTTTACCAGAACCATTGCTCTGGCAAAGAGCGATTTGAAAGGCAGTGCATATGATACCATTTAATTAGGATAACTGAAGCAGAAATGACATTCAGGTAAAAAGGCAGGTAACATGATCTCCAAACTAATAAGGATTTGTTGAATCGATGGACGGAATTAACATAGAGCAACCGATGATGTACAAGCCATGATCTTTTAAAATTAGCAGCTATCAATTATAAGTTTAATTATATAGTGGAGGGTTAAGCTGTGACCCTGCATGACCATCACATGTCATAAAAGAAGGAAAGTATGGCACTCATAGGGTGCCATGGATTCAGACGACCTCTCCATGAGGAATTGACTATAACACTTTATTTTCCCTGGAGAATGAATTTCATCTGCTATATTTCGCAAGAACACTATAGCCAACCTCTTCTTTATGCACTTAGTGGCTGTTGATTCTGATAAAAATAAAATTAAAAAAAAAAATGTATCCAACATATTCTTTAGTCCGACCTCTGCCACTGAAGTGGTTAGTAACCTGCACTTGATATTGCGAATATTTTCTAATTATCTATTTTCTGCAATAAATCAGCTAAAATATCATCACTGTTTTGCGAATATTTTCTAATTGTCTAATTTCTGCAATAAATCAGCCAAAATATCATCACTGTTGTAGATGCACAAAAAGGCTACAAGGTCAGATCCATCTCTTCAGATTTCTGGCCAGGATTAAGCTTTGTGTTGCAGGGAGGCATGTACACATAGGTTTACATTGAATTTCATAGAAGTACCTAATTTTTGACTAATTTTCTTCCTCTGTACAAAGAAGAATAATCAGTTAGGAGCAAATGATAGCTTGATGAAAACTATCGATTCTGATCAGAGATCATTGGGACACTGATCATCTACTCAAAATTCAGGTAGATATGCAGCAATATCTATGCAGAAAAGCTCCATAGGTAGAAGGTTTAAATTACTTTGGGGCTCTTTGCTTGTCTATGTGGTTTCTTCAAACAGATACTCATGAAACCTAATGTCTGTAAACAGGATTCATAAAAAGCAAAGGGGGGCTGTTTCATTAAGCACATTTTGTCAGGTTTTATGCCCTGCCAGTTAACCAGCTTTGCAAGAAGAAACCAAACAAACATTTTTACAAAACTCATTTAATTTAGACTGTTGTATAAATCAATTCTAGTAAAACCTCGCAACCAAACAGTCCCTTTAGGAGCAAAGGAGCAAAGAATGCATAAGCCATCACTTTTGGTATCAAAACCAAGACATTCTGGATATTTTAAATTATAAAATGATAAAAAAAACTAAAACCTATTCTTAATAAATTAGAAGACTCACTCAATTGACTGAACAAAGTACACACATGCGCGCACATACATATGAACATATATAAATACAAATACAAATATATAGATAGAGAACAATTAACACCCTGTTATATAAAGCCGAAAGTACAGGAATTAACATGGTAAGTATAATGAATCATATGAAAAATATGATTATTTTCTTCCAAACGTAACATACATGATGATCACATATGATATAAGAACAAACCTGACAGAGATCGTCGAAGTAAATTAGGAAGTCGATGTTGAGCCATTGCAAAAACAACAGCATCCTCAATCTGTAATCAGCATCAGCAAAAAGTGAGAGAAGCTTTGTTACAAAGACAATTCATTTTTTAGGTTAAAGAGTATCAACATTTTCTGACACTTGGACAAAACACAACAGGAAATGACATGGTACAGCATGGCTGGACAATCCACTTTGAAGAAGTGTTCGCCACTTCTTCTTTTCTCAAGTGTCATGCAGGAGACTTAGTTTCAAGTGTTGGACATTTAAAGCAAACTGCCTCTATGCTTTTAATACAAAAACATTTATTTATCAACTTAACTATCTTAACACAACGGAAGTAACATTAAATGCACCCAGAGAATAACTTAAAAAAAGTGAAGTATCAAGTTAACCAAAATACACCTAAGGATGCCTTAACATTATGTGTTGCTATTTACAAATGCATTATATGCCATGTCTCCATGCCTAGATTTTTGAAGGTTGCTGTATCTGACACTTTGGGACAGCTGGACACTTGGCAGCCATGGTAAGTTTGCAGGTAAAACGAGGAGACATGCAGGTACAAGAGAAGATAAAATAGACTGCAATAATTGCAACAACAAATCTGCATTAAAAGTATAAATGAGGCTAGACTTATGGTAACCGGTAATCACTTATCAAATCAACAAGATATTTGTCCAGTGAGAAATGTCCTGACACTTCAGGACACTTGGATGTTTAGCAGTTGTGTTAAGTGTCCAGGTAACACATCAGAAAAGACAAGCAAGTGCAAAAGAAGATAAATTTGACTGCAAAAATTGAAACAACAAATTTACATTAAAGTTTAAAAGAAACTAGGACTCATGGCAATCACTTATCAAAGCAAAAAGATATATATCCAGGGGGAAATGGAAAGTTAAACACACAAGGAAAATGATTGAAGATGGAGTAAGACCTTCAATGAAACAAGTTCTCTTAAGCCCTTCTCAACAGAAAGCATGCTTTCTATGTTGCCTTCTCCAGCTATATCACTCAAATCTTGAACACGATGAATTCTTCTTTCAGAATCACCATCAGCTATTGGAGATTTAGGAAAAATGAGAAAATAATAGACACATCACATTTACTTTTTATGTAAATAATGATATCAATATCAGTACTTCTGGTGGTTATTGTTGTATGACTTACCTTGACTTGAAGGCTCTTTCTTAGCTTTTTGTCCTGCAGAAATGACAACTTCAAGAGGAAGAGGAGCTAATGATGACCAGTGCTCATACTTTGACGCAGCAATTTCTGGATGGATGTCTATGATTTTAAATGTGTCAATAAAAACACAAGGAGATGGACAGCAATCTAAACATCTACTATACTACTACTGGGAGCAGAAAGCAAGGTTAACAATAACTTTATCCCATCTAATGTTGGTTTTATAAAACCTAAGCATTCAATTCATGTTGATGAGAAAGAACTCAAAATATAGAGTGCCTTAAAATACTTTTTTGCCAATACCATCAAAGTAACTTTTCAATTTTCCCCTTCTCTAACCAGAACATGGGAAATGATTAACCTTCAATTTGGTGGACGACATGTTATCAGATCTTTTTTTTCTTTCCGACAAACTTTGCATGCACGGTTGTACCACAATAAGCAAGTAGCAAAGGTGGCTCTCAAGTGCAAAGGAACAAGATCAGTGTCTCCTTTGCTTGGAGCAGAACCTTAATAGCAACCTGATCTTGACAAACACTTTGCACATGAGATCTGATATCTTAGAGAGGAGAAAGAGGACAATTGAGAAATGCAATAATATTTTCGGAGGGGTTACCTTTTTTTAGTGTTTCAGGATGGGTAAGGCTCTAGATTCTCTCGTTATGAAACTTTTATCCTGTTTCCATTTTATAGTGGTAAGGATAATCAGGAATACAAGGATTTGAGATTCAGCAGGGCTATCATGGTGTTCATCCCATATGCAAGCACATAAGACCGTTGAATGTCCCAAGACACTAGGTGACAGCAGTCATTGCCCAGAGTTTTCATTATATATAGGAAGAGATAAAATTGAGTCAGTTTTGTTATTTTCACTGTTTGATATGGCTTCAACTGGCAAAGAAATAAAGCTGATTTATCTGGAAGAAAAGGGGGAAAAAAAAACACATAACTATGAAGTGAAAGATGTTAGGTGAGTGAAGCATCATGCAATAAAAAAGATAGGCCACTTTATTCTTAGATGGTCTGTTGACAGTTATGGGGCCAACAACTTTATGTGCAAGGCGAGCACAGAACTTTATCAGATTCTGACAAAAGAATATGAAAAGAGAAATTCAATCAAATCCTTGATAAAAAATATAGAAATTCATTAAGCCAAAAATTAACCTAATGTAAACATGGATTGCATGCACAGATGAGTGCTAGAGAGAGAGAGAGAGAGAGAGAGAGAGAGAGAGAGAGATGAAATCAGAGAACAATCTTTTGGGAATGGAGTAAAACCTATTTGCCATTTATTAAACCTTAAAAATTTGATGATTGATTTAATTAAACTAATCAAGTTGACTTTCTGACCAAAGAAAACAACAAAGACCTACATCATTAGCCCAATCATGATATTTCCAAGAACAGTAACTTGGTCTAATTAGCCCACCCGGAGTTTCTAACAAATTTGGAAAGGTTTTCCTATTGACGCACCCAACTAGAAAGCTGAATAAGATGCTCAGAAAGCAATTTAGAACCCCAAAATTTTGATTGTCCTTATAAAAATTAAAACTAATTTTTTTATCTAAATCCTAAAGATTCATTTAAACTTAAACTACAAGCCTACAACAACATTCCAGTACTCAGAAACCAATACAGAAAATGGATACCTTAATGTGCACAAGGAGTGCCAGACCAACTGTTTTGCCATTACTGCCTCTAATAACTATGATTTTCCTACCAGCAAATACTACATATTTGCAAGGACTTTCTCCAATGTTAACACTAAACTAGATACCCAGTGTTCCCTAGTCACCCCACTTTGACCAAATTCATTATTTAATACCCTTTTTGGTCATTTTATGCAGCTGGATCAATTTTCACTTCATAAATTGCATATAACACAATAAACAAGACTTTTGCTGACTCTGTGCGTTACTGGAATCACAGGATGAAGATTCTTTTGGTAATTATTAGTCCAACTTAGTTTATTTTTATATAAATTGATGGTCTCGGCTGAATAAAACCTCCAAAAAAATTTTATCTATTTTTAAATATATCACCAAGTTTCTTAAGTTGAGACCAACAAATCTTATGCCATCATTTTATATATTACCATCACTACCTCTGTTCTGACATTTCTAGTAAAAAAATTATCAAATCTAAATTTAATATAATCGTGAAACACCACAAATGGGAATGCATCAAATAAAGATATGACAAATCACATAGATTATTTTCTTCCAGTACTCTAAGCAAAAACTAATATCTCTCTAGGGACAAATGCAATCATCTGAGAGAACACATTTTAGAAGAACATTGTTGCATATATCTGTAAGTTAAGATAGAATTCAAATATGCACGATCCTCCTCATTTTGTGTACATTAACAAACATAAAACAGAATATACCTTGAAAATTCAAAAAGATAATAATAACAAAGACAAAAAGAACAAGAAAAAAAAAACTTTATCTCCACGCAATTGAAAAATACATCTAAATATAGCAGATTACCATAATGAACAGCCAGACCCCAGTACCGAGCAAGCCAGCACCTCTTGAGAACAACCTCTTCCTATAATTTAAATAAGCATATCCAATCAGATTCTGACATGACTAATCAAGCATCTAATATGATTTCCATAAAACTAGTCAGTGCCTAAAATGCAAACCATTTCTTCTTCAGTTAAGATCATTCTGTGTGTCATGGAGCGTAAAGCTTTGGTTTCAGATTCAGCTTCTCTGAGTTGTTCCACTGCAGCTGCAACCTCATCTCTTGCAGACTGCAAAAATATAGAATGCAACCAATTAGCAGCTTACTGGACACCAGAAAATCACCTCTATAATAACAACTAAGCAAACTAGAAGGATTAGCCTAAAATTTCAGACAAAATAGGCATATATTACCTGCAGCTGTTGTTGAAGAGCTGTTACTTCCTCACTTCTTTCACCTTTGGTTTGCATGGCAACCTTCATAGCAGCCTTAAGTATTTAAGGGGGAAAAACAAAACTTACAATTCATTAAATCAGCCAAGCATCTCTATTCCAATAAAGTTAAGGCAAGAATAGTCACATGAAAAAAGATAAATGGAAATATGTAAGTTTTATTAAAGGGGCAAAAGCTCCTAATGACTGATACATGTGGATCAAGAGGGGTTGCACTGGATCATCTAGGCAATTTTGATTAGCATGAATTAGAGCACATAAATTTATGATAGAAATTGTAGAAGCCTGCTGACATACAAAATATTACTTTGATAACACTATGCTTCTTGAAGACCATTGCAGTATTTTATCTAGGAGCCATGGAGGCTTAAGAAAAAGGGAACCTCCTACCCATAGTATGCTGTACCAACCTGTACCCATGTGGACCGGGCAATACTGTTATCATACTCAACTGATACATGGTACGGAGGAAGCTCCAAGCATCGATAGACTGAACCGATTCCACTACCGGATGTATCTACATTGTATCAAGATAGTACTGATACAAGGCCTAGCAACAAGATTGCGAACCTTGTTCCTTCTTTTTGCGTCATGAAGAATGTCATAATACATTGACAGCTTGAAGGTCGAAACTTTTTAGGCAGCTCATCTTGTCAGTTCTGCCCAATCTTTGACTTCTTTTCGCATATGAAGTCATGTGGCCATATGATGTAGGAACATTAAAAATCCAACAATCTAAGCTTTTCTATTTATGTTAAGCTTTTCTATTTATGTGGTTTAGAAATTTTAAATCTGATTTACGCATTTTATTTCTATAATCAATGTGTTTTACATGGGAAATCTAGGAGTTGCCGTTGATGGCACTGTAGTATGAACAGCATGCATTGCAGTAATCACGATCTTTTAGGAGTCCTAGCCTCCTAGGAAGCATTAAATAAGTTAGTAGTTAATGGGATTTAAGGAGATTTCTTTCTAATAATTCATACGAGTCCCAGATAACTCAAACTAGGGCATTATTGATATTATAAAGAGTCCAAAATGAATCATCGAAAAGAGTATTTTATGCAGAATTTTTAAATAGAAAAAAGGAATCATGATCTTTTTTTGGAGCCAGATTCAGCTAACATTCTCTCCCATTTCTTTTCTATATCTTGTCTATCTCCCTATTGCTTCTATTCTCCCCATTAATCTGTTTTTGTCTCTATCTCACTCATTCTATTTAAATTTTGCTGCTTATACTATTTTTTTGGTTAAAATACTAAAATTGGAGCCATTGCAATCTCACAAACATCATACCACAGGCATCAGCTTCTACTAGGAGCTTGAGCTGCATTGGGAAACTCTCCAACTAAGGCTGAGAAGTTTCCAACCTGCTACCTACTTGACCTAGGTAATCAGCAGGCTGGTTGCCCTCTCTTAAGACATGATTGCAGGACAAATTGCTTAAAACAGAAAGCAGACTTCTAAGCCGGCGAAGGACAGTCAGTAAATTTTATCTCTGAATTATAATCTGCTGGTGTAAATATATCAATCTTTTCCAACTAAATTCCAGAACAGATTTCTCTATTACCGACTGCTAAATTCATTTTGTTATGTTCTGTTTATTTCTTCAGGTATTATCTACTGAAATCTGATTGCAACTCACTGAGTTTTCAATAAAGCCCTAAATCTGTTAGGGACCTCTTTCTACCATCCTCCTTCACTTGAAATCCCTAACCAACACCTTTTCTTTTGACCTGCTGTTGCCCTACATTCAGTTTTATTACTGGCTATCCTGTTCTCAGGTCTTGGACAGCAAGCCATAAAGTTGATTGTAAACCCTAAGCCTAAGCAATCTAATCCTTAGAGTCCTCTCATGTGTGATGCAAACCATCCATATTTGGTCACGCATCACCGAGAGCAACCATTTAGAGAAGTACATTGACAGGTTGATGGATGAAACCTTTTAGGCAGCCCGTCTTGCCAATTTCTGCCCACAGTGTATTGAACATCTTTTAGCAGATGAAGTTATGCGGCCATAATAACCATCATTTGAGGACATGCATCAAGTGTGCAAGAGTACTAAGGAAGTTGCAGTATCCACTAGAAGCATTTGGCAGACATGACAAGTCACCTAAACAGAATAAATGGCTGCCTGAAAGATTGAACCTTAAGGACACACTTAAGCTAGCAGATGAATGGTTCTCCAACAAGCGGGTAACCATGATTCATCAACACTAATTACAACAAAAGAAGGAAAAAGAAAAAAAAAAAATCCGGGAAAACATGGATCATAATTCTGCAAAATATGTAGGGAAACTTTTACTGTGTCCATCAAGTTTGTTACAAATTATAACATCACAGTTTTATTAAGCAACATGTGTCTGTATATATAATTGTCATTCTTGTTTTCCTTGATCATTTCTTCATAATAATATTTAAAAAACTATTATGAAAAATTAAGATTGCTTATTTTTTTAACACAATAACAACTAGAGTTTAAAAGAGCACTACCAAGTTCAACAAAAATTTAGTTTTTATCAGCTATAGAACTGCAAATGGGATGGGAAGTTGATGTTACATTGAACACATAGACAATGTGCACGAACAATCACATGCACACATGACACAGGATCAACATTAACTTCAATTTTATTGTCCTATCAAAAGGACAGAGCAAGCTGTGTCAAGATTCATGAAATCTTCTTAAAAAAATATAGGGAAAAAAGTATTAACAAAGTAAAGTTCAGGTTTAGAAATGCTAACCTCTCTTTGTCGTAGTGCTGCCTCCTTCCTGTATTTGAAGCAAAATGTCACAATGGAAGCATTGAAATAACAGTTGTTAGTATGTTAAAATTCATGCAAAACCTGCTCAATAGTCGAGCCTCCAAAGATACCCCTTCTCCAAGAGTAGCCACCTGCAAAATTGAGGACCACAAAATTTAAGACATTCATATAGAATGATGAGTAATGCTCTACCTTTTTAAGCATGAGATCTCTCTTCCTTTAAGCTTGGGAGGTTGCAATAATTGAAAAGTCAGTATCAGTTTCAGTACTGGCCAGCTCCATAGAATTTTGGGGTCAGCAGTTTCATCAGAAGTTTTGGACCAAGTCTTATAGTTTCAGTCAAAAAACCTAAGTAAAAAATTCAAACAAAATTGAAAATTTTAAAGGAAAACATAAAAAGATAAAAAAAAACTGCACAACTGTTTAAAAGTATTTTGAGCTATATAGGTTATTTATTCTGTTATAGTTTTGACGATTTGGACTGAAATTAATATTCCATATAAGTGAATCTCAAGTTTCTTGGTACTTTGTACTTTGGGAAAATATATATTATTTACTTTTTGAACTTCAGATATTGAATATTCATTATATTTGCAATTTGAAGCTTTCTACTATCTAGTGAATTCCCATACTTCCCATCATGTTTTAGCAGAACTCAAAATCATATTTAATTTGGGCATTTCTTTCTCATATTTTTGAGGTTAAACAGTCATTTAATGTGGTTGTAAAGTGTTGTATTTATTTTATTTAAGAAAGATATTAATCCTATCAAAATGTCTTGAACTTAGTTGTCCATATTAGGCTTTTAATAAAATAATGACCATTCTGAATTCCTCGGCATGACAAGTCATTATCCTATTCCCTCTTTAAATGCAAGGAAAAGAAAGAAAAACTATAAAGAAATCTAGCCTATGTACTCAAACTGACAAAGAAAATGACCCTAATATAATAGTAGGTACAAAAAATAAAACATTAAAAAAAGCATCTATCATTAGTTCTGTCAGTTTCAGCTGAAACTAGCAAAAATCACCAAAATTGGAATGAAACAAGTTGGGTTCAGCTAAAACATATCAAAATTGCTGAAACTGACCAAAAAGAACTAGAGAGAGTTGAAGTTGCTGGAACTCTCTTTAGGCGAATTTTTTCATAACTCCTGCTATTCAAGATGGATCGACTCTTTCCTGTTATCAGCTATAGTGAACGAACATTCAAATCTAGAAACTCTTCTCAATGATCTTATTTATAGGGAGTTTTGGAAGGAATAAGTAAGCCCTTCAGATTCAATAACCACTAATATTGGGTCAGTGCATGACTAAGCATTCGATTTTCTCTTTTCTGTTCACTGGATTACCTAGATCTTTGTGGCAACACCAACATGCATCTCAGTACGAGGAAGCTGCTCAAGCCTCCAGTTGTTGCTTAAAGACCTCAAAGGAGATTCTAAATGCGGAAAGTTGATAGGAAGCATGTTGGCCTCCATGCTATCACCAGATAAGTCAAAGTAGGAGAAACATAAGATACTGGAATAAGGACTAGGAATGGAGATTCTAAGGGCTTGTGAGAGGAATATTTCTTATTAGCTTCCAGCTGGATGCATATGATCGAATTTTGCAAGAGATATTACATTCAGGCCTAAAGCATATCATGCAAATTTATACTAATTCTAATAGTATGATCAACATAACAAAAATAAGTGCAAAACTGCAACAGGTTTCACTAGCCTAAACGAATGTCAGAGGCATATCTGACCATTACTAACATTTTGAATATGTATATAACTCATCAAACTTCTATCTATTGTGACCCCAGAAGAGAACTCAATTTTCTAAGCAGAGTGCACAGTAACTGCCTATTGATCGTAAAAAAGTAATGAGAACAATCAGAGCCTGAGTAAATGGTAACCTGTTTCTCAAGCTCTCTGGACCTGGCTTCTGCTTCCTCATATCTCTCTTCAGCAACTCGCAACTGGATGACATTTGGAAAAGGTGTCAGAGGACTAGTATAATATGAAAATTTCCTTGATAAAATATAAGTACAACATACCCTTTCAAGAAGGTTCTCATTCTCTTCTTGTAGCATATCAAGCTGCAAATAAGCAAAAGTTAGCCTAACAAAAGATTCTTCAATGACTTGCTCCTATTTGTCATTAAGAAGCCCAATTTTTAGCATCTTCACTCCACAAGCAGAAATAACTCCAAGTGTTTGGGTTGACAAATTGAAAGAATTGACACATTGTTCACATTTACCTCATCTCTTAGTGCAGAAGTCTGACGCTGATCTGCTGATTCTCTCAAGCTTAGATGCCCCAAATCTGCGAAAAGCCTGCAGCATATGTTAGTGGCCACCAGATATACAACAAATGTATAAAAAAGTTCAGAAATCTAGGATAGATTGCATGGTGGAAGACTTTTTGAACTGCTTCTGCACTGAAAACATGTAAAACTACACATGAAAAAGCATTCTTGAATTTCATGGGTTCACAAATGATTCCTAGTAAAGAAGAATAGAAAACAGCTGAAAGTGTTTTTTTTTTTTTTTTTTTTTTTTTTTTTTTAAGTGTGCTATTGGCATTTAATTATTTTTTCAGATAATTAAAACCTTATTATTTATCTAGAAATATAAATAGAAAGAATGCAAGCATTTGCTTCAATGTTTAAAGAATGGTAACCAAAAAAAAAACAGAATAAAATAAATTAGTATTTGCTTCACAAACAAATTATAACCCATGTCAGAAGCATCTTAAAAATCTAGAAGCAGAAAAATAAAAATTCAGTTTCAAGGACCAGCAGGTGGCTTAACCTAGGGAATGAATCTTAAAGCAAAAAGAAAATAATTGGGGCAAGGTTTGCTAGTTATGGCAATAATTTTAACTAGAATTCAGGCCTCTAGCTTTTGAAGCAGATTATATGTGGGCTTTCCAAGTGGAATGGAATCACAGGCTTCTGTAGTAATACAAGATGTGAATTTACATGTATAAGTGCATGCAGATCTAACTTTGCCTCTAGATGCTTTCACCTCTAAAGCTTATTCTACTCTGCCAACCAAGATTAGAATGCGAGTGAAACTTTTGGCAAATTAAAAGAGCTATACTTAAAAATTCACAAATTTTTTTTAATTTTATTTAACAATGACAGCATGACAGATTCACCTGCTACAAATAAGTTAGCTCCAAATTAGGGTGACATTAACGAAACGAATGAATGATACACCTTCTAATCCATCAAGAACTCAACAGTAATTTAATCATCCTATTCTAGGCTAACTTTCAAAGCTATTAAGTTAGAATTCGAAAGACTGACAACATTTTTTCTTCATGCAAAAATAGCATAGCAGGAGAGCAAAGTGATCATATTACCTTCTATCCCGTTGTCTATCAACAGGAGGTTCCATTACTGGAATAGGAGATGGAGATCTCAGCGCTTTTCTGCTTGGAGGCACCAGTGGTGCTGAGCGAGCTGGTCTTCCCGTTGATGTGGAGCGAATCGTTGGAGATGGCTCAACAAAGTTCCGACCTAACTAATTAAAATATGACAAGTTCAAATTAGACAATAAACTAGTAAAGTTTGCTAAAGGATAGGACCCATGTAGCAACCTAAAAGAAAACTTCTGAGAAATTTAGCAGCAGAAAATTATTATATATATATATGAGACCAATTGCCCATACTTTAACATCATACAACTGGCTTATACAGTTAACAGAATTCAGTAATGATCATAAAACAGCAAGCACAGATGGAGTGCTCCAACTGCTTGCAACATACTGACTTCTTCCATTTCTAGTTATCAAAAAATGAGTCAGCAGCAAAAAAATCTAAAGTATTTTCATAAAGACCTAATTTCCCCCCTTGCTCATTTCGTCAAAGGGGTCTTACAACTAGTTCATTCCATTGGAAATGGCTAAATAGGCAACTGTCTCTCTCCTACATACACTTCATTCGAAAAAAAAGATTTTTTGAAAAAAAAAAACCTCTAAAACAGTCAATAGTGGACTTAAGAGGGCATACAACCGACCCCAGAGGCCCTAGATTTTAGGCAAGAAAATAGTAGACAATTTTGATCCCAAAGCTGAAATTCTAATTGGATCTGATACCATTGTCTTGAACAATTACCTTGAACATATCTAGATTATCAAACCACAGCTTGAAGATTATATTTGACTTTAGAAATGCGTGCAAAAGCCAGATCAATATTAGATCAGTCATCTACTTGTATAGAGAGAAAGATATCCAGAGGTCAAGGAAAAAAAAAAAATGAAATGATACTACTAGATTCAAACTTGACAAAGATTAAGAATGCATAAAAATTCAAGTTAATCCTTCCTAATGCATGGATTCAACGCAGGAAAGCAACAACTACGATCAATATTAAGCCAAAAAAAAAAAAAAAAAAAGACAGGAGCGAATTGATAAATACGAACTTCAGGTAAGTAGCTGATAATGATCTCTGTCATAGCAATCTACATTCAGAAGCACAAAAGAATTCCCCAAACTCGAGAGAAAAAGATTAAAGTACAAAATAATTTCGGAGTTCATAGAATTGAATAGAGATCTAGTCTCCATCAACTCTCTCAGACGCCATAAAATAGGAAATCAATCAAAATTATACTCAGATGAGATCTCTCCTACTAGAAATTCCGGAATTACCGCCGGCGAGGGGGATCTAGTCGATCTCCTCAACAAGGAAGCGCCACCGTTGCTGCTGGCACCCGGCTTGGGGACGCCATACCGGAACCCCCCGCCGCCACCGCCGCCGAACAGCCCGTCGTCGTCCTCATTCTCGCCGTCGTCGGCGGCCTGGGACGCCATGACCTGCGCAAGGCGGGCGTTGGCGGCCTTGGCGGCGAGGTTCTGCGTCCGGCGGAAGCTGGACGCCGAGAGAGGGTGCGCCGGCGACATCGCCGGCGACGACGAGCCCGTGCTGCTCGACCCTCCGCTCCGCTGCCGCGAGTACACCGGGCTCCGGGCCCCCATCCGATCCATCGGCGGCGACTAGGCGCTGGAGGTCGGCGGCTCCTGGAGCTCAATTTGAGGAAGGGGGTGGGCGCGTGTCCGCCGTCCGATTTGGATCGGCGACGGGGAATCCGCGTCGGGGCGGAGAAAGAGGGGAGACTGGGTGGAAAAACAACGACGACGACGGCTACGACTACTACGACGACGAGGAGGGAGGGAGGGATGTTAACCTCGGGCGGAAGGAGGCGAGGACGCGATTATGAGACAAGTGGCTGATCGGATATCTTCCAGGCGATAGCAAACAGGGGTACATGCTGACGCGTCTCGCTACCAGTGACGTGGGCCCTACGTGGAGTGACGTGTATTGATGGTGGAGTAGAAAGACGGAATGACACGTTGGAGCGTCAGGGTGCGTGCTGTTGTGATGGGAAAGCCGGGGTTGAATGGTTTATTAATGCGGCAGGTGTTGTGTGACAGCTGTCAACTGACTTTTAAAAAATATCTTCTGAGGGAAGAATTTTAAAATATATCTCGTTCCTTTGAGGCTATGATTTATTTATTTATTTTTCTTTATATTCATTCTAAAATTGAAATATATATATATATATTTCACCAATGCTTTGGCTTTTTTCCATCCTTGCATGCTCTTTAAAATTAGTATTCCATCGGTGTAATTAATCATCGGTGTGGGACCTTTTAATGCACGGTCATTGATGTAATTGATAACTTTTTTTTTTTTTGAATAATATATTTTTATAAATACATCATACATTGAAAAAATTGTAGACTTTTTTTTTTCGAATTTTATATTATCAAATTTATGTTTTAAAATTATTGATTTTAATTCTATGCTAAATTGTCATCGCCATAAAAATAAAGATAAGATTAAAAAAAAAAAGTATTAAATAAGAAGTATTTTAAAATTTAAAAAGTTTAATTAACTTAGAACTTTAGGCTAAAAAAATATAATTTAAATGAAATGAAATTCTTTCATAAAAAAATATAATTCAAATAAAATAAAATACTTTCTTAGTAGATGCCTAATCATAATGAAAATAATTAGCATAAGATAAGTGATCATGAATAATATTTTAAAGTTTTATTCTGCTTTATTTTTATACTTAAATATTCAAAAGATATTTAATTTATCTTTACACGTGCCGTAAAAGAAAAGTACTTGGTTTTGAAGTTGATTAGGATTGTGGCACGCGACAACAAGGGAATGATGGGGGGGGGGGGGGGGGCGAAGTAGGGCTGTTCTTCAAAACATTAATCAAGTACTCTTGCTCCTAAAGATGGAGGACTGGTTAAGAGACCAAATCACCATCAAAGATGTCATCAAAGAAATCATAGCACCTTCTCCATATTATATATTATTAATTATATTAATATATTTAATAGACATCCTTCTTTTTTTTCTTAACATTCATCATGAGATTTTATACCATATAATTTCTCTACATCAATAAAAAATACATAAAATCTTCTTTCTTTTTTCTATCATCTTTCTTTGACCCCATATATATATATATATATATATATATATATATATATATATATATATATATATATATATATATATATATATATATATGTATGTATGTATATATATGCACTTACAGTCCTTAGTTAGCTTTCATGTGCATCTCTAATCTTATATTTAAGTAATATTTTATAGTAATCTCTTTTAACCTTAATAGCTAATTGATTTTTCTCAATTTATATCAAATTTGCTTATTGTATATTCTTAGTACATCAATAGCTATTTTTTTAATATTTTTTATATATTATTAGTTTTTTAATTTAAAATTTATTTTTTAAAAATATTTTATTCTTTAAAGCTATTTCTTTTTCTTCTTTTAAATTTCACCATTTAATCCTAATTTTTTTTTTTTGGGTATCTTTTACTCTTTTTTTTTATTTTTAAATAAATAGATTTGTTAGCATCAATTCAATAAGCAAACCACCTAACTTCACTTGTTCTACCTCCAACTAACCTAGATTTGGTCAACAAAACCAACAAACCGAGGACCATTTCACCATATCGCTATAGAAATGTTCACAGTCTAAATTAAAACTAGCAAAATATTTATATATAAATTTGCACTAGACAATGTTAAAATTAACCAATAATTATTGAGCAATACAGACATAACCTAAGATTTAGAAACAGGTGAAAATAATCATAAATACAACATTAATAAAAAAAAGATAAAAGAAATTGTCTGATAGACATATAAGGGAACAAAAAAAATAGTTTAAATGCCAACCCTTTTCAACAAAAATAAAGTAAAAAAAAAAGACTAAAAACAAATATATATATATATATATAACTCTTCTCTTCATTATTTCTTAAGATTAATATCAAAATATTTTTATTTCATATTTTCAAAATAGATCTATCCTGATACATGCATTAAAACTATTTGATTTTTTTTTAAAAAAAGACAAATAAAGAGAAAAAAGAAATAGAGAGAGAGAGAGAGAGAGAGAGAGAGAGAGAGAGAGAGAGAGAGAGAGATATGCCAGGCTTTCAGAGATTACCCTAGGCGAGGAATTCCGAGCCGCCGCCCTATCCAGCAGAGAACCAGCACCGCCGCCGGCGACGGTGCCGCCGGGGGGCCCCAACGGCTGCGACCCACTCCGGAGCCAACGCCCGACGGCGGCGACGGAGGGGATCACATCGCTGTCATCGTCGTCGTCGTCGTATGAGTCGGACTCCATCTTATGATGCCACGCCATCGCTTGGGCGAGGCGGGAGTTGGCGGTTCTCGCCTTCTCCGCCCGGCGATCGTGCGCCAGGCCCCCGCCGCTGCCGCCGGTGGCGGCCGCGGCCGAGAGCGGGTGTGCCGGCGACGACGGTGCCGACCAGCCGACGCGGTACTGCCGCCCGATCAGCGGGCTGCTCGCCCTCCTCCGCTCCATCGCCATCGCTCTCGATGTCAGCCGTCGATCGGAACCGAACGGCGGAGGCCTCAACGGAGGAGAGTTTGGGGGGGGAAGACACGGCGTGGGAGGAGGAGGAGGAGGAGGAGGAGAACGTGGGAAGAAGAAATTAGAAGGGAATCGAGCATAAGAATAAGATCGAAGATCCAAGGGCTACGGTGGGAGGGCGGATCAGCTGTCACCTTCGGACAGCGACCGGTTTATTTAGCTGACGTGGCGATAGACTATTGGCTCTCACATGGGACCCGCAGGTCATGTATCTAGGTTTTAGTCTTTTGGGGGGTTTTTTGTTAGACTTATGGTGACGAATGGGCTCACGAATTTTGGGTTTTAGGTTTAAAAAGTGCGGTGTGAGGTGGGGACCACGTGAATCATCGAATCATTGCTCTTTCTTTCGCGGTGTTGTGAGGTTTGATGGTGAGATTGTTTGTCGTTGTGATGTTATTTTATTTAATGGAGTCGGGGAGGTATTGCCGTTGACGTTGTGTCTGACCATCACGTGATGACGGTGATTGCGTGCGATGACTTTTCGAAACGTTGACCAAAGTACATTTGACCTTTTCACACATTGTTCAATGGATCCGGATCCGATCTCATATCCTATTTTGAATGCCTGATCCAATCCCAAGTTGCCTTTAAGCTTGTTCCATTATCCTTGCAGAGGATTTTTTTTTTTCTTTTTTCTTTTTTAGCATTTTGATTGATGATAATATATATGTGATAAAATATAATTTAGAGGTTCTAATAAATGAATACCATTAGTAAAAAAATAAATAAATAATAATAAAAGGTAAAATATAAATCATCTCTTAACATAGAAGTTTGTAAAAATGGGATGGTGATGGCATGTGATAACTACAAGCATTATTGGATTGAGGTTTGATTAGAATTAGAAGGTTAATGAAAATAATTTAAAGAATTGGATATCTAAATTTAATAATAAATTATATGCCATTGATAGAGAGTCATTAAATTTTTTTAAAAAAAATCATCTCTTTATGTAGAATAATAGAAGGAAAATTTTAGTGGCAAATAATATGCGTGATTGAAAGGATATCAAACTATTAGGGAAAAAAATCTTAAGAGATGGGATTGTCAAATTCGTTATGGCATGTAGTATTTGAATAGTACTAGATTAAAAGATTTTTTTTAAAAAAAAAGGGATAAAAATGAGAAGAGGATATGTTGTATATTTTTCATCTCTTCCATTATCCCCTTATTATAGCTTTACTATCCATATCTGTACCTTAGGGATATAACTCTTTCATTATTCTCTTATTATATCTTAAGTCCGTACCCATATCCCTACCTCATTTATACAATACTTTTTTTTTTTAAGGGACATCAATAACACTCGGAATTTCCTTTTAATCTTAATTTTTAAGAATATAAACAATGTAGTCTCAAATCACAAGTTTAACTTTTAGAGATAATTAGGCTATGGATAAAAAGATAGGATTTTTTTAAAAAAATGTATAACAAATTCGCAAAAGTTAATAAAGAAATTGAATAATAAAAAATTAAGAATAAATTAACAAAACTTGCATGGTAAATTTCATAACATATTTATCTACTTATTTGGCAAGAATAACAAAATGTAGATAGATAACATCAGCCCGATTACTACTATATGAGATTATTGAATTGTGATACATAAAGATTAGTGAGTAATAGCTCATGAATAAACATTAAAATCCATGTAAGTTTCAAGAATAATCTAATAGTTCTTAGTTGATTTATTTATAGAGGATAATTGGATAAGTCTTCAATAAATATTGATTCTAGACTTTTTCTTTTTTTTTTTTTTTTTTTTCGGTTCCTCCTCTTTGAGGAGATTTTGATGTTAGCCTTACCCTTGCGCAACTCCTCATAATCTCAATATTTTTTAGTATATATTTCATCACAGCAAGTTAATGATGAGAGTTTCATCGCATGATGGACGTGTAATAATACTTATAATAAATCAAGACTATGACCCACATGATTTTTGATGCATATATTGGAATTTTTGCACATCATCAAACTTATTACTTTTATGAAAGAAATTTCTTTGCTGGATGTTGATAACCATATATTTCAATACTTTCTCAAGAGAACCAAGACAGAAACTTCTACCTTTTATTTCATAGACAATTCATTGAGGATTGCAAATATAGTTTAGTGGATCTCATAACCACTGTACGCTTGGATTTAGATGTTAAAGAGAGAGAGAGAGAGAGAGAGAGATATGTTCATTAAATATATATCAAATATTTTAAACTTATGTATGCCCATCTTATTCTTAACCCAAGGGGTAAAATTTAAATATGAAATACTTTATTAAAAAAGATTTGATCTGATAGAAATTTAATATTAAAATGAATTTTCATGCTAAATTTAGGCCAATGTCAAATATAAATCAAATTATATTTGCATTTTTATTTCTCTACATGAAAGAACAATGTGATTAATATTGAAAATAGCATTTGAATTAATATTCAAAGTTATTGTTTTTATTTTGACTTTGATTTAGAAGTGTCAAATGAGCCAAACTAGGTTAGCATAGCATGCATAAGTTATGGTTCGTCAGGTCATTGTGCTGTGCCGGCTACTATTACGAGCCATGCTAGCATGGCCTACATCATCGGAGGGTGGCCTGGCACGACCCATAAGCTTGTGATCTAGCTAGCTAGCAAGCCAGCCTACTATGTTAGCCCATCATACCGGCCTATGTGTTGGCACACTAATATAGTCTATTTTTTTGTTTGTTTTAATTTTTATTTTTTAGTATCAATCTAATCCATTTGTGCCTGCCATGTCTGGCCCATTCGTGCCGTACCTAGTTCATGTGCCATGCTTGACCCATTCGTGCTGCCATGCTGGCACAGCTTGATGGTCAATGTGTCAAAAAGTTAGTTTCAAAATAAGTTGATGGAGATCAGAAACTTGGATTGGAGGAGAAGAGTTTTGGTGTGAGTGAGCCAGCTGAAGGAGTCACATTTTTGTGATGTTCTTTATATTGTTTATATCCAGCTCTGAAAGCCTAGGATAGGGAGATTTGGTCTTGATATTTTGTCAAAGAATTTAAGTTATGAATGTTATTTTTAGTTCAACCCTTGTGCTGATAACATACTTTGTGTCTATCCACTCTCTAATGGTAAATATCAAGTTTTGAAACTGTTACATTGCTGTAAACATTTGATCAGTTGTTTTCTGGATTGATTGACCATCATCTAAAATTTTAAGCTCAAGTTATCATGGCAATAAATATTAAGTTCTGATTCAAGGATGTAGATATTAAAAGCGGTAAGAGATCAGCATCTTTATATTATTTTTTTCTCATAAAACAGGAATGGGTAAAGGAGGCTTCTGAAAAATTATTCCTTATGGTAGCCAAATGCCCACATTGCCAATAAACAAAGCCACCATCTTACAGTATGGTTGAAATCTCTGGTAGGTTGCTTTCCAGGCTTAGGAATCAGAACTTCTTGTCCAAAATTCGGATTCATTTCATCATATCAAGAATGTGTCTACTCTTATGATGATTTTTTTTTTTTCTTTTTTTTGGGGTTAAGTACTCCTGTGATGATTACTGTTAACATAACATGAAATGAAATGCAATATTTGATCCCAGGGTTGTGCAAATTTTAGGACATGTTGCTGCCTCAAGTTTCACCAGAGATTCAATCCATCATGATTCTGGACAACATTTAGGGAAATATGTTTTATTTAATTCTGACTACAATTGTTATCACTTCAAATCTCAAAACTCTGTACAAGATAAAAATTCTCTTGGCCTATTAATCAGCACTTGCAACCGGAAATTTTTTCGAGCTATCTCGTATATAGAACGGAATGTTAGCTTGATTTTCCATAGCAGTTACCATGCTTGGAATTCCAATTGGATTTGAATTACAACAAGCCTGAAGCACTAGAATATGCGATTGAAAAATAATTACAAAATGGTTACCCAAAAAAAAAAAAAAAAATGAAAGGATCACTGAGAAACAGGAGCAAACTCATGTACATCAACTTCCTACCTCTTTCATTATAATCTTTTGCCTTCTTTCCCTTTTTTTCTAGAAACAAAGAGAAATATAATGCTTGTTACTTTGATGTGATGAATCCCAGCCTTGTTTATGGGCTTAGCGTGATGATAGTCAAGATAAATAGCAGAAAAAATGGGTATCATAGGCTCAAGTTACTTTTGTTGCTAAAATATATGACCAATGTCATGTTCCATTAAATTCTAATATTATGTCTCTTGGTTTTTCTCTATGATAACAAGCAAGAACCTATTTTCTTCTCATGAACAGGATCTAAAATTCTATGTTCCTAAAAGCTATAGAAGCTATCTATATTTAACTTCAGATCAATTCAATCATCATTCACCAGCTTGTATTCATGCAGACTTTTTAATTCCATCTCATACAGTTACACAAACATGATGTTAGCTTGTTCAAAAACAATTATTTTACCTGCCTTCCGTTTGGATTCCTAGAAAATCTTGGAGAAACAAGAATCATATCTTCGGAAATTAATCATGAAAACAAGCCATAGCATCAGGAAGAAAGAACAGGACAAGTGGGTGCCATTGCCTCCAATTACATTAATAGCATCAATTATGAAACTTCTTCTAGGGTGTGAAATAGTTATTACTAAGTTCAACAAATGAGAAAAAAGATACCAACAGTGATGAATGATAAAACAACACCCATCCACACATCTTCTGATATGCCACTAAGATCATAGAAAACCACCTTCATGAAATGCACTTAGGAGCAGGGCCTTCAGCCAAGAGAATTGAGATGTGTGGTGCTTGTTCTTGGCAGTGGAGCTGTTTAAACTCATTAGCTCCTGGAGCTTCACATGGAAAGCTCCATTCTCATCCATCAACTTGCTATGCTGCTCTTGGAGGATTTGGTTCTCTTTCCTAAGCTTTTCAATCTGACTCCATAACTCTATATTAGCTTCTCTCTTCTCCTTATTCCTTCTCCTGAGCTCATTCAGGTGTGTACAATTCTCCTCTATAAGCCCCAGTATCTGTTTGGAGTGCGAGATCTGCTGCTCTAAAGAATGGAATAATATCTCAGAGCCTTCAAAAGTATTTCCACTGAAAGAGAGAGTGAAATCTTCTCTCTCTTGAACATCCTTTTCTTCTATTACAGTTGGTTGGTTCTCCACTGGCACAATTCTCCCAGAAAGTTCTGAACTCATTTCATCTGTGCCATCTGAGCTAAAACCATTGGCAGTTGATTTTAACTGAAAGGCATTCCTTACATTAGTTTCAAGTTCGGGGTCTTCCACCCCAGACTTGGGACTTGAGTCAGATGATTCCCATTCCAATTTGATACCTCCTTCTACACCATGATAATTCTCAAGCTGTTGTGAAGAAGTTGATGAAAGTGATGATGGGCTGGATAGCCGGCTGCAATGTTCTACTACCAAATGATATAATTTTTGGAAATTTTCAACCATCTTCACAAGCTCTGGTTTTTTCTCATAAAACATTTCAGCTTTCGGAGCAAAAGTATTGCCATCATCTTGGTGTATGAGGGTCAGCATAGCTTTGATGTTTTCTTCAAGCTCTATAAAGCACAGAGTCAAAAGGCAGTCGTGGTCAATCTTAATTTGTTAACAGATCAACAAAACAACAAAAGGGATTTCTAATGACAGTTAATGAATGAATTCAAAATGATTATCCCAAAAAGCAAAAGAATACTCAAGACTCAATCAATTAAAGACAATGTTTTTCTCAAAAAGATGAAAAATAATCAATCAAGACATCAGGACAAGTGCACCCAAGGGGGCTTGTACAACCTATGATCAAGATTCTAATGCAGTAACTAACACCATCATCTTCACATCTGAACAAGCTCAAAGTCAAATCAGCATTGAAGAACATGGAAGCCTTAGAGGATTAGAAAGTGCAACATCATATAAAGTATGATCAATGATCAAATGTCATTTGTCTCACAAAATAAGAATAAAGATTTTTTCTCTCTAGAAGGGCAAAAAAAAACATACATTTTTAATTAAAAAAAATATGGCTGCCATTTTATATTTTCACAAAGTTCTTACAAACACCCAAACACCATTGATGGCTAGGTTGGTGACAAGTTCCCAACAAGCAATTTTTTTTTTTTTTGTTTTTTGAGGGTGGGAATAAATGACAAGCATAAGGATTGAAAGAAAAAGAAAAAGACATTGGAAATGCAAACCTATGAGTGTTGATTGAATCCATGAAGATTGGTAGGCGCTGCTTTGATCATTCCACCACCGGGTAGACAAAATCTTTTCTAGCCCACCCTCCATTTTTCTTCCTACTTTGTTTTTTTTACTCCTTTCTTCAGATAACTTTTTTTTTTGCAAGAATTGAAGCATGATAGAGATGAAGGCGTTTATTAGCTTTCCAAAAAATATAATTTATGTTCTTCTTGATCATTGCCTCTTATTAATCTCATATTAATTTCCATTGATTTCTCTTTTTTTTTCAATTTTCTTTTTTTTTTTTTTTGAATTCTTAGCCGTTACCAGGAGTTAATGATCTAAGTAAATGAGGTTCTCTTCTTATTTCGTTTCCTACTGAGAATAGTTCCAATGGCTCCTAAACAATAACCCAGTGAAGGACCCTATTCCTTAGCATAAAAGATATGTCATCAAGTCTCAGTGTGACCAAAAGTTATTAAAAGACTACTAGTATTCTAGAGAGAAAAAAAAAAAAAAAGATAACTAGAATGAGGGAGTGTCATTAAATTTTGGGCTCATTAAGATTTAATGTTTAATACTGCTCATTTTTTGTCAGACACAATATAATGCATGCTAGATTGCTTAAAATTGAACAAAATAAAAAGAAAAAAAGATTTATATAGTCAATCCTAATTTATTTGAGATTAAAACATTTGTTATTATTGTTGTTGTTGCACCATATTAGGCACAGCAACAAACTTTGTTTTGATGATTAAGTTGAACATAGACGGCTTTTGTCAAAAGTAATCTTATAGCTATAAATATCCAATAACATATGGAATAATATAATTGCTATAAACATTCAATAATATATTTTGGCAAGACTATTACCACTCTAGTAATCAATATCTTATGGCTTGGATTTGATATCAAAGCTGAATTTATAATCCTCTGCATGTGTATTACATAAAGTTGATTTGAAGGGTGGAGGAATAATTTTCCTCAAAAAAAAAAAAAAAAAAAAAGGATGGGGGAATGATAATGCTTCTTATTTTTCTAAAATTATAATTCTTACTTTTAGATTTATTATTTTTAAATTACTTTAATAAGTCTAGGATATCTAGTTTACCTAAGAGTTATGTCCTTACTCTTAAAGCTGTAGATTAAAAAATAAATAAAATCTTTCTATAAAAAAGAATTCAATCAAAGAGATTTTTTTTAAAAAAAGAATCTAAATGAAATAAATTTTAAAAAATAAAATAATTATATTGCATGGGCACTAATGTGCTTGATAAATTTTTACTAATATATTTTTTATAAATATATTATTAAATAAAAAATATGGACTTATTTTTCAAATTTATATTATTGAATTTTAAAGTGATAATATATTTTATGTATCTCTCCCAACATCCAAAATCCAAATAGGTATAAGATAAATAAAATAACTCATTTCTTTTTTAAAATTAATAAAAATAAATTACTCCTAGATATCCTTGTGCTTGGATAAATGACTTCCCTTTGAACCCATTGCAAAATCCCAGTGCAATCAATTTAAAATTTTATTTGTTTGTCCCTTATTATTTTATTATGCATGTGAGTCCATTACATAGTTAGACAATATGATTCAAAATTTAGAATTGTACAAAAGTTTTTTTTTGAAGCTTAAAAAATATTTACTAAATAAAAATTTAGTAATAAATATAAAATAAATAAATTATAATAATATTTAAATATTAAATCATATTAGCTATGTGAAAATAAAAATAATAGTATAGAAAAATAAGATAAATAAATAATAAATAATGAAATGGTTTAGACTAAAAAATCAATTTCTTTTATTCTATACCATGTGTAAAGCTAAATTAAATAGTTTTTAAATATTATTTATCTATGAAATCAAAGTATTAGTCAAGGAGAACATGCAATGAGAAGTTTTTTTAAGACTATAATAATAATTTTTGTAATAATTATACCTCTATCATAAAAAATTTTAATTCAATTTTTGATTTTTTTAAACTCTATTTTTAAGAAAATATTTCATCTATTTTTTAATCTATAGTTTCAAATCAATTATTTTTTAAAATTTAAAATAATTTAATCTAATACATATATGTTATTTATCTTATCTTTGATTTTAAATTTTATAACAATAGTTTTAAAATATAATTTTAAAAATATAAAATTAAAAAATTATATAAATTTATTTTTTTTCTTTATCTTATTACCATACTAGTGCTTGTGCATCTTATGGGCATATACCTAGTCTAACAATGAGGACTAGAAATAGAAGAAAAAATTAGTCAAATTAATTAGTCTAAAGGCCTTTAAAGAGGTCTTGATCGCCTTAAAGTGATTAAATAATCTCTGATTCTTTGTCTATTTTATATTTTTTCTTTCTTCCAATTCAAAATATTTTTTATGGAGACTTACGGTTCTAACTAGTGTCCTATCAACTTAGTATCTTATCCATGACCCGAACATGCAAGCAAAAGAAGCTTAGCACATGATAGCTTTAAAGGATTTATTTTAATGTGATAATTAGCTTGAAGTTCAAATTGTTTTGACTAATCAACATATCATAGAGAATTTGTGACCAAGTCAATTGGAGATCTCATATAATAAATTACAGCAATCAATGACAAAACAAATAATAACCCAATTGATCTAGTATTGAGATCAGTTAATAACAAAAATTGTTGCAATTGTCACGATCATGATGATGGAGGTAATCATGATGTTCATATAGTTAATTAGAATGATCGAGAAGGTGATTTTATGGAGGTTAATATTGTCCTTGCATAAAAATGGAGTTTTCTTGATGGATTTCATAAGTTGTTATTTTTTGCTTTCATCAAATTTGAGTTGAGTTAAAAGTTAAGACTACTTCTATTAGTTTCAAAGGAAATGCTATTTAGTAGTATGGTTGGATCGAGTTATGTCATAGTATACCCATTTTGAAAAATTTGTTGATATTCTTTTTGTTGCACTTTGGTTCAGCTAAATATGAGAACATCAATGACAAGCTTACAAAAATTTGACAAACATTTATTGTACTAGAGTATCAAATTTGATTCGAGCAACTCTCCTCTTGTACACATGATTATTCCAAATGACAAATTATAAGAAAGTTCATTGATAGGCTTCATGAGGACATTTATGATGAAATTAAAATAAAGAGATCTTGCAATATGAAGATGACAATCTCTAAAGCATATTTATAAGACGAGAAGCTCAATGATGAGAATCAAAGATTCAATATAATTATTAGCAATTGAACACCTAAGGCAATTAATGGTAGTAATGATTGTGATAGAAATTTTGATGATGACAATAGTGACCATGACCATCATCCAATTGATTGTCTAAAAAAGGTATAAATTGTGATGATGCAACTTAAAATGATAAAAATAAAAAAAGTTTTGGTTTTTAAGAAAACTTTATTATGAATCTCCTTAGGAGGCTTATTTTTATCCTAATCTCTATAGGAGAATTATTTTATTATCTTTAGAAATCTTATGTTTTCCTCTTTTAAGAGTTTTAATTTTGTCAATATTGAATTAGACAATGATTATATTCTCTTATTTTTGGTGTTTTGATCCTTATTTGATTAAGAGTTCTGGGCTAGTTTTGCTCTATAAATAGGTTTTTAATGTATTTCATTGAATCATTGAATCAATGAATTAAAATATAAAGTTTTAAGATATTGTTCTCTTCTTCTTGTCTTTGAGCCATTCCTACTTGAGCAGTATGAAACCGCAACTTTTTCTCAGAGAGGTCAAAGATGATTAATAAAAGACTCTTAAGGAGCTGATGAAAGACCGGTAAACAACCTCATCAATTTGCCTATATTAGATTTGATCTCAAGGCTAGACCTGTCTACATCAGATTTAATATCAGAATCCGAATCCGATCTACCTGCATTATGTGAGCTTTGAATGTCATGCAAATATTGAAGAGGGTAGAAAGAAGTGACCCAATCATGGTTGACTTGATAGAAGCTAACTTAGTAAATTTCAACCACCTTAAGTGCTAATAATTGATGGTCAATGATTTGAAAGTAGTATAATCATGAAAGATCTAAGAAACAAATAAGGCATGAAAGATGTAATAAACGAAGATTCAATTACTGATGGAACCATATTGCCATAAAACATTTGATAATGGAATAGGTGATGGATATTATCGAGAATCCAATTAGCTAATAGACAAAGAATTTTTAGATGACCAACGTGTTTCTATTTCAATAATATGAAGATCTCTTTTATGTGGATTGGCTAACGATTGCCTTTGTTCGATTCTTTTCAATGGGTTATAAAATTTATTATAATCAACCATGTTAAGTACCCGTAATTTCACCATTTATCTTACATAAAAAAAAAAATTAAGATACATAAAATAATATTCGTTATACTATTTGATCAAGGTAAACCTTTATTACTAACTCTATCTTAAGTGAGGTTGATTTCAATAGTGACGAAATGCTGTGATTCGCAATATTAGAAGAAATTTCTAAGTGACCTCTTATTAAGTTTTCTCCTTATTTATTTTTAATTATTTTATTTAATTTTTTTTGATACTTTTAGGATTTGATTCGTCATACTAGTCAAGTCAAAGCACAATAGTTTACGGATAGATAAACCCTTTGAACTGAAGATTCAAGCAGTGAATCAATAAACTCGTTTAAAAACTTTTGAAGGCCTCAGTTCTTTTGAAGTGGTCAAACAATCTTTCTTCCACTCTCCTCTTTTATTTTTCTTATATTTTCTTTTATTTTTGAGCTGAAAATATCATTGATAGGAGAGAGAGAGAGAGAGAGAGAGAGAGAGAGAGAGAGAGAGAGAGAGAAGAGGAGAGAAGAGAAGAAAAGGAGGGAGAGGGGAGAACAGGTAGGCTAAACTGGCTGGAGGGATGGGCACACCGGTCAAGAGAGATTGAGAGATCAAGAAAGATGGATCTCGAGTGGAAACCCAAGAATGTGGCTTTCGTTTTTATATGGGTACGTAGCACATGTTCCTTGTGAGCCCTTGCCAATATACACATTTCACACGTTACATATGACTGATCATAAAGCAAAAGTGTTTTGTAAGTTGGAGTGACAGTGGATTGAATCTTGGGACGATGATGGGGATGAAAAAAATCGAAGAACCATCTTGATAGGGATGAATTCGAAGAAGTTAAATAAGAATAGCAATGGTGAGAGAGAACTTTTGAAAATTCATTGAGTTCGAAGACAGAAACTGGAGTCTCCATCACTGAACCCATCCTCGAAATTGAATCATTTTATCTGAATGTAAATATTGGATTTAGGCTCATATATATTAAATTTATGCTCTTAAATTTAAACTTTTAAATTATTTTAAATATTTATCAATTTATAATAAATTTTGAGCTTCAAATGAATTTTATATATATATATATAACAAAATCAAATCCAAAGTTGATAACCCAATTGTAAAAATAAAAATAAATGGGGGAATGAAAAACTGCAAGGATAGGTGAAAAAATTAATCCCATTTGAGGATTGGGGCTAGAATGAAGGATAGGATGGAGAGAATGGTAGGAAAATGCATCCTTTATTTTAAATTCAATATTGCCATTCCTAATTGAATCTAATTCATTGATCCTTTATTTAACAATCGAGATTTTTTTTTTTTTTTTTTTCGAAGGAGGGGCCTAATGAGAACTAGTAATTATGATCTTTGCACAAATTATAAATTTTTAATATTTTTTAAAACAATATTTTATCTCTGAATTCATAAGTTGATATATAAAATAGATTGGCATTCAGAATGTTAAAATACTCTTGCACGGTGGCACCTGGTAAGTATGGAAATTAATTATTATCATATTGTAAATAATTATTAGATTAATTTTTTTAAGCAATTGGTTTGGATGGGATCACAGCCCAAGTTTTTTTTTTTTTTTTGCTCATGTTTAGTGATCAAACTTCGGGTTTTTCCGTCTACAACCCATAGTTGTTAATTTGGATCTGCGTGAATTAAATGCAAAGATACCGTAAACACGTGGCTCAATGTAGACAAGCCTCTTTCACCTTTGGGCACGCAAGACTTGCACCACACTAAGAAAAGAAAAGAGTAACCAACCTTGGGCACGCAAGACTTGCACCACACCAAGAAAAGAAAATAGTAACCAACCAAGAGAGAGTACGGTCCCAAGGAAGGCGGATCCACCGGGTATGGCCAAGAACCAGTCACAGGCTCATCCATTGCGTATGATAAAGATTTTTACTATTATTATTATTATTATAAATTATTTTCATCATTTAGGACATCTTATAACTTCTCTTCGGTAACATATGTTAACTCCAAAAATCATATTTACTCTTGTATGTTCTTTTATTTATTTATTTTTTTTTTTTAAAAAAAAAAAAACACTAATGAATCTCCTTTTTCTTGTGTCAGGGTCTCAATATTAACACTCCTTTAACACTCCTTGTTAACTTGTTGACCTATTTATAAAGGTATACTATTTAATACTAAGGTGATTGAGAATAAATTCAGATTAATTTAACTTTAGTTAAATCAAGATCTCTTTTGTTTTTCCAGAGGCAAAGTTCAATACTTTTTCAAATTCTTCTTGTTAGAATGGTGATTTTCTCCTTTGCAAAATATTGTTTCTGGTGAAGAACAAATCAAGACCAATTCCATTCCCTTCACAATTGTGAATGCTTTCAGGTACTTTCCTTCAGTAACACAAATTTAACGAAACATAATACTGGATTGAAAACTTAAAAGAAATGGGTAAAAACTTCAGTGTTCTGGACAAGCCAACCATCAACCCGGGATTGCTGTCAACCATGTAATTAATGTTACGTCTTTATAAAGGCAATGGTCCCCATTTCACAAAGTCTCTAAGAGACTTCCAGTTCTTCACCCAACCAAACCTCTTGGGCTTCATCCAGACACGTGCCACATCATGGTCCACCAGAGACCCGGACCATAATAATGATCACGTGGACCAATCAAAACGGTGCCTCTGGGAGAATCAAAGTGGTTTCTTTGGGGGAAGGAATTCGCTCTGAGGCTTCTTTTTCAGACAACAGTTTTTTTTTTTTTTTTTGGGTTCTTCCCTTCGCTGTTTCAGTAACTGTTACACTGTATTCAGCTGGCTTAAAAAGAGATTCTCACCTGTTTTGAGAGTTGGTTATACTATCAAATATAACCATTAGACATTTTTTAGGCCTCCATTTTTTCACCCAACGAGTCTATTCTCAGCCACCCCACCAACCTCCATTTCAGCCTCCAGGTTCTGTCCAGTGTTATTCCCTCCCAAATTTACCCTCCTCTTCAACCTCCAAAGAGGATAAATGGTGATTCCGGGTTTTTACTGGGGTTGACATTAATTTAAACGTGTTTTGCGTGGCACTGATCTTCTTCATCGTTTGTTATCCCCCCCCCCCCCCCCCCCCAAAATATTTCCTTGCTTTTCAATTACCATGGGTCAAGTGGGTTTTGAGTTTGGGAAGAGGGGCTGGATTGGTTATTGTTTAACAGCAAAGTCATGCTCGTTCACCCGCCGATACAAAAGAGCTGAAGCTTCTACCCTGTCAAGAGAGAGATGAATTTAGTCATATGAAATACTGACCTAGTTAGTGTAGAATGTTGAGATAAGATGTACGAAGTGCAATAAAACATTGTCTGATGAATGATCGAATCATTCAATGATCAACCATCCTTATCTGCAGTGCTGGGTGAGTGTGAGAAATACTATCATCTAATTGTAGCAAATACTTGATTAAAAATCCAAAAGAAGCATCTCTCACCAGCCAGGATGGACGACAAATCTTCCTGTGGACAAAGCCCAATTCACCTGCAAGCCATGATGGATAAGAAGAAAAAAAAAAGAAAAATTGAGAATTTAAGAGAGTGACTTCTATATCTGGTTCAGGACATTTAAGTTTTGACTTGAGGATCAACTTCTCAATTTCACTGGATTTTAAAGACAATACCTTGTCAGTTCCAAGAGAATTGGCAACAACATGAGTGACCTGTTCATCAATCTGGTTGGTGCACACAGCACCAAACTGCTCAGCAGTCTGCCACAGTGGATGCAAATGGGGATTGGCTTCCCCCACTGGGAAAACCCGGCTGAAAACTATCTTACATCCTGCAAGGATCTTACGTTGCTCAGCTGCGAGTATGTTTCTGACATCCACATCATTTAGGGTTCGATGAGAGAAGAAATTGTGGTGAATTCGCTCAATGACCTGTTTCATGGCAAAGCAAGAATGAAGTAGAATAAAACTTCCATTATGATCTGTGAACATTACAAACTGTTGTTGGGAGAGGGGCCACTACCGCTAAAGAAGAAGCAAGGGTCCCATCTTCTGGCCTCTCATCATGATCAATCTCAAGAAGTGAAGGCCCAAATAGTCCAAATTGTCGTCTACTACAGGGGAAGTAAGTATATCTGCAACAGATTACAAAAATAAGTACACAAAGCATGTGAATTTTACCTGGAGAAAACAGTGACAAGGTAACCGAAGGTACCTTTCTACAACGATCAAGTTGAGTTTGTTATGAGGCCAGACTCTCACAGAATCATCAATGATCACGACAGCTGATTCCATACCCAAAACCCCATCTAGATCCTTGCTTTTAGGCACCCTTTCATCACCATCAAAAAGATCATTGTCATCTCCTCTTGAGATAACTCGGCCAGCAAATAAAGTCCCAGTCGGATCAAGCACCTTGGCCATTTCGGTAGCATATAACTTGTTTCCCATTGTGTAAAGATGCAGCTCATAGAGCTTACTAGCCTACATCAATGAAAGACAAAACTTGAAATTGCCATAAGATTGTCATTGCTCATTAGGAATTCATGCAAAACAAAGCATCATATGCATATTTAATTGAAAAATGTCCACAGGAAAAAATTAACCTTCTCTAGAAAATTCCAAATCCCTGGCCTCAACTTGGTCCACATTCCCATATGTTGGAAGCGGAAAAGATGCCGTTGTGGCTTCTCTCGGTCTTGCTCTTCTTTCTTTCTTAAAATTTCTTCATGAACTGGATCTACTTCTATAAACTAGAGAGGCAAGGAAACAAATCAATGATTCTAGTTTATCATGTAGATTAACTCTAGTAACCTGCAAACTCCAGGATTTCCAAACAAATATAATACCTTGGCTGAATTGAGTAGCGTGTGATCCAGATCAAGCACAAGACATAGCTTCCGAGCAGCAAACATCTTATTTTGTTCCGCTATCCTTCTTGCCCTCTCTCTTTGGATGGCAGCTTTCTGTTGATCATCATACCCATCCAGTAGATGGTCAACATCTCCCCAAGGATTTGTTGATTGTGCAGCACCTGTAGTGCTGCCTTCGGAAGTCGCACCAGATACAGTATTTGGATCATTCACCTCTGCTGCAGCAGGTCTTGGATCCACCTTATTTAACTTATTAAATGCAATTGGTTGGGAGATGCTTTGAGGAGCTGCTGGGGGAGTAGTAGTTGATTGCAAAGTAGAAGAAATATCCCCCAGATTCTTTGGATTATTAGCAAACTGCTGGGTAACATCTGGTAGGTTAGCAGATTGAGAAGGCAAACCAGAGGCCTGCGCCTGCTCTCCCTGCTCTCGAATTGCCAGACAGTCCTTGCTACTCTGAGGATCTGATGAGAGGGCTCCATTTGGTTTTGCCTGCTCTGAAACTATGGTCTCATTCTTCTGGACCATATTATGTAGAATACGGCGAGGGTCACGAGGTTTCATTCGAATCCTTCCCACATCACTCTGAGAATTCAGCAAATTCGAAAAGAATATTGTAATCAATTACCATAAAACGTAATATTTGGGGATCAAATCAGTAAACTAATGGGATATGCAAAAAAAACTGAAGAGATAAGCACCGTATGATTCACGGTATTGAAAATAAAATATGGATACATATAAAAATAAATCACAAAAAAATGATTAGAAAAGCAAAGACGTAACTCATTAATTGTTATTTAACCAATTTATTCCCCAATATAGTTGGGACAAGGCTTCACTGTTAAGGCAGTGGTTATGGCTACAGTGCTAGGCACTTGCACTGCTTATTCAAAAGGAGAATTTGATGGACAACTGTGATACCATCAATCAAGATTGTTTGGGGTAGATAACAGAGATACGCTCCCCTTCAATTTACCTGTTTTCCTCTTTCTTAGTCATTTATCAAACATATATATATATTTACTGCAGTGTACCGACAGAAGGGAAGTGAGATGCACAGCCTCTTATGCAAACATCCAGCTCGCCATGCTGGGCATTTGTTTAGGCTTCTACAAGTTAAAATTGCTGACCATTAATTCATTCAAATATTTATTTTTTAAGAAGGTCCATAGATTGATGCCATTAAGTTATATATGCAAAGCCACGCGATACTTCAGTTCAGATCATTTGCAAGCTAACTGTCTGCAGCAAGCATCAATATCTTCCTTAGTCCTAGATAGCAGTAATATATAGGCAATAAGAACAAGAAAACCACACAGATTAAGGTTATCGAAACAATTCAGAGAAGACAGGAAACTTATAAAGCAGAACAAACAGTCAATGAGGTGGAACTCACCGAGGAAACTGTTTGAGCAGGCACTTGAGGTCTTCCTGCTGGATTCTTACCAACTTCAGTGGACTTCATAGAAGCAATATTTGCCGAAGAAACTACTCCAGGTAATCCATTGAGACTTGAACCATGTGCCATATTATGTGTCAAACCAGCAGTTTTCTGCTGAGCCTCTGCTGATAATCTTTGCTGTTCCATTTGAAGTAGTTGCATAAGCATTGTAGGGTTTACAGCAATGTCCTTCAATAAAGAAGGAATGGAAACAGAAGCAGTGCTACTAGATGGATTCAGGCAAGTTGCACTATTTGATACATTGCAGCTAGTGTTGGAATCCAGCCTACTTTCAGACCCAATGACTCCACATCCTGGATTCTTAATCGCAATTTCCACATTTTCATTTAATCGAATCTTGTCACCTGGTTGAGAGCCCACAGCACTGCTGTCTTCTAACCACCCCCCTCCTCTTCCTGATGTCATCTGCGCATCACCAGAATTTGTAAGCCCATTTCTTTGCCTTTTCAAGGTATGATTCTCAGCCAAAGAATCATCAACAGCCTTATGCTTCCTAGGATTGGTTATTCCCCCAACAAGGCCATTATTAGGAGCACTAGAATCTATAGGCATCACCCATTTGTTGGGATCTGAAGCACTACCACTTTCAGAGTTGACAAACCTAAGCCTTGGGTCTCTGCTCTTCAATGCATTCCTTACAGCAGGGTTTGGTCCTGAAGACAACTGCCCAACTGGTTTAACAGGACCTGGCTGATGTCTACTTGAGCCATCTGTACAAGCAGAACTGCTACTAGAACCAACAACCTGAATATGATTGGTTGTATTTCCACATCCAGCATTGCCATTGGCTGGTGAACTAGAGACTTCATCATGGGAATTGTCATTATCATTACCCTCCTCAGAAGGTGTTGGGCTTGGAAGCCGATTACTTGCGAAAAAATACTTCTGCTGGTAGGATGAAACAGCCTTGAAGGCATCTGTTATGTAGGGATGCGGTGTATCATCTTCAACCTCAACAATCTTGGGAGTTATTGGCTCAGTGGATACAACCACCGCAGTTTCAAATCCGATTGGTTTAGGTATTGGTAATGGTGGTGCATTCTCACGTGTGGGTGAAGGGAGGCTACCTTCATCATATTCTGCATGAAGATCCAGCAATGGACTAAGCATTCTACTTCTCGAGATGGAGGGTGTATCTAAGTTGGGCAGACCAGCCTTTACATATTTGCTGCCTATAAAACTAACTGAATGTGGGTTCTCTGATGAAACCGAATCCTGAGAAGAGATATCAGGCTTTCCAGCTAGATGGATTTTATCATTTGTATTGTTGCCACTCCCAGCACTGAGCTTGTTCTCTTTATTGCTAGTGTCCTCAAAAACCAATGACTGCACTCTGCTATCTATCTGTTACATGAAAAGACTGACCCTGAGTTTCATATAAACTGCCCTCAGCGACTGTTAAATAAACTATTTGAAATCATGACTGACCTCTTTCACTTGCTCGAGTGATAAAAGATTAGAATATTGGTTCTTTATATGAATTAGCAACCTACAACATATCCAGCAAAAATGGTTTATTACTTAGAATATTCTCCAACTTAAAAAAGAAAAAAAAAAAAATAATAATAATACCAACGGGAGAACCTTTCAATGAATGTTTGGAATGAGAAAAAGAATTAACCTCAAAAGCAAGTCTTTATTCTGCTCCTTTTTCTTTAAGTTCTCTGAACCAAGTACCTGTGGCATCCAGACCATTATAAGTTTTTTTTGTTTTAATGTCGAAACACAGAATAAAGAACAAGCCAGCCATAACTAATGTGAAGAGTTCAGGTCATCTTACAGCATGAACTGCTTTAATTCCCGTAAATGCCTGTTGAACAAGAGCACCTAGCACCGGAACAGGGCTCTCTGCCTCCGAAAACATTGGCTTCAACATTTCGAAAGACCGACGCAGTCGCAAACAGACACCGTCGAATGATCTACATAGAAGAACAAAACCAACAAAGTCTCAAAAACCCTCCCCAAAATCATACTTTTGTCTCGTCATACCAAAAGCAAGATGTCTTCTGTTTGATTTTAATTCACTCAAAATTAAGCTTTAATTTGAAATTAGTGTTCGTTTTGGGTCCTTCAAATGTTTAAACTTACTTCTCTGCCTCTTCCTCAGTTACAGCATCTAACTCCTCTAAAATTAAGCTCACACGCCTATCAAATTCCCCAATCTCTTCTGTTTCCTTCTCATCCAATTCCTTCTTCTCTTCTGATTCCGAACCCTTCTCCGGTTTATCAGAAGAAAGATCGATGATTTCACCTCCCACGGGCTCCGACCCCAACCCAATCTCCCCTTCCTCCAATTCACCTTCCTCCTTCTCCATTCCATCTCCGGACTCCTCGCTGCTATCTACCACATTGTAACCGTCCTCCCTCACCGGATTGCCGCCGGCGCTCTTCGCCGGGAGATCGGCGGAGCCCACCGGCTTCAAATCCAAACCGAGAGGCTTGTTCTGCACGGCCTGCGCCCACGCGAAGCTGTAGAGACTGGGGGCGTAGTTCCTCGACATGGGGTATCCCATCCAGACCTTGGATCTCGGGGGAGCCCGGGCGTCCTGCTTGAAGTCCTCGGCAGAGATCTCCTCCAGCGACGCCGATGAGTCGCCGTCGGAGATCTCCCCCTCGTCCACCCGGCTCGCGCCGCTGCGGGGCCGGTCCCTCGCCATCCAATCTAGGGTGTCCTTCTCGCTAGGGTTCAGGAAGAATCGATTGGATCCGGCGACGCGCATAAGGGCCGTCGGCCGCAGCTCCCGCAATCCCGGTGAGAAATTCTCAGCGGATCCGGCGATCTCGGGCCTCCTAGGGTTAGGTCTTTATAGATCGAGAGCTTCTAGGGTTCGAAACGGGGCGCAGAGAGCGCCGACTGGGGCAAACTAGAGCTCGTTACGGAGAGCTCGGCGACAGGAATCGATCGAAGAGGGTTTCGATCCGCGGAAATCGTGGTTTTTGAGGACAAATTCGTGGAAGGATCGCTTCGATCGAGCTCGAGAGGAGGGGAGAGGCAGGGGAAGCTCGTAGGTTGGGGGAAATTAGGGGAAATGGAAGGTCTCGTGGGGTGGGAGGACTTAATTTAAGAGCAACGGCTTTTAATCTCGGCCGTACACGTCACCGGTGCCCGCAGCTCTCCACCGCAGAGACTTTGATGGGAGGAAGGAGGAGTCTTTCCCATTTGTTTATTATGATAATAATCAGACCTTGAGTCCAGACTAATTTTGATCATCACCATCATTATTAATTTAATATATATATAAATAATTTAAAAATATATATTTTTATTAAATTATTAATAAATTAATTAAACTTATTAAATTATATTTAATTACATACAATTAATATCAATTATTAATATATTTCATATTTAGCCTTCTTTTAAAGTTATCTTCAATATATAACAAAGATTTTTATCAAGATGCATGCATGCCTTCTTCACCTCAACATAGTAAGCTTAACTTTCTTTTTCTTTTTTACTTTTCTTAAAAAATAACCCACATACTCTTATTGCAATTCTTTTTTAATCTTCTCAAGTGCATGATGGCACACTCAACATGCATCTTCTCACATGATCATACATGTAAGGTTATGGTATCATAAATTTTATTTTATTTATATTACAATAATATCAAATTTAAAATTAAATATCATTTTATAAATATTTATTTTTATATGGGTCAAATGCTGACCAGTTCCAAGTCATAGTAGTCTCTCCATTGCAGAGGAGACAAATCCAGTTAAGATAGCTTTGATTAATTCTATTGGATTCCATTGAATATTTTGTCTTATTAGGACTAGACTTTAATACCGTGTTATCTACCCATATGGATGGTACATTTTTAATTATTAAAACTAGATAATTATAGTGCCCATAACATCTCTTTTATTCTTTTTTTTTTTTTTTTTTAAAGAAGACTTTATCTTCTTTTTCATTGGTGGTCCTCCGTCCCTTTTTTGCATATGATTGGACCAATGCCTTATTTTTTCATGTAAATAGACATAAAAATATTTTATAAGATTTTAAAGTCCTTTTATGAGTCATAAACTAACTTAAAAATACCCTAATTAGAGTGGAGTTATTTACATATTTTGGATAAAATTGCTAGCACTCATAGGCATCCAACTTGATACTTATCTAATGCTTAAAAGTTCCATCAACCTTGAGTAACCAATAAGTTTCATATTTTTTATATGATATTAATTTTTTAAAACTAATAAATACCAACCTTTCATGGGAGACTAATTTTCTAAAAATATTAGATTTCCTACTCTCATCAAGAAACCAATTTACAAGAGTTTTAGATTTTTTTCCTTTTTATGTCATGAACATTTAATTAAAAAAAATTTAACAGCTATTGCATATATATAATTTTCAAATTAAATGTCAAACACTTTCAAATTAGAAAAATTTAAAATAGATTTTTAACAAAATTTAACAAATATAACAAATCAAAACATATAAATTTTGAAAATAATAGTATTTCAATAAACTTATTTAGTTTAAATTTTTATGTAAATAGATATATAAAATAGTTTATAAGATTTTAAAATCCTTTTGAGTCATAAACCAATCTAATTATACTCTAACAATTAGAGTATAATTACTTACATTTTTTAAATAAAATTGTTAGCACTTATAGATAAGGGTGAGTAACGAGTTAAGGTAATTTAAGAACTAATATCAATTTGATCTAATTGAGTCAAGTTAGTTTGGTTTTGAATGATCATAGGGTCAGTTATGGGTTTAGAACCATGAAATCGATTTTTATTAGGTTGGTTCTTGGTTTTAGAGTCGGTTCTTTGGTTTTGACTCGAAAACTGAAAGTAGAATTTTTTTTTAAAAAAAAGGTTAGAATAAATAAGATATTCTTAGGAATCAAGTTAGAAAATTTAGGAATAAATTACCTTATAAGTTAGCTACCATTTCTATTAAAAATTCTTTAGTATTAAATTAATCAACAAATATTATATAAATCTTTTTTTATTTAACACAATTAAGCAAAAAAAATTAGTCATTAGATATTAGATAAGTATTAAATGACTAATACATAAGAGTTAAAATGCTATAATTATTTTTTTCAAATCCTAGTTATTGCTTGCTTGATGCTTATGCTCTTACCATTTGCAAGCTTTGGCTTTTTTTTCTCGGTCTTTCTCAAGCGACATCAAATCTTGATCAAAACACCTAAAAAAATGTTAAACTTTTGATCTATTAATTTTTTTCTTTATATATATATATATATATATAGGTCTTTAATATGTGAAAATAATTGATTAAAAAAAATGATGGGATAGTAGCAGAGAATAGTGATAGCTGGTTTAGAGTGGGAAGCATCAACTAGGGGCTATAGTTTGTGCAATGGTGGCATTAGGCCTTTGAATTTTTTATTTTTTATTTTTTTAATATTCTATTGGCAACATCAAAGAACACACATAGGAAGGAAAAAAAAAAAACTGAATCTGGCTATTGTTCATGCAACAGTGGCAATAGGCCTTTGAACTTACTTTTAATGCTCTTTTGATAGCATCAAGGACACACAAAAAGAAACAAAAGAAAAAAAACTGTGCCTATCCATGATTGTGCTCTTCTCTATACTTTTTTTAAAGGACCACTGCTATGGAAATATTGGCATATTAAAGTATTGACCAGCTTTGTTCTTTTCCCTACTGAGATCTGAGCCTAAAGTTAGATTGATTGCTTTTTTATAAACTTTTAATATAATTTATTAAGCATACTATATATATATTATTAAATATTTATTTAAATAATATTTATTAATATTATAAAATTTTTTAAGTATTTTTATAATGGCTCTTAATCTCTCATCTAACTTTCATAATTAAAAAAAACCTTTAATATATTAAAAAAAAAAAAATCTAAGCTAATGCAAAAAGAAAATAGGTTTTACCCTAAAACCAATCCGATCAGATTGGATTGGTTTTGGATTAGTTTCAGAATAGGATCGGTTCAGTTTTGGGTCCAAAATCCTAAAACTGATCTTGATTAGGTTAACTATTGGTTTTGGCTTGAAACTAACCCAACTTAATATATGCTCACCCCTATCTATAGACACTTGACTAATCCTCTAATTTCGATGCTCAAAAACTCCATCAACCTTCATCTTTTACCTTCATCCTCCATCCTATTGATTTATTGCTAAAAGATCTCAATTAAACTTTATTTATAATGAGATTTTTTAAAGCCAATATGTTTTCTACTTTTCATATGATGTTAATTTTTTGAAACTAATAGATTTTCTATTCTTATTAGAAAATTAATTTTTTAAAGAGAACTAAACTGATTAATATTAAATAAATATATAAAAAATAAATTTCTAAGTCCAACTAGACGTTTGAGTTATCTAATATATATATATATATATATTTGTAAAAAAGAGTTATAAAAATTTGGATAAAAACATGAGAAAAATTATCCCACAATTAAAGGCTATGGAATGATATTTTTATAATTTTTCAAAAGTTCATTAGCAGTGACATATATTTATAAAATTATTTATAACTTCCTCAATTGAGCACTGATTTCGATGATTTAGGATGTGTTAGAAAACTAACTTAATGAAGACATCATAAATATAGATAAAATCAAAAATTTTAATTACATTATTTTTAATAATCTATTCTTTTTAGCTGATGGGTATTACATTTTTTTCCTCTAAAAAGAATTTCATCCTAAAAATTCACATATTTAGGAAAAAAAATTATAAGTACTTTTATTTTTGTCCTCTTTCAATCATTATACTTGAAATTATAGTATTAGATTTGCTACACTTTTATTGATATAAACCTTCATAATAAGGAAACGTTTCATACATTCCCATTTAACTTAGTTTCTACCCATTTCACCACTAGCTAGTCCAAATCCTTAGGATCTATAACTTAGGCTCTGATACCATTATAATTGCTACATTTTCAATCCGTAGGTAGATTGCATAACATAATAATTTGATGGTATATAAAGTATTAGATTTAAAATTAAATTCAATTAATAATTAGATGTAACTAATAATCCATTTCACAATCAAAAATAATGTTAAAATCCGCATATCCTTGACTAGAATCTCTGTGCCAACTTTTACCTAAATCCCTACAATGACTTGATCTCTGAAACAAAAAAGAATCAATAGATTTGTAATCCAATGCTCAATAGGTAACAATAACCATAATTAGAGAGATCAAGTAAGCACAATTAATCAATTCAAAATATAATCATTTGCAAATCCATATGTAACACAGTAATATTTCAAATAATATTTTCATAAATAATTATAAAATATTCAGTATATACTTATAATTTTATATAATTAAAATTTTTTTTAGAAATTGATATTTTATAGGTTTGCAAAGAAACATCTCTTATAACAAATAAAGTATCACTTACTATTAACAAAACTTTGAATTAAATTTCAAAACATCTGATAGGGACTTATCAGCCAATAGATCATGGCTACATATAGTCCCTATAGCAGGGCTTAATAAATATATCACACATGTAACTTTGCATAATAGGTCAAAAATATATCACACATGTAATCAATTCAAAATATAATCATTTGCAAATCCATATGTAACACAGTAATATTTCAAATAATATTTTCATAAATAATTATAAAATATTCAGTATATACTTATAATTTCATATAATTAAAATTTTTTTTAGAAATTGATATTTTATAGGTTTGCAAAGAAACATCTCTTATAACAAATAAAGTATCACTTACTGTTAACAAAACTTTGAATTAAATTTCAAAACATTTGATAGGGACTTATCAGCCAATAGATCATGGCTACATATAGTCCCTATAGCAGGGCTTAATAAATATATCATATATGTAACTTTGCATAATAGGTCAAAAATATATCGCCATATATGTCCCTTGTAGAGTGGGTTAGAAAATAGGTCATCGCATATATTTCCTGTGGAGTGGATCTCGATATCAGACAAAAGCCATCATACAAGTCCCAAAAGACTGGGTCCACAAGACAGAGATCATAGCCTAGCTAGAGTTCATAGCATACGCATCTATACATCATATCTTTCATTTTTTATATAAATAACTTGCAGTTTAATTATTCAAATATTATCAAATCATAAACTCAAAATAATTTATAGGATAATTCAGTAATTATGTTAGAAATCTTTATACATATAAATGTTTAAATCATTTTTTATATAAATAACTTGCAGTTTAATTATTCAAATATTATCAAATCATAAACTCAAAATAATTTATAGGATAATTCAGTAATTATGTTAGAAATCTTTATACATATAAATTTTTAAAATTTAATAGAGACGCATGTTGTAACATAACATAATTGTGAGACGAGGGACTCACCTTTGTTGATGGAAGCGATAAGGATTGTCGATCGGTAGGGGAGCTACCAGAGTTTTCTGCACTTCCATGCCCTTGGTTACACCATTGGCAGAGAGAGGAGGAAGAGAAGCTTAGAGGAGAGAGAGTTGCCTTTAGTTATTTGCATGCACCCATAAGAGAGAGAGAGAGAGAGAGGAGGATATAATCCTCCTCTCCTCTTAGGTATATCCTTCTTTCCTCTTAGGTATGGGGTGATGAATGCCCCTCTGGTATGGCAGAGGGAGCCATTCTCTTTGCTACTGTAGATGCATGGCCTAGCATCAATGTTAGGCCAGTGATCAACAAAAACCATAGGTAAAATTTTTTTAAGAGTTTTGAATTAAAATAAATTGTGCAATCTGCCTCATTTGACAAATGTTTGAATGTCAAATTATTAATGATCACATTTATACTTTTTTAAGAGATTTTGATATTTTGGTGGTCTTTTATTAACCCAATCCTAAAATGGTCACTTTTTTGAAAAATATATATAACACCATTTTTATGGTTATTAGGACAAATAGTTAGTAAAACTCAACTAATGATTTATTTGGATGATTATCATCTATTTAGTGATGGTTATGGTCTCTAAATTTTTTTGCTTTTAAAATATACACTCTTTGAAGAAAAAAGAGAAGTGAATGAATTGTTCATTTGAATAGTTTGTGATATAATAATAAAAAAAACTTAAACATAATTGCCGTTTAATAGATGGTAATAGATCAAAACAATGATTAGTTAAATAACAGAGACTATTTTATCCTAATAATCTTAAAATAGGCACTATTTTCAGAAAAATGGAACCATTTTGAGTTTGGATCGGGAAAAAGAGGACTAACATGTCAAAACCTTTTTTTTTTTTAAAAAAATATTTTTCTTTAATTCAAAATGTGTATTTGACCATACTAATTTTCTAGTCTTCTAAGAATTTGTAATGAGTGATATACTTGGATCGTTCGATGCATATCGGTGGAAAGAAAAAGAAATTTTCAAAGAAGGATTGTGAAAATTGTGATTATTATGTTATACCAGATGTGAACTGTGCAAAGAATTGCTTCTCAGACTTGCCAAAGTGTGCAGAGGGTGTCAATGGACTGGCCTCAAGATAATTTCTGGTTTCGGCTCGCATAATGTTCTAGTGGGCTGAACCTGGTGCCTAGGATTTTAGAAAATTTGGTCTAGCTCAATTGTTTGCCGATATTCTAGAAGAGACTATATGATAGATTTGCTTAGATCTTTGAAGACTATATGATAGATCTGAAGCTTCCCTTCTATAATACACATATTTTCACTCAAAATTTATTTTGGTTCTTAAACTTTTAATTGTTATAATTTAATCGTTTATATTTAAAGAATATTGCCACTCTATCAACCAGTCCAGCTATCTGCATCAGAATGACATATCGGTTAATCTACCTTATGTAATGAGAAGTTAGAAAGATAACATTCTTAAAATATGAGGGACTAAATTGTGACAACTAAAAATTTAAAGACCAAAAGCATATTTGAGTCAAAAAGGCATACATACATACATATATACATATACACATACACATATACATATACATATACATATACATATATATATATATATATATAGCTACGTTTGAATGTAGCAAAGCCTATATTCGGTTACCTCCCTTATCTTACAATTCACGGATCTCAAAGATGAAAAAAATGAAAAAAGGTGAGATAGCTTCGGAGTGGATCTAAGGATGAAAAAGATGATCAAATTCGAGACTTGGCTATACACAGAGAAAGAGGAACTTTAAAGGAATACCACTTCGATTAGGATTTTAGTTTTTGTAAAGAAAATAATTTTGTTTAATAGGAACCCAAAACTTACCTAGTTCAAAGAGCTAACCGTTTGTCTATATTTAGAATGGTGATATCATTCCGAATCCTACCACGCCAAATGGTTTGAATTGATTTCCTAAAACTAAACCCACTATTCTAGTATACTGAACCAAATCAAGCCAAAAAATTTAGTTTGATTTCGATTCAATTTATTGATTTACCTGTATCTACTCTAAATGACCATAATATTGATTTTTATATCAAACTTTATATGATTAAATAGCAATTCAGATATTCAAAATAGAAAAAAACATAGCTCTCACACAATCCATTTATTCATATATATTTTAATTATAATATAAATAAAATTTTATTATATTATATATATATATATATATATATATATAATTTGGTTAACGATGTTTTAGAAATTCAAACCAAAACCGAAGTGACTTTTTCTGCTTAAAAATCTTTTAGGTCAAAACCAAACTGAAAGATATATATATATATATATATAAAATCGATTCAAACCAAAGTGAAAATATAATGCAGAAGGATTTTGCGATTTAATTGATTTAATTGGGTGTGAATGGACTGGCCTGGGGACAATCCGGGCTGAGTCTAATAAAATAGGCTAGTGGGCCAAGTCCAGGCCTGACAATAACAACGGCCCAATATGCATTAAAATGTACGTCAGAATCAAAGCCCATTTCACGTTGTAATTCACATTTGATCTTGAACCTTGGTCAAAAGGCATCCCGTGATCGAGTTCCCCCACAAGGGGTGGAGGCCCGGACCCACCATCCCACCGACGCCACCTCATGCATGCTTTGCTCCATGTCTTCTTTTCCACCCGTAAGCACGAAGGAAAAGTCCAACAAAATGGCCAGCATCCATCTCATTGGAAACTGATGTGTCCTGCTGAAAGAAAGAAAGAAAGAAAGCAAGCAAGAAAGAAAGAAAGAAAGAGGCTGATGTGATGTTGCGATGCTCATAGCCTACTAACCCCACAAAGCATCATGCTGTCATGCTGGTGTTGACCATGAAACACAACCACTTCTTCTTCTTGAGGTAATTTAATTCCATTCTTGACTCATGTACAAAATAAATCTTCGCTTTCACTGCAAGAGACTATTATAATGCTTGAAAAGATCTTACATATTTATGTACAGCTAAAAAGTTTAGAGAAGACCCTTGACCCTGATAAATGATACCACTGAAGATTTGACTGATAGCCTACGCATGATGTTTGTGAATTAGGCTGAATAGGATTTGAATTTTGAACCGTTACTTGTCAAGGCTTTAATTAAAAAAGTATATGAAAGCTCGTGCTAATGTACGTTTAATCCCATATCAACTTTGCATAGAATGATAGAGAAAATTTTGGATATTTATACAAGATCAAGAAGTTTAAATAATATTTTCTAATTAACCTTTTTAGATTAGGTTTTAGGTTGTAACAGTGACTCTTTTATCAGATATGAATACTAACATTATCATCATCTTCGTCGATATTTTTGAGTCTTTTTATTAACTATCCCTATGATATGTAGATTTTGTCAAGTACATTGCCACTAATTGTGTAGCTAAGTGACAGCTCAAGCAGACTTGATATGGTGATAGAATTATGATTCTTCCACTTTCACTGCTCATAATACTCTTTTTATTGAGTGAAAATTTCATTTATTGGATGGAAAAGTTATTTCAAGATGAGGTACAGGATGATTTAAATCCATTATACCACACCTGATGAGTTTTTCACAGCTCAAATATAGGTGTGATGATGGCTCTAGGAACAACAACCATCAGATACAAAATCAAAGGTAAGCATGAAATGTAAATTTGGATATAAAGCCTGAGAAGGCACTTTACATCTGAATTGTTAAGATAGAAACTGAACAATTTCTAACCATCTAATGAATCAAGGAAAAATCGATGATACTACACTGCATAGAAATCTACAGTCTCCATAAAATTTTTGGTTAAATCTGCATGCAGGAATTCAATTTACTTGAGTATTTTCTGCAAATCTGTATCTGATAAAAAAAATGGTGATGATAGTTACCAAGGAAATTATTTGCCTGAAATGCATACCAAATTATAATAAGCCAAAGAGCTACACTTAATAAAACAGAGAGTTTTACAGCTTACATTTGTTTCTTTCTAATGAAATCATTCTCACATAGAATTTAGACCAACTGCTTTATCTCACCATGCAAAATATAACTTGAGATCTACTCCTTGCTATTAAATATCATGGAATTTGATACTTTTCTCACCTGTGGTTTGTCACCATGACTGGAAGCAAGAATGAAAGCAAGAAACTTAGTAAGAAATCATGATACAGCAAATTGAACTAAACAACATCCTGGTAAATTATTATTTCACCATGTTAATTAATCTGCAGTAAAAAAACTATTTAGACTGGATGATGAAACAGCAGAGCATGGGAAGCCAGTTAAATGTGAATCATATTTTTTGTTTTGTTGCTCGACACCCCGAGATTACTACCAATAAAGCAATAGCAAGTTCTACTTTCCAAGCGGCCAGAAGACCGACAAGAAAACATCAGTGTATTCTTTCAATTATTCCCTAGCCCCGCTAGAGCTGGACTTTGTAGTCATCTTTTCTTTTTAAAAGAGGTAACAATGAAATCTCATAGGATGGATTATAAAAGGGAAGGGAGTAGTGGCTCACAGGTCATTGCTTAGCTTACATAACTTGAGATCTCTTGATTCTGAGAGCCAAGACCAAGGCAATGAAGTTCTTGTTTCAGTGCCCGTGTTGCTCATGCTTCTGCTTCATGAGGACCAAGCGGAACAAGCCCAAGGAGAAGGAAGCCAAGGTGACTGAAAGCATCAATACATTGTATCCATTTCAGCTTTGATAATGTAACATGCCTTCCTAAGTTATTTGAAGTTACCCCAGATAGAATGCTTCAAATGTACTTCACCAAGTGATTGTAAAATAATCTGAGATCTTCTCTCAGACATTATGCATGGCTTATTAGCGCTTGGATAAGTTGTCCATCTTCATCACTTATTGTCGCTTATTGTTTGATCAATAAGAAGACTTAGCTGCAAAAGAAAATTTCAGAAGGAATTAAGACCAAAAATCTTGGAAGAGGTAATTTTTTTTTGCAACTCTTTACAATAGTTGGATGCTGTTTATGGTTCTTCTGGTCTTTTATTTCGGTGAGTTCACACCCTGAAATGGTTTCTAAAGCCACCAACATGAGCTATGGATATACTAAATCTTTCTTGCAAATTATATGGAGTTGTACCTCTAACATTAGATCAGACAGTTCATATACCAATAATTTTAGCAAAAAAAAAAAAAAAAATTGCTGTGTAATCAAGTTTCTTCTTGACCAAAAGCTTAGAAAAACTTGCAATTTGTTTTGTCAACGATGCCTCATTAATATTGTTGTCCTATGCTCTCAGTTTATTATGACTGCTACTGTGAGATGAAATGGAAATAAAGTAACAGAATTTAATACTTTACAACAATTTCTCCAGTTTCAACACAAGGACAAGAAGTTATGCAAACATTTTTTTTCCTGCCAAATTTTCTTTTTCCTAGATCCAGTGAAGCTAACATGAAAAGGCAAGCAAGGAATGCAGAGATTGCACAGATGCAAAATCACTGAAACAATCATTGGAATAAATTCCTTTCATTAATCTGCAAAAACAAAAATAAGAAAACAAACTTGGGTACTGAATAAGATGAAGGAGAATATTTGATCAATTCAAAACATTCTGACCTCAAGCAGTTCTCTCGCCTTCTTCCACATGTAGCACCAGATAATGTTGCTGAAGAATATGTCACTCAACCACAACTATAGCATTTAATTAGTTTCAAGCATTTTAGCCGAACCTTTTCCTCTTTTTTGAGGGAAAACAAGACTGGACAGTGTCCAATCCTCCCAGAACCTTTTTTTTTTTGTTTATTACGTTGAAGAGAGAATCTCTCAGAACCTTGAGTCACCTCTGTGGGTGGTTATACTGGATGAAAACAAATTTAGATTAACTGGTGGACACAACAACTGCTGTGTTTACTAATGTTCTTAATTGATTGTTCTTAAGTGAAAGGAGAACATTCGGCATTCCTTTTGAGACACATGGAATTTCTCATCCACCCACACCAACCAATAAAATGGCAACTAGCTTTACTCAACCAGAAAGCAAGAAGATAAGGTACACGCCTAGAGGATGGCAGGCCTTAAAATCAACAACATTAAGAACAAGGAATATAAGCAAGAGCACCCTATCCAACGTATTGAGTTGTGACCACTGAATAGTATTTAAAAAGAAAGAAAATAGGCATGAAGTTACGTATGCATATGGGTGCACATGAAATCCAATCTCTCATGGATTGGCATATCTGGTTGGATCACCAGCAGGTCCAATTAGTAGTACAACTGTCTGTTTTTTTGGCTCTAACTAGAGAATTACATCCCAACTCCAGCTTCAACCAAAGAATAAACTAAATGCTGCAACCCACGCCTAGAGCCGAAATAGCTGGTGATGGGGACTGTAGTTCCAATATCACACTTGTCTCCTGTTACAAAGCATCCTTTGTGAGTGGCCACCAAGTGAGCCTGAAGAAGTACAGTTCAGTAATATGAGTCCTATATGATGGACTAGAACATCTTCAAATGGCATGGCTTTTCTGCTATATATGTTGGATTGGCTATTAAAGAAATGAGAACTCCGCTATAGATATCAATCTATATATGTTGGATTGGCTATTAAAGAAATGAGAACTCCGCTATAGATATCAAGAACATCAATGCGCTTCCTGAAGGACTGTGTCCATGATATTTTAGTTTCCACAAGGGCCTCATATTTGATATCCTTCATAGAGACTAAAATCTAAATTGGGAGGCATCATGCTGACCTAAATAGGCAATCAAAATAATTAGTTGATGCCTAAAAATGACTCCACAGGAACAATGCAAGGAGTAATATATCATTTAATTATGAACCAATGTCTTATAGCACACAGTGCAGATGGTAAAAAAGATGATTCCAAGAGCAAGAAAGAGATGCATTATTATCGATCACTGACTGAATCACACGGCTTTGGGAAAAGTTATTTGATGCAAATCAAGATTTTGTCAGATGCATGATGAAATATTTGCTGCTTCCAAATTGTTGCCTCATCTTTGAAACTCATCTCTGATTCTGATAATGAAATACCATTGTCGTGTCTCCCCACAAAAGGGTGTCTTACATGCATCATTCAAGTCTTTATCCTCCCTTGTCAAAGATGTTGCAAATCAACCAACAAATTGCCAGAGATAAAACGTTCAGCCTTATGTTGAGGACCACATGCTGATGTACTTGGAGCAATCTGTTCAAATGATCTGTAGATCTTCAAATCCAGCATCACATGGGATTGAATTGTTCACTCATCTTCAGTGGTCCTTCATGTTTTATTGAACACACATGGATCCACCAAACAGATCCACGAACAAATCCCTTGATGAATTTTTCCTTTTTTTAAAAAAAGCCAATTGGTTCCACAGAATTTAGACTCTAAACAGAGGATTTTATTTACTTTAGCTGACACCAAAAATAGGGTCCAAATGGACAGTAAGAAGAACAAGCCAACTCATATTACAACCCCACGCCAGAACATCAGCCGGACAGTTGTCAATGATTTCCGCTCATGCAATAGAAGAAAAGCTGTCTCCAATGTCTTGTAGCAAAACATGATGCTTGTTCATATGAACAACCAGCGTCTCCCATCAGTATCATGAACATTTGCTATATCCTTCACAGAGCCTTTGAGCTTCTACAAAATTATTTGCAACACTTGGTAACAAAAGACTCACTACTTGACACTAACAGTAATTAAGCAAATGATACTTGCATAAACTAGGTTTACTGTCCTCTAATCTAACAACGTTTATCAATCAATCACAATTTTCCAAAAGACTGAGGGCCCGCAACCCTCAGACACAAAAGAATTGTTCAATCCGAGAGGAATGGAAGAATGGTTGATAATGTAAGATGTCCATGAATCACCCTTAAACTAATCCAAAATTTCCACTCTAAGTCTCTCTACAAATTTTTTATAATTCTCTATGCCTCTGCTTTCTGCTGAACTAACTTCTCTATTAGGTCAGCTGCTTCCTGGATTGTAGTGATGTTCTGGGAATTATCTTCCTCCACAGTGATGCCAAATTCCTCTTCCAGACCCATCACTATCTCTACCTGCAATCCGGTTACACATACTGGTCAAGCAACAGTATGGAACTGCTTATCAAATTGAACTCCAGAAATAAAGGTGACATGGTGTGTCACAAAAAGTGGATATATGGTAAAGAAATTGTGATGCAGATGAGATACCGTGTCTAAAGAATCTGCACCAAGGGCAGAAAATTTGGAATCAGGGGTAAGAACTATCTCATCTTTCAATGCCAACTGCTTTTTCACGATCTCACAAACTTTTTCCACTGTCTTGGGCTTAGCCTGTAAACACTCCAATCCAACAATGAGTCATATATGATATTCCTCTTCCCACTCTATCAATATTTGTTGATCAGTAGTCTGAAGGAAAAGAGAAATGTGCTGCATGTGAAAACAACCAAGCTAGGGAAACAGAGGATACCGCACAGCAAATGCGAAGTTGTGAGGACCTCAAGGAGGCTAAGCTTCCCTTTGATATGCCCATAGAGACCAACTTCACATTGGAAATCCTTCCACCTGCCTGCAGTAGTTAAATTTGTGAGTGACAAAAGATTTAGGAACTTAAAAAGGTCAATTTATGAAGCTTTTGCATAGAGACGATTTTAATTGCATGTTAGGGTCTCTGATTTAACGAAATGAGGAAATGGAATTTCTGGAGGAAAGAAAATGAAAATTCTAATCTATATCCTTCAACTGAATATAAAAAATTTTAATAATAACAAAAACCAAAAAGTCTTCTCCCACTTATTGCAAGTTGGCTTTGCAAACCCTTCTACACCATCATATTTTTTTTAATTTTTTGTTGAGAAAAAAAAAGATGCAGATTTCCCATCAATTCAATCTGAGAAGATGAAATGTAGAACACCTTCATGGTCACTTGTTCTTGTGAAGGACTACATCCACTGTTTCTGCAAAGCTATCAACTTCCATTCCACTGCTTCTATCCATGATAACCTACAGCAATCTCCTCCTCTTTCCCAACTTTCACATAAACAAACTCTAATTAACAGGATTTCCAAAACTCTATTGCACATGCTCTCAACCAAATCTTCACTACCTTATCCTCAACTACTCTATCTGCAGTACATGTACGTCATCACTAATATCTCTTTCTTGTTCTCTTAAGTGGCTCAACCTTCTTCACTTCCAGCTTTACGATCCATGACACAGGCCCTACAGTATTTTACAGAATTCTTTTAAATGCTAACTCTCCAAAAACACCTCTTCACTTTGACCGCGTCATATTCCAATTCCTCTTTAGCCTTAATATATCTTTGTCTATTTACCCATCAGTCAGTACCAGATCCAAGATGACATATATATCAAATTGTGGTGTCTCTAAGCCATCAACTAAGCATCTGAAATCTTCTTAACCAAGCAAACTCTCTGAAAACATCCCATCTTAAGGTTTGAACCCTAGATCTCCCATAAGTGGAGCAGGATGCCAAACAGCTGAGCTAAGGAATGGTTGTCGAACTCTGTTCAAATTTGAACTCCACAGTTGTCAGTAGATAATTAGTGCCAAAAATGATCCAGTTAAATACATGACAACCAAACAGAAGCAGGATCAAGGTGCATCGACCCCTTACAAAATAATTCACAAAACTTTGAAGATGAAGACGTTTAAACAGAAAGAAGGGAAAAACTATCTGGCAAGGAAAATGAAATATGAGACAAAGCCAAGCTTATCAAGAACCAGTATAAACTAAAGGTTCAAATAAAGCAGGAGAAGATGAGATCAGGTTCAACATGTTCGAAATTCTGCTTGAGACTTGACAGACATGAGTCACAATATTGAATCATTTTTATCATCAAGTCTTCACTTGCAAAAATCATATATTTTAAAGGTAAAAGACACATAGGAATGACTTAAAACGCATGAGAAAAGCAGAGGTACTAAAAAATTTATGGACTTTAAAGCTTCTACCTTTTAATCTCACATGAAAGAAATATATTTGTAGTTTTATCTCTAATGGAAGATAATAGTCTTTATAACACCATCAAAAACATGATGGACACTATAAATCTCTTCACCCCACCAATTTTATATTTACCACACCAAAATTTGGCAGGACAGATAATTGTAAAAAACTGGAAAGCTGGATGAGGGGAGCATTTACACTAGAATTTCAATTTGAATTCTGCAGGCCGACCTTTTTGATAGATATCCAGATCCTCTGCATTGGTTCTGATAAATATACTTCCTAATCTGTATATCTACTATTTTTTCAATCCATTCACCCATTTCCCATCTCAATTATGCAAACGTTCGTGCATCAGAATAGAGTTCATTCTGCACTGTGCTTTTCTTTTTTCAAAAAAAAAAAAAAATTTTACTATAACGGTCAATCTTATCAGGCTTCAGCATTCATCCTAAACTATCCACAATAATCAGCCATCAATTTCCTTTATTAGCATTAGCCATCACTTGCCAAAATGTCAGATGAAGTAAGAAACAGACCAAGAAATGAGCCATCGAATGGAAGCAAGAAACCCTTAATTGCAGGAGGAAAAAATGAAGCCAACTTTAGCACGGTGAATTAAAAAGCCAAGGTTTTTTCATTGGAAAAATGTTCCCCTGGTAAGAGTTGACTTTCATTGCATTTAGCAACACGTACACAATAAATTCTACTCAACAATAAAAAGAACGGTAAAGAAGCCCTAAAATCGAAGAAGCTCCCTCAAAAATCGTATCTTTAGCTCTCCACGAGACCTGAAATCTCATGAAGGACCAAGATTAAACAATTAGAAAGGAAAATGGATGACAAAGCAATACATTAAATCTCGAACGACAAAAATCCCATCTTTTTCGTAATAAAAGTAAAATTTGAAGAAGAGAGGTCACCTGGTTACCCTTCCAGCTCGCGGGCTTGAAGGTGGTCCCAAACCAGATCGAAGTGGCGGAGACGGCAGACATTGGATTCAATGCAGAGGGTGGAGAAGGCGAGAGGATGAGGAACGGAGGAAACCCTAACCCTAGATTTGGGAGGGAGATGGAGATAGAGATGGAGATGGAGATGGGAGCGGATAAGATTTCGAGGGAATCGCGATTGAAGTCCGAGTGGCGGGAGTCCGTCGGAAAGTTTATCCATGAGTGGTCCCATTATTATATCGATCATTCGGTGGCTGCGATTTGTTTCAAAATTTTATTCCATGTAGTATTAGTTTGCAAATCTTATCCATAATTGAAGAAAATTTCAGCAAAAAAAAAAAATTATGGATGATATTAGTTTGGTACATTTATATTTCTACAATCAGTTTTAGATTTTGGATGATCCACCCAAGAAATTTCGACTATATACAATAGTGTGATTTTATATAATATTCTAACATTTTATTATTAAAACTTTCATGAAATAGTCTTGTCGTTGTAGTACTTTCAAATTGCACTTAAGGTCCAGGTATATTAAGCCTAACAGTCTCGTGAGAAGTGGCTTCGGAGTTTGGTTTTTTTTAATGGGATGGATATATCGTATCACTCTTTTTTTTTTTTTTTTTTTTTTTTTTTTGTCTTGACGAGATTCTCAAGGATTGAATCATATGTGTAGTCTTACTTAACTCATGCAATATTATGTATTAGATAAATTCACATATTTTAACTGGACAAGCATTGGTAGGATAAAAAAAAAAAAAAATCATGCTGTCACAAAAATTATGATGCTTCACACGTGGAGCATGACTTGATTAAAACTCAAATAATATGTCAATTGGTGGCAATAAGAAGTTATATGTTTAAAAAAAAAATTATAAAGTGAGACAAGATTTATAAGCCTAAAAAATTGTTTCTAATAATAAAAAATGAAGAAAAATAATATTGGTATATTAGCATTTGTAATTTTTTTTTTAAAATAACTTATTAAGATATTGGAGAAAACCTAAATATCTTAAACAATATTTTTCTTGATAAATTTACTTCAAATATTGAAATGATGGATAATTATTTCTTATTATTTTATTAACCTATATTAAATGTTATAAACTACTTGCTATAGAGAACGAAAAAGATAAACAAAATCAAAATTTTAACATATATCTACATTGAGAATAATGAGAGTATATACACACCAGTTTTATATATGTAAATAGTTTTTCTATCTTTCATAAAATTGTCAAGCTTCTGTGATTATATTGTTGGATGTGCAATTATTTTCTATTCTCTTCGAATATTAAATTTTGTATTTGACATTACTACTGATTTTTTATTTTTTAAAATTAAAAAAACTTAATATTTACTTTTATTTTCTTTCTAATCTTTTGCATTTGATATAACTGATTGCTTTTACAAATATAAATATAAAAATTTGATAATAATAGTAGTGATGGTTATGAAAGTGATGGTGATGGCAATGATACTAACAGAAACATTCAATGATATCAAGGATAAAACATAGTATAAATTTGCTTGCTTCTATTTTTAGTAAAGGATTGAAAATCAGCTTTAATAGTTACATTGGCTTGCAAACTGAGGATTGAAACTTGACTGTGGTGATAAAGATGACAATGGATTCAATGCATAGCGGAGAAGTTAGAAAAATGAAACCTAAATTTTGGAAGAATGGGATGAGATTGGATTAGAGTTCGAAGAAATTGATGTTTGAAGTTTGAGTGGTGTGTCTCAAATTTATCTATTCACGTCCATAATGTTGATTCATGAGTCCTTCTCAATTGTGCCTTGGTCATCTTTATTCCATATTGTATTAAATGTCTAAGTGGTTTGCAAATCATCCAAAATGTAAATTTATCTTTAATTTTAGAATATTCAGAAAAAATATAGTTTTTCTTCGTTTATCCAGTCACATTTATTTTTTTATGAAGGATTTGTTTTAAATTTTTTAAATGAATTTTATAATGCTAATTATCTTTGGACCTTCTCTTTTAAAATTTTAACTTTTATTTTTTTTTATTTTTTCAAAAGATTGATTAACTTCTAGTTGCTTTTAATTTTTTATAAAATTAATCTTTTGCTTTTAACTTTTATTGCATCGTTATGAAGCCTGTGTTAACCTCTCAACCTGTGCTAACCTTTTTGTAAATAATAATAAAAAAATTCCTATGGCTTTCTCCATTAAATGATTACATACCACGTTCTTCGCTACTGAATTTCTTATTATTGAAATCTCCATTAAATGATGGACTTTTTATTATTGAAATTCCAATTAAATGCCTTATTTTAAAATAGTGGTATCTCCAAACTTTCAAACATGATTACCTTCTTTATGCTTCATTTGATTATAGGAATGAAATCGAAGTAGGAATAGAATCAAGATAGTAATGGAATGAAAAGAATATAGTGATTCCAATATTTATTTGGAGTATTGAATTCAATATAAAATAAAATGCTAATTCTATTCTTATGTTCATTACGCATAATAAAAAGTAACAGGATCGAATCAGGTAAGATTTAAAATATCAATAAATTTAATTTTTAAAATTTATATCATAAAGTCTTGGTATCAATAATTATAAATTTAATATAACTCATATGATATAAACATAACTTGTATCATAATTATATCAATATAACTAGTTATATTATAATATTAATTTTTTGAAATAATATTATAACATTAAATTTAATATTATAATATTAAAATATAGCAATTTTTTTATTATAATATTATAATAATAAGATTATAACATTAAATATAATATTATAATATCAAAATTTAATGCAACCATTATAATATTATATTCTATTATGTCATAATTCAATATTATATTATAATGAAAGTTATATATTAAATTTTTTGTTGATGATGGGACATATGTTATATTAATTTAATTTTAGGGGCAATAGGCTACTTTAGGTAAGTGCAAAGTTAGAATAATAAAAAATATAAGTTGTAAGGTAATAGAATGGAATTGTGATTCTCAAGTAGAGGTAGTGGAATGCTCATTTTTCAAATAAAGGAATTTTCATTCTAAAGAATTGGCAATTCTAGCTTTATTTTAAGAAATCAAACAATGAAATGGAATCAATGCTAGAATCGCTATTCTGTTCCAATCTTGATTCTGCCCAAACCAAACATGACATAACTTAAAGCTAACTTTAACATTCCTATCAATGTAATCCTACTATGTTTGTATTACCATGTCCAACATCTTCACCCCTTAGGAGCTTATTACAATCACATATATAAGCTTTGCATCCTTAAACTACTCAGCATCAAGTATGTTAAGTCTTATAGCCCCATGAGGAGTAGCTCATGAATTGAACCATCTTTGCAACTCCATTGAACCAAACAACATCATGCGCTTGGATAAATTCACACATTTTAAGTGGTCAAGCCTTTTTTGAAATGAAATTATATTGTCTTATTAACACTTTACTTTTGGTCCTCAAACTTTCACTCAAAATTCATTTAGTTCTCAAACTTGCAGACATTATTGTTTAGTCCCATCTTTTAAGAATACTGCATTTCTAACATTTCGTTATATAGGATCTTTTAAAATTGATAGAATAGAAAATGTGTAATACTATTAATCAATCAATGTATTTGCATAAGGAGGATATGTCAGCTATCAGCTATTCTATTAATTTTATTGAACCATGTAATGAGGCGTAAGAAATGCAATATTCTTAAATCAGTAGGAGAGACTAAACTATAGCAACTAAAAGTTTAAGGATCACAATGAATTTTGAGTGAAAGTTTGAGGAATAAAAGTATATTTTAACCTAATATTTTTTTGTAATAATTATGTAAGGTCATGTTAAAAAAATGCTCTTATATTAATTTTGAATTAGCCTTGGCAATTGGCATGCCATGACTTGTTTAAATTTATTGCAAGTTACAACTAAATCAAGCCCTTGGAAAACTTAATATTCACTCAAGTTCTCTAATATTTTGGTAAACCCATATCTTTACCCCTCAAGTCCATGGTCAACCTCATAAAATCCCTCATCCTCTAGGGTTTTGGGGTTCTGATCTCTAGGTCTAGGGTTTCTTTAGTTTTGTTTCTTTCGAAAACTTCTTATGGCCCTTTGTTACTTTCGATTTAATAATGGATTTTTCTTTAGCCTCTATTTTGACTAGACCTGAAAAAAGAAAAAAAAAAAGAAGAAGAAGAGGAAGGCAAACGAGAAATAATACTGCTTCCTTGATTTTGAGATACATCCATCTAATAAAAAGATAAAAAAGTGAAAAGTCCAATCAAGGATAATCAAAAACCCTTCTAGCAGACAAAAAGGCATTAAGAGTTTGCCCTTAATAAAAATAGAGAACAATGCCTTCAAGAAAGTCCTTAGTTGTATGGCTATTACTTTATTGAAAATATTTGAAAAGATAGAATCTTAGTTTTTGATTAAAGAATTTGATCTACTAAATAGTTCTTAAATGCTCGCTTTCATTTCCTTTTTTCTTTCTTTTGATTTTTTATTTTCTTTTGGCTCGGAACTTCAAACTTGCGTCTCGACATTTTTATGACCTTAAATTGTGATATTAGACAAAGCATTCTAGCCTCTACACACACCAAAGGATTTGTTTGCAACTATTTTTGAGTTTGTTTAATTTTTACTAATCTTTATTTTTATTTTTATTTTTTTAAATTTCATCATTAATTAGAATAAAGTGCATCCGCCTACATATAGGTTAAAATTGGTGCCAATTTACTTCTAATTTATCAAAATCTAAATTTGATTCCATGTATTCTTTAGTTATATTATTTTTAAAACTTAATTTTAATATAAATAACAAAGAAATACAAACTTAAGCATAAAAGAGGAATTAATTTAAAATAAATTTATAGGCCTACAAATAGTTAGAATAATATATATTATTCTAAGAAAGAATACATATTTTTTAATCGGCACTAATAAAAACGCCACTCCCATGGCATATTTCTAGTACAAATTTTCTTCTTAAAATTTGGAGGCTTGAAATTAAATAAAATTTCAAATAATAATTATAATAAGAAAAGTAACAATAGTACTTGGATCTTGAATCTTAAGGATTTTGATTTTAATTCATTTATTGTTCGTTCAATATTATAATTAGATTTGGAGAAGTTAGGGTTTTTATTGGTTTAAAATCTATTTAAACAATCCGAATCGGAATTGTATTCAATTTCTTGGCTGGATCTTGGAACCATTCTAAATACTGAAGAAAAAATATATTTTTTTCTGCTGTATTTGATGCACTAAATAAATTATACTCAAAAAAAAAAAAAAAAAAAAAAAATCCCTCGCAACGGTGCCCCCTTTTTGTTTCCTTTTAACTCTGCGATCAGATTAACCCAAATAAGATCAATGGTGATTTTATTTATTTATTTATTTTTAAAGTTTGGTTTGTTTCTTTCTTGTTTGAGATTTTCGAATGCCATGGGAACGCTCCTGTGCGATGATGGGCAAAAGATAAGCTCTACATTGGCCTCTCCGGCCTCGCCACGGGCGCCCAAATCCTGTGAGCAAAAACCCTAGCCCATCACCACCTCGATTTTTTTCTCTGCCGTCTGGTTTGTTCTGATTTTTATTTGATCTCTGCTCTTCTTCTTGTATCCTGTGTGCCGTGATATGGGGTTTAAGGTACCAGCGGCTTGTCTTCCGCCACAAGCTTCATCAGCTGCAAGTGGAGTAGGATATGAAGCCTGAGGCCTTCGCCGGCCTCGTCTCCGTTCTTCTTCATGAGAAAAGGTTTCATCCTTCATTCTCCACTTCGGTGTCGATCATGGTATTCTGAAATAGATTTTAATGACTCCATAGTACTCATTTTATTTTACTTCAAAGAAAAAAAAAAAAAAAAATTCTATGGCATTCACGAATATTATGAATGTAATTTTGTTCACATACTATCCTCTGTGATGGAACAAATACTATCCTCTGTAAATGCCGCACTTGTACATTTTTAAGAAAAAAAAATCCTTAAGAAAAAACGCTCTAGCATTCATCCACAATGGATGCATTTTTTTTTAAAAAAAAAGAAAAAATCCTTAAGAAAAAACGCTCTAGCATTCATCCACAATGGATGCATTTTTTTTTTGAAAAAAAGGGAAAAAAGAAAAGAAAAACTTCTGTTCTACTTTTCATTGGGAAACTCATTAGAAATCTAATAACTCTTTAAAAAAATAGAAATGATGAAGATGAGGTAGAGGAGGCTGGTCCATTGCTATCCAATCTAGGGTTTCTTTCTCACTAGGGTTCAAGAAGAATCAATTGGACCTGGTGACACACATAAGGGCTCTAGGCAATAGCTCCTGCAATACCATGGACAAATTCTTGGCAGATCCAACAATCTCATACCTTCTAGGGTTAGGTCTAGCATTCGAAATGGAGGGCAAGAGTGCTGATTGAGGCAAAACAGAGCTCATTATGGAGATCTCGGTGAGGAGAATCGATTGAAAAGGCTTTTGATTGAGAAATAGTGACTTTTGAGGACAAATTCGTGGGAGATTGCCAAATGGTTCTCCATTTACTCCAGATTTGATTGAGTTTTTGTCAATTTCAATTTCATCTAGAGTTGTTGACTGGGGTTTTGGGTAATTTCGAGATTCTTTCTTTTTTATTTTTAAAAATGGTGTATGATTTCTTTCTGTTCTTAAATAATTTGGATTAAAATACTTCAGTCTGCGTCGGTCCATTTACTAAATGCTGATTATTGGTCTTTGATATCAGCTTGCTCGTGAAATTGCTTAAAACTTAGGGTTTTTGTTGTATGATGTATTTAATCTCTTCCTCTGAAGTCACTTCTTTTAGATACGGTCAGTTTTGGTTCAAGGTTTTGGGATCCATTACCAGCTAAAAAAATCTCAGCTATGGAACCATATTAGCTTAAATGCATGCCACCTTGATATAAACGAATCACCATCAGAATAGTGTTAGCTTGAGATGAGACTTGCACACAAGAAAATATGTATTCGATGCAGAAGTGTCCTGTTATTCCTCATGGATTCAAGCATACGGGCTGATGTAGATAGGATCGTCATGAGAGATCCATGCCCTCATGATTACCTCTTTGAGTAAATTTTTCTAGAGTCTAGATCTCCCATAATGCACATTACTGGTTGGTTTTGGTGCATGATTTGTAATTAAGAGACTCATTTCAATTAATGCGTTTCAAAATTTTTTCCATGTTGGTCACCAAGGTAAGATTAGGATTGCCAAAGTTGGCCCTACATCGGATGTTTCTTGCACTAATGCTGGACCAATGTACAATAAAGCTGTGAGATGATTTAGACTGCCTTGAAATTGAACTGATTGACAAAATATTGGTTAATTTATGGGATCTTGCAGTCTATACTTGGAACTTTATATCTTTCTAGTTACTAATTCAGCAGCACAAGACTGGCTTGCTTGTAGAGGGGTGTGTTCTTGTAAATTTGTGCATACTCAAGTTTAGTTCCATCTTCCAAGCTCATACCAACCTAATTTTAAGGGTTAGATCTTAGTATGGAATCATCGCCTATCCATGGCTCTGGAAAAATTGTGTCCATGATGGATCTAGCGGATCAGTTCAGGTATGGCTATTTCTACTAAGAACATTCATATCAATGCTTGCAAGATTAGACTCTTTAAAGTTCCCTTACACAAAATTGGATCAGTTGTTGGGTATGGGTTGCTTTGAGAGGGCTGTTTGTTGTTTATCATGATTTTCTCTATATAGTTATTTGCAACAGACGTTCCCTCAAGGGAGGAGAGTAGTTGTGGAATGATAGCAACAAGAATAATGTCTCCAGGTTGGATGTGTCACTTCTATTTATTGCTGCTGCGTATATAACATCTATCCTTTATTTCTGGAGAATAATCTTGGGACTGCAACCAATCACTTTTAAGAAATGATGCAAGACTACACACTCTAGGAAGCACATTCAAAGCTATGAACATAGAAAATCCTTGTTTTGGAAGAGAGATGCAACCACTAGGCTATAGTCCAATATGTTACGTAGCATCTATCCTATTGTTTCCTTCTGACCTCTCGAGATAGGAAAGTTTATTAATAATTGAGATGCTAGGAGTACGAGTCATGCTAAGGGTCCATCAGCTTTTAGAGTGATCCAATTACTGGGCTGCAAGGAGATCAAGCACATGATTTTAAGTGCGGCACACATTGAGTTGTGCCTAAACTTGTGAGGCAGGTGCCAAAGGTAAATGCAAATTTGATGCAATTTACCACTGTGATGTTTTCAGAAAGGACCTGAAGCAATGCGTTATGTAGGCACATCCCTCCAATAATATTTATCCCTGCTCTTTGTGGTGTCAAATTTTCACTAGAGGAGTCTTGGAGTTCTTTTTTTGGTACCTATCTAAAAGAGAGTAGGTGCATAACCTTGTTGACTGAGACTTTTACTAAATTTCACCCCCAAAACAGATATGGAACATGTTTGGACTCATATTCGTCTTGTCCTTTATATATTTCACATGCAGGTGGAATTGTTGAGTAGAGAATCAAGATAATCAAGAGAATCAACCAATCTCTCAATCCCTATATCTATTGGATGTCAAAACTATCTAGAAAAAGTGAATTCCAGTATCCTAGGTCTCATGATGCAGAATCATGAACATATGAAATAAGAAGATGGCTAGATGTACCTGCATGCGTTTGCAAAGGCTACTTAGAGTGTTAGGCCAACAATTTTAGGAAAGGGAAGGGGAGGGAGGGTGTGATTCATGCCCCATATAAATTGAGTGCAGGGCCCACACTAAGGCTGTGGAGGAAAGCTGCTACCATGGAAAAGCTAATTCCTTATATAGAATCCAAGATTACATTTGATAACCATATATCCTTACTATGTTTAGCTTGATATGCCGCCTCGTATAACCAATCATTATTCATAGATCATAGCTTACATGTTCCTGTACAATATTTTGTACAACTTTAATCATACCTATTTTGCACTTGTGCACCTCTATAAATAGTGGGCCAATCAAAAATATATTAGACAATCGGTTTTCTATTTTTCACCAATACTTTTCATGGTATTAGAGTTAGTGCATTTCTGATTGTGTTGGGTTGGGCTCTATCATCTGTGCCAAGTTTGTGATCCATGCTTTGATTCTAGAGAACTCTATCCTTGAATTCCATAGAACTTTGCCCCAACCCTTGTTCTCCTTTCAAAGAAACCCTTTTTTTTTTTCATGTCATATCTATTTTTGAACACCATATCTTTCTTATAAACACCATAACAATTCTCATTAAATTATTACTATAATAGAAGTTACTTGCCTCATACATCTGTCAATCTTTGTAAACCATTGAATTATTTTCAGTGGGCCAAAAAAGTGGAAGTTTTCCTCAAGGCAAGAGGAAAGCATGATTATATAATGAAAAATCCTTCTGCTGATGAAGGAATAGCAGCAAGGAAAATTACAAGCTATGACTTTGTTGTGGAATAGCATGGAACCCAATGTAAGCTGCAGTCTTATGTCTTATGACACAGCTAAAGAAATTTGGGAGACCCCTCAGGAAATGTATTCTTTTGAGAAGAATGTTTCTCGCATATATGAGATATGTGGGCAGATTTTTCAGTTATAATAAGGGAGCCAGCCACCTCTTTGGGCTTTAGTGAAGCCCAGCAAGCCAAAATCATGACAGGCCTAATAACATAAAGTACAACAGCAGAATATAATTAAAAACATCATAGATGGTCCTAAAAACTTCAACACTGGATTTTGTCTATCCTTGCTTACTATCTGACGTATCGCAAATTGAAGAGAGTGCATGTGCAATTTTAGTTATGGCAGTTTGTTACAAACATTTTCCAAGTTTTACAATGCAATACTGATTGATAACCTATAATTATATCTCTTTCTTTCAATAAACTTGCTGAACAAAATTTGCTCTATTTTTTCAGCTCGCCATTTCCTTGATTTAACTCTCATACGTATTTCATCCTGAGTTTTTTTTTTTTAAAAAAAAATCACCTCAAGATAAACGTCATAGGTACAATCTTTAAGAGACAAAAAAGTACTACAAAAATGATCTACAAGTCTGGAAGCAAGCCAGACAAAGATGTCATTATCACAATTGCAGGTTAATTATAGTGCTTTACTTGAATTCTTTAACTATTTACTGAAAATTACCGAATCAAATGTAACTTATTTTCCATTAAAAAAAGCGATAAAATGTTTTGGTCTCACTTAGAAATCACGATCAGCTTGGATTCACTAATGCATATGATGCACATTTTTTTTCCTAAAGTTGTTACTTAGACCTGGCTTCATAGGACACTAGAACTTAGGGCTAGCAGGCAGACATTATAGCAGGAGCCGGATTTTGTAACTGGATGGAATAGAACATTCAAGACCGATAAGTGGCCACTGTCAGGTTTATTAGTTTGATCTTTTGATGTTCTCTATAATATTTCCTTTTTTGCCTTTGACTGTAACTGTTTTTGTACAGTAGCACCTGTCATTGTTCTTGCTTTTCACAAAGGTAAGAGGATGGAATGATATTTTATACTGATTCGCAGACTTAAGTGCGAGAAACTGCTTGGTGGAAATTTTCAAAGATCAAGCACCTAAGGTAGTAGAGACCTTACATATATTTAGTCTTTATTCAGGAAGCAAAAGTAGTTAGTTTCTGAATTTTTTGCTGTTTTTATGTTACATGACCATACACAGCATACTTCTAGAGTTGAATGAGATTTTCAACAAGACCTTAGTCCCTTCTGTAGTTAAATTCACCTGAAGTGCATCGATATTTATTAAACTTAGGCTTCCAGCTGCAAGTTACCATTGTCACAAGTTCAGCATTAATGATTCATTAGCAATGATATATGGTATCATTAATTTGCAACAAATATTCTTAAATTAGTTAGGAATAATTCATTAATGAATCATAAAATTCGCGTATAATTCAAGAGTTATTGAATCGTTTTGGTTGGATTCAATTTCAGAGAATAATTTTGAGAATCATTCGGAAAAGAGAAAAATTGAGAATAATTTGAGAATATTTCAAGAATTCAGGCAATATTGAATCATGCAAAGTGCATGTGAATTAATGAGAAGTATTTATGACTAATAAACTTACATTTATTCAAGCTTGTAAGAGTTGGTTTATCCTCCTATTGTTGATTATAATACATATCAGTACTGGGTTATGTGCTATATTATCGGTATGGTGTGGCATGGGACGCAATAATATCTAGTATTGTTAAAAGCGCAAAAGGTGCTCGCCTTGCCTGGGCGCGTAGGTGAGACGAGGTGTAGCCTTAGCGCTTCACATGGATTCAAGCGAGGCGTTATTAGAAAAGCATTGCCTAGGCATGCGCTTTAAGCAAGGTGCCAGGCGTTGAGGCGCTCGCTTCTGTGTTTCACTATATTGGGCTTAAAAATCTACCATTACAAATCTACCATGTTTTACCTCATCCCACGAAAGAGTAAAGATCCGAATCTATAGAGAAAGCGGACCGATCCCTAATCTCTCTGTCTTCCTGATGAGTGAATGAAAACCTTTTGTTCTGTCTCACTGTCTCGCCATCTCTCTCCCAAAGCTAGATCCGACCTCGACACAAGGGTCCGCCTCCACCACCATTGCCTTCGGAGAACCCAGATCTGAAGCCCCATCCTTGGTGTCATGGGTAAGCCTTCTCTCTTTCCTCTCCTCTTTTTTCCTTGATCTTGTTGTCCATGGTGGAGGTCAAAGTCCCTGCAGCTTCACCGCCTCCAACGAGCAACTCTTTCTTTCCTCTCCTCTCTCCCGTTTGTAGAGATGGAGATGATTCATCATCTCCCATAGATTAGTTCTAGATCTAGTGCGCAGGGTCTCTATGGTCGATTAAAATCCACTTTCCACTTCCATCTCCCTCTATTCCTTCCCCAAATTTGTCCAATTCTTGTGAGGCTTGACGGAGTCAGGAGCTTGAAATTCTCCTGTGGTTACTTCTCGTTCCCCTATCTTTAGTTTGTTTCCTTTTTTTGGGCGTTCACTACTATGGGGAGTAGAGAGGAGAGGAAGAGAAGTGTATTGATATCATTAGGTATTGGGTTATTTGAATCTCAAACGAGTTGCTTTTGCTTCCTTGTCGGTCTTTGATCTCTTTTTCTTTTCCTTGTTCTTTTTTTTTTTTTTTGGCTGTTTTGGGTCCATTGCAAAGCTCTTTTCTCTTTTCTCTCCGTTTCTTCATCTGAGCATATAGTTTTTGGTAAAAGATCTCTTTTTTATCTTGATTTTGGTGTTGTTGCTCTTGCTTTGCAAAAAGATTAAATTTTTATAATATTTTTGGTATCTATTAGGATTTTTAGAACATATTAGTATTTTACTTGCTAAAACCTTGTGTTGATTAAGTATATAATTTTGCATTTGAATTCTATTGCTGTTGATACTTTAGAACATATTATGAACCCTTTTGGTTGATTGCAGTTTATATCTAATGATATAGAACTTTTATTTTGCATCAAAGTCTTGATTTGATGATGATTTCTAAAGATTTAAGTCTTGATTATTTTTTCTATGATATATGTGTTTTTTTTTTTTTTGAAAACTAGTGCTTCATTTTAATCAAGCGAGCGCCTAATGTTGCACCTTGCACCTCAGGCGATAGGTCTTGGTGCCTTAAGTACGCCTGGTGTCTTTGACAACACTAATTATATCGATACATGATAAAGGTGCTAAATCAGCATAGCACCTAAGGCATGTTAGTATTGTGTCGTATCGAGCCTCTATATTAAATCGATTCTTCACCAATATGATTTTGTATAACTGATACAGACCAGCATGGTATGGTATGTAAAAATCCTAGATCATATAACATAAATCATTTTGGGTTTGTCATTTTTAGCCAAGGTGCTTGATCCAGTTCATTTTAGACATGGTTTAAGAAAGCTAGCATCGAGGCAATGTATTAATAACATGCCTCAAGACTTCTATTTTGAGGTTACAACTTACTCTTCTGAAAGTTAGATATACATCTTAAAATGGTATGATAGAGAAAAGACATGTACCTTGTCATATTCTTATATGATATCCCTTTTTGACTTTAGAAAGCCAAAATCCTTCTTTAATGAAAAAAGATGTATATCTATGATAATCATGTCCTTCTAATATTTATACTTGCTATTCTCTGTCCTCTTAATTTTAGAGTTTCAGCAGCATTAACCATGCTTTTGTGGCCTTTGGCTCTCTAATCCTCTGAAATTGCCTCCTAGATTACGTGTCATCTTTTTAGAATGAACCATTTTGCTTTCACCTTTAGACTTTCAAACATTGGTTTTAGATGAAATTTAGGCAATTTTAATGTCTCAGACAGCTTGGTTTGTTTGTGAATGATATGATCATCATAAGAAAAGAATATATATAACATGCTGATAGTCTCTCTCAAAGTCTGTAATCTTGGTATCAAGTACCATATTGATATATTATCGATTCGGTATGGGAAGGTCGGTACCGTATGGTGGATATCTTCTACCAAGATAGTTTTCAGGCACTTTTTTAGGATGGTATTGCTTGAAATGGGCGGTACAAACCAGCAGTAAGCAGAATTGAGCAGTTCCACTTGGGTTGAATTGGTATGGACTGGTTTGGTTTATATGTCCTGAATCGGACAGTTTGGGTCGGTTTTGCAGTCCATGATTTTTCTTGTCTCGCTTTTCTCCTTTGATAAGGATCCGAGACCTGTGATTTATTATAAAACCACTGCAGAGTTGTTGGGGGGAGGGGGGGGGGGTGTTGAATTTTAGTTTCATACATTACGTTTATATGACTTTGAAAGTTATGCTAATCTGGACAACTTATGTGGAACCTTTTACCATTGGTGCTTGCTTGAGAGCCATCTGATAACACACTGTATATGTAGAAAACTTCTGCTTCGTTCTACATCTTCTTCTCAAATTAGTCTCATGTGACCTACATGTCAATCATCAAAATTGCTAGGGTTCTCACCATCCTGTCAGACATCTTTGATTCTATTCTTCATGCACCTTTGGTTTTCATTTCTATCTAATACAAGTGTTGCGGGAATCAAACAAAGATCTAAAAGGATAAATGGAGTAGGAAGTCTAGCAGGCCTTTGGAGTACAATGTGGTTCAGCTTTTACCTTGCTTATTTAACTACTCATGAATATGCTTAAAAGTTCTCTTGGAGTGGTTTGTTCTTTCTTTGAGTAAGAAGCAAGGCAACTTCTTGCTTTTTGGTTGGTCATTCTATCCTTAACTTTGTCATTTTTCTTATTTTTCTTTTTGTTTAGTTAATTTTCATCATCAAACCTTTATTCTTTTCTTTTTTCCTTTTGAAATGGATCATTCTCTTTGTCTAATTATATAGTATAGTTATATTGCTAACTTCAATATTGAGAACTTATTCTAAAGAATAATTGTTTTCAGGTACTTATAGCATGGTGGAAAAAAAATGAATAATTAGTTTCCTGATTCTCTACATGCATCTTCATGTCAAAAATTAGGCTATTGATGATTTTGCTGGGGGTGTTGAGCTCCAAACATGATTGCACCTTTGTTAATGCATACAAGGGATGATCACTTTCTATGAGATCTGAAAGACTCCATATATAAACAATTCTCCAACTTGAGGCATAAACTTATTATCTACTCCTTGTCCAACAGCACTGTACATCACATACCAGCAAAAAACATTCTAATCATGTTTATTGCCCAAGCTAGTGTAGCACATCGTTATACTTTGCATGTAATGGCTTTTGAAGGACTAGTTAAATAAGAAGGGCTTTCAATTTGGTTTGTCACAAACTCCACCTCTAAGTATGAAGTCAAGATTTTTGATACCTTAATTTGAATTTTAGATATGACACGGCGGTCATAGAAAAAGCTTGCTTTTGTTAGGCTTTTTGGTTGCTTGTATGTATGTTGTAGTGTTCATGATGCCACAACGGATCATTTTGTGATAGAACAAATTCAAGAGTCAAGATATTGTGACATATCTTTTACAAGGAAAAAGGTTTTGAAAATATTTATTGTGCCACTAATCGCTATGCCATTGCTTGAAATAACAATTAGTCTTCTGCATCTTTTTTGATAGCTACGTGCCAAGATATTTTAACCACTCGTCTGAGACTAAAGTCAACATTGAGACCGAAAGTGCTCGAGAAAAAGCAAGTAATGTTGACCTGAAAATTACACGAGCATTATCCAATAATGCATGAATGTTCTGTTCTCTGTTTCTTTTCTCTTCTTATCTATTTTCTTTTCTCTTTATCTGCAGGGTTGCTGATTTGGATAACCTAGATGCTTTGTAACAGTAGTGACTTAGGTATAGAGTTCTCTTATAGTTACCCATTCTTGTGAAGTACTCTCTCTTACCTACCACCATTCTTGGAAATGAATCTCAAGTTGTATGTTTGAAGCATTTGCAGTCCAAGGGCTTGGCCTAAATTTTCAACTACACACAATTGATGTCTTCAGATACACCTTAAAAGCCATCTGACGATGACTATATATGTCAGCATCATTTGTTTGGTTGAAGTTCTTTTTCATGAATAATCTCAATTTGAAGTTAAACCCCTATATGACTAGAGTTTTGCATTTAGGCCTAATCTTTTCATGCAACCAAATATCTTAGTTGTCCATCAAGGGGACATTCTTCTAATCTGTATGTTATTCATGGTTTCTTGGAATTGCCCTTCGATTTCACATGAACATGCCCAGAATTTATGCCCAACTGGTGGCTGCTGATATTAGTGTATGAATTTGCCTCCGTTCTTGATACAGAAGGCAGGTAATACAGCTGATGGCACTTTATTTTCATGCGCCTAACTTTTATTTTTTTTGTCATAGGTTGTTGGTTTGTTGGTATCAAGATCCACAATGTTAAAACTAGTGCAACAGGAAAAGTGCCACCTATGGATGGATGTGATGCGTCTGAAGAGCAAAAAGGATGGCCAATCCATCATCCAGATATCAAATTGTGCCATCTGAAATATACCATCTTCCACATATTATCTATCTTAAGGGGGAAGTTAATCTATTTAATGAAAATAAATTCAGTTTTTGAAATGGATGCAGTTTTTTTAAATATTGCTACTTGGATTAAATTAGAGTGTGGAAGGTTATTTTAAAATAAAGTTGGAATGCTACTATCTGGATTCATGCATGAGACTTCTTCCCAGTGCATGCGTTGAGGTGGGCCAACGTGGACACAAGTCCTGTAATTATTTATTTTGTTCATTGCAATTGTCTTCCAATACAGCACAAAAGATTATACCAAAATTTGGAGTTTTAATACGGTAAAGAATTTTAATTAAAAGATGCATGGTTTGCATTCCAGTCGGTAGCTTGGTTTCAGGAGCAGGAACAAAAGCTGGAAAGAAAAGTTAATATTCTACAGCAAAATTTCAGAATGACCTGAGAAGGAAGCCAGTCTTTCGTCAAATTTGAAGCCATTGATCCTTGTTTCTAAGTTGAATATTTGCTTCTCTTGGTTCTGCTATCAGGTAAATCCATGGATGACACAAAAGATGTAAATTGAAGTCCTCTTACTTAGGGGTTAGTGCCGGCACATTTGACTTTCACAGCTACAAGATGCTGGTCTAGAAGAAGCCCATTGCTTAGTTTCAATCCTGGACTTGTGAAATTATTTATAATTGGTGTTACCCGAATAAATTTGTTATGAATGATTTAAACTTTTAATTTGTTATTGTGGGTTGAATGGGATCTATATTGGCAGAACAAAAAGTAGGGTAGCCAGCCAGCCAGCCAGCCAGCCAGCCATCCAGCCTTATCTCAGTTGTTTGGCACCTCGCTCCGCTTCTTGAGGATCAGATTTAGGCTGTGATCCAAATTGGATGGATCCTATTGAGAGTCACATTGTGGGTGCATTTGGATCACTACTCGGATTGCTGTGGATCCAAATCCCATGGGTTTCTGAAACCCAAGGGAGGGGTCTGGTTTCCTTATCCACTGCTGCTTCTTCTAGGCATGGAAAACATTGATGGAATAGTGGGGGCACATGGTATTTCAATCCTATTTCTTCCTCTTCCAAACGGTTGATTGGAATCCAATTCAAACCAAAAGGCGATCTCATGTTGAAGTGGTGGGCGTAAGAATGACGAAGCTATAATGCCCAAGGTGATTGTAGCCCACCAAGTTGTCATCCTTTGGACTTTCAGAAAATTTCAGCTTCATTCCACGTTGACCTCCTCCTACATTGAAATGTATAAATTTATGACTATTGTTCAACAACCACCAAAGTTGATGCCAACCTTGTTTGGTCTCAATTCGTACCATCGGAAATGGACCTGCAACCTAACTATAACTTGCAGCATTACCTCAGCAAAATCAAAGCATCAATCGTTAGTGTGTGTGGGGTTCCTAGTTTTACATCTTTGGGTCCCTATGTGGCCAGTGTACATAACTTATTCCCACTATATACACTTATTCTATCAATGTAGAAACTTATCCATGCTTATATTCTCTCAGTGTTACATATTTATTTATTCATTGTACATACACATTAAGAAAAAATAATGTTAGGCTTTAACTGTTAAAGCGCGGTGGTCCACGGAGGGATGCCGAGTCTCCCTTTATCTAATACTAGAGGTGGGCAGGGAAACACGTAATACTTAGAGGCATGTTTGGAATTGTGTACTTCCACGTCTTTATCTAATACTAGAGGTGGGCAGGGAAACACGTAATACTTAGGCATGTTTGGAATTGTATACTTCCACGTCAAGGAATGTTTCTTCTAACATTGTACACTTGAAGATAAAAGAGTACTATCACAATGGAACTTACTGCTTCAAGCTAAGAATCTATGTTTCGCTTTAATTTGAAGTGAACCAGGACAACGGTGAGGTCATCCTCAGCTCCAAATGGGTTAACACTAGTAATTGCTAAACCTCTTTCTCTCTCTCTCTCTCTCTTCTTTTTTGCAATCTTGGGAAAGTGACTGATCTTTTAGAGAATGTATTGTCTCTCAAACTATGATGTAACGGATAGTGGATGGTAAGATACCTTTTGTGGGCATGTTGGGCAGTCTTAGCATGGCTACTGACTAGTGGGCGGTGAGAAAGGTGGTGGAAAGAAGAAAGATGTGATCATTCCAAAGCTTCATATTAAAAGGAAAAGGAAGCCAACTTTCCCTTGGGATAGGCTTCCCCCTTTTGTGCGTTGCTGCATTGCATGCGTCTTTCTAATGGGTTTAAAATTTGTTAATAATTATAGCAACAGAAAAAGTTCTCTCTCTCTCTCTCTCTCTCTCTCTCTCTCTCTCTCTCTCTCTCCCTCCTCACGTCCACACTGCCTAGTTTTCACCATGACAGGCCATGGGCTCATACACCCACATTCCCATGAAAAGAATAAACTCCTGTTCAAATATTTTTCTTCCTAAATGTCAGCTACTACCCTATATTAATACGTCCGTAATGTATATTAAAACAGTCACACATTGGTAGATGAATAAACAAACAGAAACATGCATGAGGTCCCTTTGCATGCCACCACCCCCCAAATATTCCCTGCCTTTTGTTCCTCCCTTTCCATGCTTCTTAACTCAAACATCACCACTCCCCCATCATGACTAAGCCAAATAATACTTTTATGTGCATACCCTAGGACGAGAGAGAGAGAGAGAGAGAGAGAGAGCAAAAGTTTGTATTCATGAAACCTCTTTTTATTGTTTTTTGTTAGGTCTATATAAATGTGCAAGTTATAATTAATTAGCCTGAAAAAGACAAATAAATGAGCAAAGGTGCTCCTAATATACTCAACTAGACTCCTTTTTAAGGATGATGATTGAATCTTTTGTTTCTACTAGGCTTAGAGCTAAATTAAGCAATTATTATCAAAAAAAGGTTGCAATTGTGAAGTGATCCACCAAAAGCCTGCACTTTAGCCGCAATTAAAACCTCCAAAACAGCCAAAGTTCATAACCTTTGATTTGGCATCAAATGCAACAGAAGAATCAACTGGAAAAGAAAAGAAAAGAAAAGCAAAGAAAAGAAAAGAAAAGAGAAGCCCATCATGTGCACTAATAAGCCAATTAATCAATCATACAATAATCAAGCATATTACATGTAGAAAGCACTTGTTTAGAGATCAAAATACTAGTAAGTTTACTACTACCAAGGTGAGCATGAGCCACATTTCTCAAGTAGAGCCTCAGCCTCAGCCTCAGCCCCAGCTAACACATCACGCATTGTTAGGTTGGTCTGAAAAGGTCTGAGCTGAGGTGATGATGCATCATAGGAGCACCATGAGGGATCCTACAGCGACACAACAAAGAGACCACAGTACCTGACCCAGCTCCGAAGAGCTGGGACCCATAGAGGTTTTTTTTTTTTTTGTTTGTATATTTTTTTCTTCTTCGAAGCAGGGTGGTGGGTTGCGTACGTCCGCGGGCATATTCCCGACAGGGGTGGGCCCACGGAATTCCACGCTTTGCATGGATGCGGGCGAGGGGGAGTTGGTGGGACCCGGGGCCAACTCCTGACCGCGCGTGCAAAGCCGGGCTTCATGGGGGGTAGGGCTTCTGATCTCTGGTGGGACCCACACCCACCCACCAACGCGATGAGAATAGAATAGAATAGAATAGAATAGAATAGATTATTATTATTATTATTATTATTATTATTATTATTATTATTATTATTATATTTTGTGAGCAAAAGGAGCCTGCTAACCTATTCTCAAACAGTGCGCATTTTCTTCTGCCACAACCCATCATCACCTTTATTAATATTGCTTGTTATGTGTGTTCCCTGCTTAAACTTTTGGATATATTATTCTTCTCATGAGCCAGCTTGACATTATGATATGGTCTGAATTCAGAGTTGTTTGCTTTGTTGAGGACTCTTGGCGCCATTGCAGTTGAATTGAAGCCATTCATCGTCTACTGCGGCCTAGGGTTTGAATGTATTTTTTAAGCTAAATGGTAATAAAAGCCGGCTTGATAGAAGGAAGAGCAAAATTTTTTTTTTTTTTTTTTTTTTTGGGGGTTGGGAATTGTAATGGTTTTGCATCCTTATTCTTGGATAATCTTATATCGGTTGTCTAAAATGCTTGTTAATGATGATAAAAATATTTATACATATAAAATTCTTAAATTATAAGAAGTTGTTGTAAGCTTTTATTTGTTTGTAGGCTTTTGTATATTATCATCATCATTATCATTATTATTTATAAAATAATGCTTTATAACATCCTCAAATTGAGAAAATTTTTATCGATGTTAAATTTAAGCCAATGATAATACATGTGGAGACCTATTGGCTATGGAATGAATAACTCCCAGAGTCTATATATATATATATATATATATATAGAGAGAGAGAGAGAGAGAGAGAGAGAGAGAGAGAGAGTTTAATTTGTAGGATCATATTCTTCTGGTTACCCTCAAAAAGAAACAATGCACATTTTGGTGATCGCATGGTTAACAAGTTCCCTACTAAATCAGCATTAACTACAAGCTACAGCATGCAAGGTCAAAGCTTGTTCTTCAACTTGAATGAACTCTTTCCCTGATCCATATTGAGACTAATAACGTGAACGACCCAGGTGTCGCTAGTACGTAGGACAAACATGGCACAAGCCCATGACAAGAGACCAAGTTGAGAAGCCCATCAAAGTGGCTGGAAATCGAAGCTATAAGAAAAAAACCTGTAGCAATTGGCATGCACAATGCACAAATTCTTGACGCATAGGAAGTAAACTACAGGTGGCATGGGCTAACAAAAAAGTCTGTGGGTTGGCAGTCTTTTCTCAGATAGCAACAGACCATGCTGATGGGTCTGCCATACAAAGATACCCTCTAGTTAAACCAGAACACAAGGATCTATCTTATATGTGCATCAATTGTCATTGAATAGTATTTTGTAACATATATTTTGACTTTATCCATAAAGCATACTAGAAAAAATTCAGTTTTTAGTCAACACTGTAAACTTTGGCATAATAGCATAACTTTTATGGTTGTCACCTAGTCTTTATAAAAGCATGCATAACTTTGTTTACCATTGTGCACGCAGATGCGTGATTATCCACTTGGGAGAGAAGGATTTTAATGCTATAGAATTATTATGATAAAATTATAGATGAAACTTAGGTATGATTCCTTAAATATTTGTCATGCATTATTTGCTTAAAAGCAACACCTATTTTATCATCTGACAAAAAATGATACATGTCTCTTAAACTTTACTAAAAAATAATAGTAAACATATGTCACTTTTTTAAATGAAATATTGATACACATATCGCTGTTTAAATAAAGAATCTCACAGCAAGCACCTAAGGAATTGTATATGTAGGTTTTGTTCTAAATTATTTAGATGCTTAATAATGTAATATTATGGTATCTTCCTTGATTTTAGAATGGTGTCATACAAAGATAAAGGCTATTTTCATTATAGTAAAAGTTTGGGATGATGGAATTTATGATCTTCTTGCCTTCTCTTTCTTGTCTTTCCTATAAGAGTAGATGAGAAGTGATGAGGTAGAATTTTTTAGCCTTCAAAAAGCTGATATGTGGCAATCTAGTCTACATTAGCACCACTATCAGCACAATCAATAAGACGATATAGAGAAATGTATCCAAAAGATTGGTAGGTAGTGCACATCCAATCATTCGGCACATGCCATCTCCATATGGACTAATAGAAATGAATACCTACATGCAGAGAACATGGCCTATGGCACTCTATGCAATTTCATATAAAAAAACAGACTCAATATGGCAAGACACATGGCTCATAATTCAAACGATCCATACGATCTATCACCAAATACAGAACCTATGCCGAAATATTGTACAACCATCTATATAAGGAAGGCTAGATTAGAAGCAATGTGGAGGACCCATCAACATCTCTACAACTCATGTCTGCACAACTAAAACCTAGATAAGTGAGGCTACTTCGCTCCTTCTTTCTTAATTTTTTCTTTTCACAAATTTAAAAGGCTACAACGTCCATCTTTAACTACTCATATCATTTCTCTTCATTGATTTAAGCATCGGAGGGCTTTTCCTCTGTCATCGCAAGTTCACTAATGAACACCTTAGTTCTTGCCATTAGACTTACTGATGACCTCATTTCTGGATCATCATCCTTACCATCTATCCTGTTGATATGCAAAATCCTATGACTGATCTTGTCATCATCAGATTGGCACCACCTATGAAAAGCGAAGAAAAAGTCATGCCACCTAAGTCTAACAAAAAAGCTCTTACTAGTAGCAATGCACTACCTAAATTGACTCTGAGACTAGATCCCTTCTCTTCACTTTCTCTAGCGATTGTCATAGTGGCATAGTTTATCTAATTGTAGCAGCAAGTTGAAGCACTCACCATACTAATATGGAGCATAATTCCATAATTGGTGTAACTAGGAGAACCAACATCATTGGTGTAGCTGACGCTATCACAATAATGCCTCCAAGAAGTAAACCTCATAGATACCTCAGGAGTGAGGACCTACAATGAAGAGGTGCGATGAACTACAGATGGAGGTACTATTGTGGAGTCTCCAATCACTTAAAAAGGAGTAGGCCAGAAGATCTGAACCTAAGGTAATAGCTTGAAGTTATGAACAAGTACCTCGATGCTGTCATAAGTAAAGTTCGGAGGAAGTCCCTTTGGATGATCTTAACTTGAAGATCAATCCTCCTTTAGTAGAAGAAATTATGACGGAGCCTTTGTAGCCCAAATTCAAAATACTGCAATTGGAGTAATATGATTCCTCTGGCAACCTCGAGGACCACTTAAAGACTTACAAAATTCCGATGGTGGCCCAAGAGGCCTTGAATGCCGTTATATGTAGAGTGTTCCCCACTGCTCTAAGGAAAGTGGTCTAAACCTAGTATTCAAGCCTTAAGTCAAAGTCCATTCCTTCTAACAAGCTCTTGAGATAGTTTCTTAGCCACTTTATCATTGACATCTAGTAAAAGAAGGCTAGCATGAGCCCGATGTCTTTGAAGTAGTGCAAGGGTTAGCCACTGCATAATTATATTAAGCGTTTCAATAATGAGGTGCTTGAGATCAAGAACCTCGAGTAGTTCCTAACTATTACTACTCTCATTCATGGGTTGTTGAATTCATCCTTCATATTCTCACTCAATAAAAAGCAGTCAAAAGACATAGTTAAATTCCTGAGTAGAGCAAAAAATTATATCAAGGTCGAAGAAACTTCTAGAGAAAAGCATGAGGCCTCTGTCTTCTTCTTAGAAAAGAGGCACTCCAATTGAAGAGATATGAAAGAAGGTAAAAAGAAGTAAAGCATGAGCCCGAGCTCCAAAAGTTGAGGAGCTTACTTTGGGATGAAGGTAGCTGCACTCTTTTGACCACTTCAAGGTGATAAATCTTTATGGAGATCTACAATAAATACTTCCTTTGACATCTCAAACTAATAAAGTGGAAACTGAAGAGTAGGGATACGAGTAGATACTATCACTTCTATTAAGACCATGGCTATAATACTAAGGAATGCCAACTCCTGACTGATGAGATCAAAAATCTCATCCAAAGAGGCCATCTCAAGAAGTACATCCAAGGTAATGAAAACCCCACCAATAAGTCGAGAAATCGAGGTGAACAAGAAAAGCTAAACAAGCATGAGGATAACCAACCTCAAATTGGAGTGATCTATGTCATCTTCAAAGGCCCACTTAGAAGAACTTTCATAGTCTACAACGAGAAAATTAGTTTGTTTTACTAGAGAGCCAACTTTTCTAAAGAAACTCTCTTCCAAAGAAAGAGAGAGCCAGCCAATCCTTCCAATATAGTTGAAAGAATTCTTCTCGTCAAGAAGAAGAAGGTCAATCCACTCTGCCAAAGAGCCGATATGCTTGAAAGATCTCTTTTCAGAAGAAAGAGAGCTGATCTCTCTTGCTGAACCACTCGGAAGAACTCTCTTTACTAAGAAAGAAAAGATCGGTCCACTCTACCAAAGAAATGATCGACCTGGAAAAACTTTTTTTTTGGAGAAAGAGAGCCGGTCCATCTACCAACTCACTTAAAAGAATTCTTCTTATCGAGAAAGAGAAAGTCAGTCTACCTCACTCTATCAAAGAATTATCCTGCTTGAAAAAACTTTCCTTGCGAGAAAGAGAGCTAATTTTATCTAACAATTGACTAAGAAAAAACTCTTCTCGTTAAGAAAAAGAAGACATGCCTGCTTCGTTAGAGAGCCAATCCATATTGAACGACTCTCTTTAAGAGAAAAATAGAGATTGTCCTATCTATAAGCCTGGACACAGGAAAAAAAAGTCCAATTCACTTCATTAGAGAGCTTATCTGCCTATAAAAACTCTCTTTAAGAGAAAGAGTGAGTTAGTCCCTTTTACTGACTCACTTGAAAGAACTCTCCTCATTAAGAAAGAGAAGGTTGATCCATTCTCAAGAAAACCAATCTATTTGGAAGAACTTTTCTTTGGAGAAAGAGAGAGAGTCAATCCCTCCTACGAATCCACTCAGAAGAACTCTTCTTATTGAGAAAGAGAATATCAATCCAATCCATTAAAGAGTTGATCCATCTATAAAAACTAACCCTAGGAGAAAGAGAGCCTGTTATATTTACCAACCTACTTGAAAAAATTTTCTCACCAAAAAAGAGAAGGTCAATCTGTTCCACCAAAAGCTAACCCATTTGAAAGTACTCTTTAAAAGAAAGAGAAAGTTAGTCTTTCCTGCCAACTCACTTGAAAAATCTCTTTTCGTCAAGAAAGAGAAGGTTGGTCTGCCCCTTTAGAGAATCAATCCATCTGTAAGAATTCTCTTAGAAGAAAGAGAGAGCTGGTTTTTCCTACCAACCTATTTGGAAGAACTCTTCTTATTGAGAAAGAGGGTCCGCTCTATCAGAAAGTCGACTTGTTTAGAATAATTCTCTTCAAAAGAAAAAGAGAGTCCAACCTCCCTCCAACTAGCCAAGGATAGGTCACTTAGTGATACGTGCACAAAGCTCGCACTGAAATATCGTAATTTGAAGGAACTTATATGCAAGTTTCCCAAAGGACCTCAATGAACTTTGAGGTAAAATTGATGGGCTGCCATTTTAAATTTCATAGCAAATCTAAAGCAATATGACCCGATAAGGGGTTAGAATTCTTGCCATAAGGGGTTATTAGTGCCCAGCATCCAAGCCTAGCACTTAACTGATCTCTAGAGGGCTTGACCTATGGGATCAACTTAGATGCTGACCTCTTAGCATGATAGATAGCTTAGATGCCTACCTCTTAGCTCGATTAGCTCAGATGCTGGCTTAGTGGATCAAGCTATGGTGCCAACTTAATCTAAGCAGAGCCTAATCTGACTTGGCTTATCTTGGAAGCTTTTGTCTCAAGACCTCTGTATCTCACCTTGGACCAAATCGACCAACATCCAACTCATCAAAGATAGAGAACTAGTAGTTTGGAAAAATTCTTCCTCAGTGAGGAAAAAGAGAGCTTGCAGGTTGGAAGAACTTTCCACCTAACTTGTCGATAATGGAAAGACAACAAAGCTAATAAGGATGGGAAGGGCCTTGGACCTCTATACTTAGAGCATATCAACCCTAATGTTCAATATAGCTCACAATCTATTGAAGAATGAGAGAAGCTTACAAGCTCGAAAGAACTCACATGCTTCAGACGAACCAACATTTAAAGACCAAATCGACTACTCCTTCACTCGAGCTACCCACCTTGACCTTGGAAGTGGAGGGCATGTGATGAGATGGAATTCTTTAGCCTTCAAGAAGCTGGCATGTGGTGACTTGATCTGCACCTGCGCCACCATCAACATGACTGATAAGATGATTCAGAGACACATGCCTAATAGATTGGTAAATGATATATGCCTGATCAGTTGATATGCCAACTTCTCTATACGAATTGATAGAAACAATTGTCCAGCCATAGAAAATACAGCTCATAGTACTTTGTGTAATCCCATCAAAAAAGATGGGCCCATCATATTAAAACCTATGGCTCATGATTTAAATGATCCATATAATCCCATAATCAAATACAGAACCCATACCATAATATCGTGCAACCACCTATACAAAGAAGGCTTGATCAAAAGCAAAGAGAGGACTCATTAACATCCTCGCAACTCATATTCATACATTGAAAACCTAGTGAAATAAGGCTAATTCGTTTCCTGTTTCTCTATTACATATTATTTTCTTCACAAACCAAAAAGGATATAAGGTTTATATCTTTATCATCCTTCTCTACTGACTTGAGTATAGGAAGGCCTTTGTTAGGAAACTTCTATTATCCTTTTTTTTATGCTTACATCAATGGATACCTTAACTTTTACTATTGAATTTGCTGATGATTTTATTTTTATATTATTATTCTTATCATTTATTTTATTAATGAATGGGATTGTACAATACGATTTCGTCATTGGTAAGAGACAATGAAAATTCAGGTCCAAATAATGGTTAAGAACCCTTTTTTTTTATAAAAAAAAAAACAGAGGTCCAAAATGTTGGTGTTTGACACCACAAACCCATCAAGTATTGCACCGACCCTGTGAATCGTATCGATGTCCTCATCTCATGCAGAAGAGAGTTATTTTTGGTACCATGGTCGGTCCTCTTGGCACTAGCGTTTTGAATTTTCCAGACGCATGGGGAACTGAATCACTTTTGGTTATGAGCTGAGAGATTCCGTGGGATCAAAGCTTGCGTGACCAATCGTTCCTCCAGAGCGTCTGCCGCAAAAAAAGCTCTTTTTTTTAATTTTTAATTATCTGCAAAGAGCTGATGTGGCTCTTCCTATTAAGAATTAGACCTTCAGAGACTTCAGGCACTAAATTTGATGCGGTACTGTAATTCAGTTCGTATATACATCATTACTTGAGAGCATCAAGGTAAGAGTAATCCTTTACAACTATGACCAATAAGAAAATACTTTTTTGCTTCAACTTTTGAGATGAATGGTACCTCTTTGGCATTTACTTTGTGAAGCACATTGCGGAGATGTCCTTACCGATGTAAAGTCAGCTTTAAAAGAAAAGGTTTTCCCTTGAACCTCACAAACAAACATACACTAACCAATCCTTAGCATTCATGATAACCTATCATAGGCACCAATGTGAGGGACTGAGGATTGGCAAGCAAACATTTGGTATTTCTTACAGCTTAAGCATTGTTTGGCAGATTGAACATAGCTAAGCAACGTCTTGTCACTGCTCTCTCTCTCTCTCTCTCTCTGTGGTTGAGGCCAGAGGGACTTGTATATTATGTAGAATTGATTCCAAGCAATCATCATTACAACTAGAAGAAGATGGAAGAAGAAACCTCTTGAGGCTATGTAATGTAAATGACCTTGAGCATAATCAAACCTAACATGTACTGTTCCTTCCCGAGCAGTCTGACCAATAGCAAGGACATCATTCTCATGTGAGGATGGTCAGTAGTACTACTGCTTCCGGTCTGCTAAGGCCACTTGCCCACATTTATATAATAATTAATCAGAGAGGAAGAGGGGGACTCAAGGAGAAGAGACTTAAAAAAAAGTCAGTAACAGAAAGTACTCCTAAAACCTAATCTGTTTATGGTCCCCAAATGATCAATAAATTAAAGGGGGTCGTAACTCTAAGAAAGAAAAAGAAGAGACCCACTAAATAGTTAGTGATGTGTCATTTTAGAGATAGAGAGTATGCTTGGTGAGAACGGTGGGAGATGTGGTCCACAAGATCTTCTATGATAAATTATGGTCTGCAGAGAAATATGATCAGTAGCTCTGACCTCAAACATCTTATCATGCCTTTGTTTTTTCTTTTCATTTTTTTTTCTTTGTGGTGGTGGGAATTGAGGTGTGCTGTCATGTGGGAGGCCACATGCTGACAAGAAGATGTAAGGAGAAAGAAAGGAGTGAGACTTTTCTTGTTGGCATTTGGTGGCATGGAATGGTGCGATCAAAGGGCTCAGGGACAAGGCGCTAACATGGTTGAAAAGTACCAGCAAAAGGGAGTGAAGGGAAAAAAGAAATGCCATACTTATAAAAGTGCAGACCATATAGGCATAACACGCCCAAAGCTGGTGTAGAACCTAAATATGTGGGTCCACCCATCATTACGACCAAATGGGAGTTGTACTAAAACCCTAGCAGGTGACTGCTATCTGATCTTTGATTAAGATACTCTCTCTGTGTCGTGATGATGATGCTGAACTTTTAGATTTGTGACAGAAGTTTGATAATTGCTATGGATATAACATCTTGGTCTTACCTAGGGGAATAACTCCAATGCCTAGTGGAAACAATCTTTTCCACAGTATGTATATATAGGCACATAAAAGTGCATCATGTATACAAGGAGGTGGATGTTAGGGTTTTTGTACGTACGCATGCATGCAGGCGTGCATGTAGAGGGGTACGTAGGCGGGTACTAGGGATGCTACAATTTTAGGGTTGCAATTAGTGGCGTTTTTCCCGCCTGAAATAGTTGGCTCGAAATAAAATGGGTTTCTGGATGCATATCTTTTTGGTGTTCTTCAGCAATGATGGTGGCCTATATCTCTAGGTTCAATCCGGGAGGAAGAGAGAAAGAGAGAGAGAGAGAGAGAGAGAGAGAGAGAGAGAGAGTCACCCTCTACGTTTCCTGTTCCCAAGGCTAGTTGGGAATTCTCAGATGGTGAGCTTCTGATAGCGCAGTATATTGGATGAGATGGTGTTTCTAATCAAGAACAAAGAGAGGTCAAGTCCCATCACTAGCCATTGAGCACAGGTGCCTCCATTTGGACTCGTGCTTGCTGTTCAGTGCTTTGCTTGCTTTCACCATTTGCTTACTCTAGAAAAAGTTGATCCAAAAGCCCAAGAGAGCAAGGGTTTTTGAATGTGCTTGACACCTCATGCTTTCTAATCATGAGGTGTTTGGTGCTGCCAAATATACGAGAAAAAGGAAGGAAAAGAAAGGAAGGAGAAGGGTCTTTTCTCATCCTTTTTCCTTTCGTCCGTCCTCATATTCCCTAGAAAGATGGGATGAAGTGCATTAGAATATCCCATGAGGTGGTTAAGGGCATGGAGTTGTAATGTCACATGGGAAGCGGCATTCGCTTCAATGTTTTCTATGGAGGTACAAAGAGCTGAGATGGATGAGGTCCCATCACCTTTAGCCTAAGGCCATTCTGCACTCCCCATATTTAGAAGTTGTGATTAATAGCATTTATTTGTTCACCCATGCTTGTACCAGTCGACTTGTTACTGTCCCTTTGATTTTACGATTCCCTGTGTGCTACTTGCTAGCTAGCCATTTTCTTAAGAAAGGTGCTCTCCATCCATCAGAATAAAAGTAATATTATTATTCATTGACCGCATGCTTTCACTTCTCTTTCAGATTAAATAATCAAAACACTTGTTTTGCTGGGTAAGCAGTGCCCCTCTCTTTTTAAGGGGAATCCATTTAATGGTATGCCATAAATATATATATATATATATATGAGAGTAGCTTTGAGCGTAGGAAGAACAATTTAAAATTGTTTTTCTGTTGCAAAGGACATGGTAAGGAGAGTGTGGAGAAAGTTATAATGAGTCCTTGTCCTGCCCTGCTGAGTACTCTCTTTGTTTATTTATTCTACTTGAAGTGTGCTCTCTTTTTCCGGTCTGAAAAAGGCCTCACACAACAGTCCCATGATCTTTTAACTGCCCAATTAATGGAAGGGAATGGAATGTAGCTAAAAGAAACGGACTTTCAGCCCTCTGGATTGTATCAAGTAGTTCTACTACTGGAGATGCATGCCTTCAATGCTTTCATAAAAGAAAAGTAGAAGGTCAAAGGGCCTTTATAGCTTACCTAAAGTTAAAAAATTTTCTAGTCACATCAAGCATGCATGACCAACATTCGATCTGAATTTATATTTAAATTATAATTTTAAAATTTAACATAATTAATCAAATAATTAATTTAATTAAATAAAATTTTTTTTAATATATTTTGATCTTCTAAATTGTAATAAAACCAAATATAATGTAGGCTTAATCTAAAATATTCAGGTTCAAATTGGTTTTACAATTCAAGACAAGCATTTTGTTATACTTTTAAATATAAAATATAATAATCGATAATTTAAATATAAAATTACTAAAAAAATAAAAATTAAAAAAAAAAAGATTACTTATTGAATTTTCATTCAAAAATTTTAATTTCAATCGAGTGAGTAATCGTTCTTAAGTTCACAACTTATGATTTATTTATATATTAATATATTTAAAGATATTATAAACTTAAACAAATAATTTTTAGAACTTATTTTCTTTTGATAGAATAATTTATACGTAATAAGCTCCATATTGAGGGTGGCCCTCTTTTGAATACCCCTAGGCTTTGAAGCCCAGATAAAGATGGAATTTGATCTCAAATTGACTCGATCCAGTTATTAACAATTTTACCATTTCTACAACTATTTATGATTGGTTGTGTGAGGTCAAATAAAATACAGGTTAATTATACAAATATATACTTGGGCTAAAATTAGTGTTCATATTTTTGATGAATTTTCTCTTAGATTGATTGGCATTTGATATCAATCTTTATTGACTCAAAATTTTACATCTGCTTCTTGGTTTCAATGTATATTATATATTTAACCTTGATCTACTTTTAAGTGCATACAATAACAAGTATAATTTAAAGCAAATATGAGCCCAACCCATATAAAAGGACTTAATATAAAACGCTAATGAATACAACAACCTTTAATATAAAATGTCTATCAAGTGAAGAACATGGTGTTAAGTTCCCTACTGTTAGTATTAGGTATTGCCAAATCATTTCCTTGGTAAAATAATCAAAGCCAACTGTATTTTTTTTTTTTTTTCAGAGAGAGAGAGAGAGAGAGAGAGAGAGAGAGTCATCCATCACTAGTTTAGGGTTGAATCTAGTAGGCCTCAATCGATCCATAGCCAAAGCCCAAGGGCCCATTCAGCTCTCAGAAGATCTGCACCATGGGATCACGAGTACACCCAATTAAGAGACAAATGTTTGATCAGCGGTCCAAATGCCGATCTGACGGCCAAGATGGAAGGGGTTGGGGGGCTCACAGGTGAGGGCAGCATGGCCACCAAGCGATGGCCACCAGGGTTTGAATAGTGGAAGTAAAAAAAAAAAAAAAAAAGGCAATCTCGTAATCAATGCACTCAGCCTGACAAACTCCCTCCACACACAAACTCATGCATGCATTCCCAATCACCTACCCATACATAAATATATAAATATTTCTTTTCTCTCTCTCTCTCTCTCTCTCTCTCTCTCTCTGTGCGTATGCGTTTCAATTTCTACACACACTCACATGCAGCACTGACATATTACTCATGAGTCCACATGTAACTCTCTCTCATTCTTGTCTTTTCTCTCTCCTCGTCCTTCTCTTTCTCTCTCATCCCGTTGGCTCTGTCTTATTGGTTATGGCTATGTATTGATGACGATGATGATGATGGCATGATGACGACTGCATAGACTGTGTGCAAATAAATGGCATTGGGCCGGACATATTTGGATGCATGAGAAAAAAGTTGGGTACATGGGAATGAATCCGTGATTTTGTTCTTTACATGGTGGGGAAGGCTCTCCACTGGCCATGCCCATGCCCATTAAAAGCCCCTGCATATGGTTTGGTGCTCTCGAGGCACGGAATTAAATCCCTCCTCTTGCTGCCCTATTCCACTGCATCAGCACTCATACAAATTCAAATAAAAAAATTATACTTATATATATAGAGAGAGAGAGAGAGAGAGAGAGAGAGAGAGAGAGAGAGAGAAGAAGAAGAAGAAGAAGAAGAAGAAGAAGAAGAGGGGGAGAAGGAATTGAGAGGGTAGAATTAATTATATTCGAATGTAGTTAAATAAATTTTAAAATTATTTTATTTTTTATATTTTTTATATTTTTAAAATTTATAAATTATATAGATTTAAAGATGAAAAAAATTATTAGGTACAAATTTAACCATATTAAAATGTAAATAGTTTTATCTTTTATATATATATATAATTAAATTTGGCTATATGTAAGCTAAAATTTGATCATTCTATTTATCCTTAAATCTATATGAACATGAAATTCAAAAATAAAAAAGATGGAATGACTTTTAAATCTATGTAAATTCAAAGATGAAAAGAATAATTGGATTTAGAGCTTGGCTATACTTTACATGCAGATTTTAAGCAAGTTCAATTCATATATATATATATATATTATTTTTACTTGTTACGTAATTATTACTTTAAGAACATATATTGCAGTTGCACCAGGAGATGGGTTATGATTCATCATTTATTCCTCAGTTTAACAGCCATTTATATACGGGCTTGATAGACAAACAAGAGAAAGAAGAAAAAGAAATTTTGCTTGATAGGTGTTGAAGCAAAGGTACGAGGCAAAAGCTGGTTAGAACCTTCATTTTCAAGGCTGGATCTAGTCAGAGTTTCTGAGTTTGACAAGACCAGTGACGCTCCCGTTATTATCACAAAAAAAATGAACTAGCTATGGATGATAGAATAGAGAAATCAAATGACAAAGATTGACAATTAACATGATTTCCCTGACATGAGCTGAGAAGTTTAACCTAATGGTGATCTCACCCTTTACTTTGCCATCAACAATTTTAAGTTCGACCTAATAATAATGACTGGCTCATAGTTTATATTGTCAAAAGCTGTACTGCGTTGGAACATAAACATGCTATCTATTTCCATTGATTATGTCACATTATCTTTTTTCCTTCTAAATACATAAGATTTATAGCAATTAGCAACCATCTACTTCTGTTATTATGAGATATACTGAAAGAAATCTCATGTTACTTACACCTCAACATTGTAAAGAAAGAGGAAGGCATGAATGGATAAAACTATCATGACTAAAACATACTTCATTATTTAGTTTTATTTATTTTATAGAGCAAGAAAAAATAATGAATGCTAACAATATAGTGTTGCTAAACCAACTTATGACGGGCAGAATTTCAGTGACCACATTTCTAATTTCTATTAATCAAAAACTATCAAAGTTGTCTTCAAAAGCATTTCATGATTTGGCATATTTTTCTCTTTTTTTCTTTAAGTTTCATGCAATGGATTGGTTTTATCATGGGGTACTTGTTGAAGTATTTAAAATGAGATCAAAATTTTACCAAATCCAAATTTTATGATTCCTCCCTCAACAATTTCATATGTGAGATTGACGGAAATTAACAAGGAAGGAGCACCTTAAGGAGTATTATAACATGACCTTTTTATTTTATGCAATAAATGCTTCTATTCACCATGGTCCATGCATGGTCAACACATGGGGACCATGGGTAGATGCCTGTAGGTTATGGACATGCGTGCATGATATAACATGTGCCAAAAACACACATGAGAGATCTTTCGGCCTTTCCCTTTTGTAGGGTTGTTGCTGGTCGTTGTTAGCTCCATTAGCCATAAGAGGACCGCAGAGAAGTTTGATTCAAATGAACCCCACCGTTGTTCCCATTAGGAATGATGATGTTAATAATGATGATGGTCATGATCATGATCATCATTTTAACAATAACAAAATTTATGAAATGTCATGTTATTTTTGATAAAACTAGGATTTGCACTTCCCTTTGTAGCACTTTGATACGTTGATAAATACTAATACATCATTCATTTATTATTGTCAAGGTATTTTATTTAGAATTTGTTGTCACGGTATAAGTGGGGTTGATCTTCTTGCCATAAAATAGTCTTTAATGTCTCCATAGTACTTCTATTACTTCAAAAAAAATTAAAACGAAATAAAATAAAATTCTATAGCATTCACAGATATTATGAATGTTGTATTGTTTACAGTCTTCTGTAAATGCTGCACTAGTACATTTTTTTTCAGAAAAAAAAAAAATTTAAATAATAATAATAAAAACTCTAGCATTCTAAACTGATGAGGATGACGAGGATCAGGGTGAGGGACTTTTGAGGTTTTCCTTTCTTTTTTTTTTTTTTTTAACTAAGGGATAATATGCTTTGAATTTTACTTCACCATGATTCATTTTGTCTAAATGAATAATGCATTATGCTTATAGACACACTTGTATGCAATATATGATGAGATTTTTTTTGTAAAATTATCATCATCATAATCATTGCTATTTTCATTAAAAACGTTTATCTTCAATCCGTGGTTAGAAAGAGATTCATCATGTAATACTTATTGACCAAAGATTTATCTCTTGATTGCTTTGATTATAATATTAAATTCTTCCATGAAAATATAACCTTGGTATGTCTCCTATGCTGATTGTGTCAATTTACACACATACACATGCATACACATATGTACGTACATACACATGCAAATATACATATGTATATAAATTTGTATATAAAGTTACAAAAAATTCATGTGTTGTAATCTGACAAATCTTTTGTGGTAAAGTTGTATATAATTTTGACTCTTCTGTACAAAATTTTATCCATCTGTCATAATTCAAGTTTACCATATGACATCAGTCATGTATTGCATGGAAAAACTTTGAAGATCAGTTTGATAGATCCTCTGCACCAAACTGCTGGTAATTTTGACCTTTCCATATAAAATTCCGATCTATTTGTGGATATAATCTACACTCATTTATACAATGGTACAGCATCCATTTATAAGGTGGCAGACCCATGTATAAATAATATTTAATACGATCAGGTACTCAAGATTAAAATAATAATAATAATAATAATAATAATAATAATCAGGGACTTAAGAGATAAATCTTCAAACCCAAAGTTCCCTTTCATTAGTGTTTCTTTATTTTTATTTTTTTCTTTGCAATATTAAGAACAGGTATTATCCTCCACTGATTGAGGGAAAAGAGCCAATGGATGTTAACTTGAGACCATAGGGAACATTGGGTAGTGTGGGTCACTTGCTCATGGGGACGACCGAAGGATAAGCTTCCGAACATGGCCCCAGAAATGGGGGGCGATGTGAAGGTTAGCACAAGCGTGTATGGTTTGGGACACCGCAGGAAGAAAGAATCTTGAGTGGCACTTTTGGGTAGAAAGATATCACCATCAACCCTTGTTGCCATCATGCTTTCATTCCAAGTTTAAGTCATCCCATGCCCATGCACCCATCACTACCCAACTTCCTTAGCAAGTGAGACATAATTTGTCACGCTATTTCCTCTGTAAGGTTCTAGACATGGTGTAAGAGTAGGACCCATCAAATATCTCACCAAAAAAAAAAAAAAAAAAAAAAAATCAGGATAGGGCCAAACTAAAAGCTATTTCACAGAATTTGACTTAGCTCTTGGGGACTGCAGTGCATGCCATTTGAGTCAATGGAGTAAACTCCACCAACCTCTTTGTACCTCCATGATTCACATGCAGCTCAATTTGGTCCACAGTGCATCATGAATCACAATTTTTCTTGTTTCACAAGTATCTATAAGGTACATAAAACATCTTATGACACTAAAAGGTAGATTTTTTTAATCAAAACTTTGCACAAAAAATTCACTTCATCTTCATACTCCTGTGAATTTTTTGCCAAGATGGCTAAGTTTGAACTGTATTAAATCATGATGCCCCTACCACCAAATGAATGTTTATCCTTACTAATGCACATCTAAAATATTCCTATAAGTAATGAGGAGAGCATAGCAGTAAAATTGAAAATAAATAAATGGTTGCATTTTTTAGTTTAATTATCAAGCATATTTTGCTGTAGAATCCCCTTTTATGTGATGTTGATGATATTTCATGAAAGAATAATATTATTATATATTTCATTTTTTTAACCAAAAAATACTTTATGTTATTTGAATTGAGTGATGGCATCCATGTTTCTGTTGTTTAATTAGTACTTGATGCTTTAATATTCAAATAGTTATAGTTCATGAAGGTGGTCAAGGAACAAAAAAAAAAAAAAAAAAAAAAAGCTATGGGGTTATCCTTTATTTTAGTCTTTCTTCCTCTATCGACAGGAAAGACTAGGACTAGCAACTAGTTAAGAGTGAAAAATGTTATGAAAAATGTTACGGGACCCAATCTTGTGCCCAAAATATTTGTTTCCACAATGGTTATCAGAGATTGGATGCTAGTAGCTTGGGTTTCTTTTGTCTCTTCTGGGTAACAGAAAGGAGAAGCAAGAAGAACAAGATGCATCTATGCTTCACGCCACAAACCCGAAACCCACCCGTGATCACTGGCCAATCCCCATTAACATGCGATCATAGGAGGACCTTTTTTTTATTTTTTTCTTTCGATAATATGAGTGGGTCCTCCACTTTTACTGGTTGAATTTTTATTATTTTTAAAAAAATCTAAGCAACTAAAAGTAAAATAAAAATATGGGTCACATTTTATGGCGTCGTTTGGAAAAGGGGGGGGGGGGTGGGTGGGTGGAGAGAATCTCTTGCGCGTGGATCTCTTGGTATCTTCTTTCTATCTGAAAAAAAATAAAAATTAAAAATTAAAAAAATTACCAATTAGATGACTCAAATTTTATTAGTCATCTTATCGAGGTATTTTTTCTTTTTGATTAAACTACATTTTTAACCTTTTAAACTTAAGAAGATGTGTCACTTTAATTTTTAAATTTTAAAAAGTTACAAAATTGTTCATAAACTTTATTTTTTGTTTCCATTTGATTTCTACTGTTAAAACAAAATAACGTTGTTAGAAATTTATTGACTTAATTGACTTGCACGAATAAAAATCATGTACAATCCTCTCCTTTACGGCGGTCCTTCTCCTTCTCCTTCACTCGCGCACCCTCCTTCCGACCATTGCTCTCTGCCCGTCCCTTCTCTCTCCCCACCCTCCCCCCTCCATTGCGCCACCTCCTTCTCTCTCCATGGTGGGGATGGGGGGCGGGCAGGGAGAGAGAAGGGGTGGCGCCACCCCCTTCTCTCTCCATGGTGGGGGTGGGGGGCGGGCAAGGAGAGAAGTGGGGGCGGGTGCCCCCTTCTCTCTATCCCTGTGACCCTAGGGGGCAGGGAGAGAGAAGGGAGCGACGGTAATGATGGGGGGCGGGCAGGAAGAGAGAAGGTAAGGGGGGAGGGAAGAGCCCTCGACGATGGTGGGGCCGGAGGGAGAGAGAGAGGAGAGGGGCGCGCGCGATTTATATTTACGTAAGCCAATCAAATAAATAAATTTTTAACAGCGTTACTTTGTTTTAATGGTAGAGAATAAACATAAACAAAAAAATAAAGTTTAGAAATAATTTTATAATTTTTTGAAGTTTAAGAATTAAAGTGACACACCCTCTAAATTCGAGGATCAAAAATATAGTTTAACCTTTCTTTTTTTAAGAAACAAAATAAGAATATCACCATATGTAAGAGTTTGGACTTAATACCAACTAAACAGAAATATCTATTTAAGCTTCTTTTTAAGGTGTGATTTTCTTCTCATTTGTCAGGGTTAGAACATTACACAAGACCATATCTATCCTTTCTAAAGTGGTTATATATTTTTTTCCTTAATTTTTTCTAAAGTAATTGCACACTTTATATAAAAAATAGTGTTGATTGTTTGTTTTCCAAGACTTAATCATCATCATTAAGCCTTGGACATTTTTTTTATTTCTAATTTATTTGCAATATTTTGTTATCCAATTTATGGCGCAAACAGTTCGTATGCAAATTAAATTGAAAGGCCTATATGGTCTCGATTTGTTAAGGCATGGCATTCAATCTAACTAAAAAATAAGTATAACTATGGACTTACAAATATCATTAATTTAGATAAAAAAAAAGAAAAGAATTGTTCAATTTGCCCAACTCAAATTACCTCTTGTTAAATTAAGATTATTAGAAATATCTTTTTTTTTTGCTCCATAACAAAACCTTTAGCTTTCTAATTTAAATCCATCTTATTTTGTCAAGTATCTACCTTTTATCAATTGCGATAGCTAGCAATTAAATTGAAGGAGTAGTTAGCCAATATATGAACTCTATGAGTTAAGCAATCTTCTCCTTCACTTTTGTGAGGCATTCCTTCACATCATCATTAGCTGAAGTTGATTAACAATTATATTCATCTTTATATATCTTAGGATAAATTTTGAGCATTGAGAGTGGTTTCTCGTTTCCTTGTATTACTCATAAGCAACTAAGACCTTCACATATTAAACCATCAAAGCTCTAATATCGGTCCAATTTGAGCATATTGAGGAAAATTTCTCTTCTACTAAGATCAATAATCTTGTTTCTCAATCCAATTTTATGGACTTAGATTATCCTTCATCTAATTATACTAGATAACCTGTTAGTGTTATGATAAACTTTCTTAGTGATTGCACTAGAAACCTCAAATCAAATTCATCTTTACACAGCATAGATTATCCACTTTCACCATGTAGCACAATTTTGCTACCCTATATACCAATAAATAATTCTAGCTCTTTGTCAAATTCATGTGAAAAGATGACAGATGATTTAGCTAAAAGGAGATGGACGGAAATTGAAAATCAAGAGGCTTTGAATTCTTTTTTAAAAATAAAGAATTGAATTATTGAACAAAATTGAATGATTCATCTCTCATTTTGTCACTAGGTCATTCTCCTTTGCTCAACGGTGTTATGATTCTTTTTGATAGTAAATATTTAGTAATAGCCCAATCTATTAAATTTATTCAAAATTTCTAATTTATTGTTCTTCCATCAAGAAGAAAATTTATAATTTCATTTTACTAAGAACAATAAATTAAAAATTCATGTTAATAACTCCACCAAATTTTTCTTTGAGATTAGTGTTAAAAACAATACCTTTCTCATCAACCTTCAGATCAAGAATCTTCTTCGAAATTAGTGTTAAAGGCAGTTCCTTGCTCTTCAACCTTCAAAAAACCTTATATGTTTCCATCAACTATCACCAAACTATAACCACCAATCAACCCTTAGGTTTATTTACAACAAAAATATGATAATAATATCCTTTTGATGATACGATCGATTACTGCTATATTGTTCCAAATTCTAATTCATTGCATCGGGCTATTTAATTACTTCTCACCTTTTTTTTCTTCTTTTTTCCTTTTCCTCTTTGAAAACAAATATCATAATTAACTTCTATAATTTTGCTAACTTTTCGTAGTGAAATGAAATAATTGTCATTACCAATGAATACATAATATCTAGTTTAGATTGCATCTCTCTTTCTTGATATCTTACATATACATGAGAAGGAAATCCAACATTAAGTCCCAATAGGGTGGGATTTTAATTCACATGCATTTTCATTTTATCATTCAACACATATTATGAAACTAAAATTATTTGCAAATATATAACAGAACAACAAATCGTGGAGCATAGAAGTTGAAAGAGTTTGTCTGCTTGCTTGTTTCTTCTAGCTACATAATTTAATATATATTTTCAATTAACCATCAAATCTTTTCTATTTATTTAATCATTCTTTTACAACTAGACAGGTGGATGCTTGGCTAAAATCAGACAAAGGTTAGAATTTGATCTAAGATTTTTGTGATCTCATGGTTTGGTTTTTTTTCTTTTTTTTTGGATTCAAATACATAATTTTCAGGCGTCAAGAGGCTACAAGGTGGCAGCGGCCGTGGGGAGCACGTGCTCTCTTCCTTCCTTCTCGCACCGTCCAATCAAAATCCCACGGATTCGATTCGATCCTCGGGTCCCATCATAATCACGTGATCGACCCTTCTCCACCGTCCGATCCAACCCCTCCCCCGGTCCAAGACCCACGCCATCTCACCGTCCGGACCGTGCGGTCCGGTTTTATTTCCACAATAATGATGCATAAAAAACCATCGCAATGATGAACCAACCGGCCTCGGTCCCCGTGCCCCCGGAGCCGGACACGTCCGTAAATACCCCAAACTCCCATGGGCTCCCTCGGAATCCGCCCCTCGCCCCACATGAGTCCATGACCCCCCACGTAGACACCACCCTCCTCCTATTTTAACATCATCATCATCATTATTATATTCCTTGCCATTAAAAATAAAAATAAAAATAAAAATAAAAATAAAAATAAAAATAAAAATAAAAATAAAAATGTTATATTTCTTATGTTAAAAAAAAATATATAAGAAAGTATATATAATATGATATATAAATAATATATAACTGACTCCCCACCATCCCTTTTCCCCTTCATTTCTTTCAGCCTTTATGTCTGGAAGAAAACTATTTGATCTCCACAAGCTTCCAAGGAAGAGGAATTGATGGAAACTGAGATCCAAAGGCCTCCCTCCTCCTCCCTCTCTCCGTCGTCCCTCCACCTCCCTTCTCTCGTGAGCCTCCACCTCGCCATCTCTTAGCCTCCTCTCTTCTTCTCCATGAACAACTCCTCCTCCTCCTCCTCCTCCTCCTCCTCCTCCTCCTTTTTCTAGAGCTGCTACTTGTTCTTGTACTGCTACTTGTGGGATTTGTATTTGTATCGGGGCTTAGATTTGTTGAGAAAGAGGTGTTGCGATTTGGACGGCGGGGACCATGGTATGAGACGATGGTCCCGGCCCGGAACCTCCTCCGCCGGCACTACGACAGCTATGGAAGCTGTTGCTCCGACTACGAGCCCAAAACCCCTTCCTTGAGATCCAATTCAATGGCCGAAGAGCCCTCCCAGACCCCGACTCGCCGACCCGATGATGACAACGGTGACAACCAAGACGATGACGAAGAGGTCGAGACCAGCGGCGGCTCCAAAAACTGGCTCCAATTAGGCCTCGGCCCACCCTCCACCCCCTCTCGCCGTCGACAAGGACCGACCGAGCTCGAGCTGTTCACCGATAGACCTTCGCCTTCGTCATCGCCTTCGCCATCCGATCCCCGTGCCATTGCTCGCCCGGTGGTGGCGGGGTTGCCTTCCGCCATGGTGCCGGTGCTGCCGTGGCTGGCGCCGCACCAAGGGATGACTTTCCGGCACGAGGTGACGCCGCTGCCGCCGCCGCCGCCGTGGGGGTTCTGGAATAGTGGACCGATGATGGGGAGCAGTTCGAGAGCGCCGCCGGGGATGCCGGAGTTCGTGGCCCGGCAATTCATGTGCCCGGCGGGGAGTTCGGGCCCGTTTGTGGTTGCCGGCGAGAGACGGACCGACATGAGGGTCGTCAGCCCGCCGCCGAGGCCGACCGGCATCTGGTTCGTGCTTCAGGCGGCACCAAACCAGTGAGTTAGACCGGATCGTATCTTTGATATATATATATTTCAACTCCTTTTCCTTGTTCTTGTCTATATATTTGATAGGAGAACAACTTTTTCTTTCCTTTAGTTTATTTCATTTAATTTTGTTCATGTATGTGGGGTTTTTTTTGGGTTTTCATGCAGAGGGAGAGAGCCTTTTTTGCCTCAGATACCAAAGAGCTACTTGAGGATTAAGTACTATCACTATCTCCTTGCGATTCTTTCTCAGAAAAATAATCATCTACAATGATTTCTCTCTTTTATATAAATTTTCTCTTGTAAATATATATATATATATATACATATGGGCAGGGATGGGAGGATGACAGTTAAGTTGTTGATGAAGTACTTGGTGAACAAGCTGGGACTGGAGGATGAATCAGAGGTACACATGATTAAAACTACCTTCTAATTTGAGTCTCATTATTTGTTTTTTCTTAGCTTAGTTTGTTGCTTCTTATTTTTGTCATGGAATGCACGGTATTGGATACTCGTAGAGTTGTTGGATTAGTGTGAAAGTTACTAGCAAATATCGTTGTTAGAATTTCACAAGCATGGGAGCAAGACGACGATGAGGCCAACGACGATGGGTTTTTCGGTATCTTTAGAGCTCTTCCTATGGTTGGCGTTTGGATGGTGAAAGGAACTTGGGAGCTAATTAAAAAAAGGTACCTTAAATGTGGTGTGCTAGCTTTTGTAGTAACTCGTTGTAGGTGGGATGTGAGTGTCTGAGTGGCACATCATTGCCTTCACCATGATTAGGGCTTCCTGAGCTCGTTTTGGAGCTGCCTTGGGGTTGGGTAGATAGATAGTTATCAGTGGTGGCGATCAAGTTTATTAGGTGGACCGGTTTTAAGTGCACATTTTACGGTCTCCATGTTTGAAGTGGGCTGTAAAAACCCTAAGGTTAGTGACACATCATGGCAAAGTAAGTTTCTCTCTGTAGGCTTCCCATACCATAAATGGAAAGGAGATGCCTGAAACAAAGCAGTCTTATAGGTTTTTCAAGAGCAAGAGAGCCGTATAAAAACTGCATGCTCGCTGGGCTTCTAGTAAAGATCTATGGCTATTTCACATAAATTCTACCAAGTTAAAATTAGTTTTTATGGACACCATCGTCTTTGTTCCTAGTTGGGCGCTTGAGACAAACTTGAGAGCCATTATTTTACCTACCCTTGCTGAAAGCTATACACTATCCTAAACATGAAGCCACCTATAGGTTGGAGTATTCATGGAAAACCTCTCTCGCCATCAATGCAAGGCATCTCATCCGTGTTCTCGTAATGATTTAGACTTTGCTTCTTTGCACATTTATTAAGCATTTTCAGTCGTTAGCGAGTAGGACATTGCAGGTATCTAAGTTAAATCGTTAAAGAAGAAAGGAGCTACGTAATTTCTATTATCAATTGAAAGGAGTTCTCCTTTAAATATTTTATCGTACATTTAACCTCTCCTCATAGAGGATAACTGCAGGTTATCTCTATTCATTTCGAGTGAGTTGGTACTCCATTAATCTATCCCCTCAAAAAAAAAAAAAAAAAAAAAAAAAAAAAGGAAAAGAAAAAGAAAAAAAAAAATCTCATTCTCCTTCTTCATGGGTTTTGAGGTGAGCTGCGGAATTTTAAACATTGATCCATTTCCACCATGTTTCTAGATAAAGGGCAGCATACACCTTTTTTAGTACTTGTTATAGATGACAATACCAGAGGAGGATTATTTTTCTACTATTAATGCCAATCATCACTATCTTCATATAAGAAATTGATCTTATCATGGGATCTGAAAAAATATAAGAGGAAAGAGGTCTGTTTCTGTGGGTTTTAATAGGTTTGCTTAAGCTTCTTGATTTGCAAAGCTGAGATTTCCCAACCATTTTTACTCTATCATCTTTCTCGATCTATAAACCACTAAAAAAAAGGGTTTTTTTTTTTTTTTGTATTTTTGGAGCCTACAACTCTACAGCTATCTTGCTTCACTTATTATGAACAAAACCCCAAACCGTTCATAGGTAAGGCAGATGCTTGGTTCAGGATGCAGATGATCATTACTGAGTTTTATCAGGATCTTATGAAAAGAATAGAAAAGCTTCAAATAGAAATGTAATAAATTTAGTCTTTTTTTTTTTCCATATATTTTGTTGAAAAATAAACTTGGAAATTTAACCTGCATATTAATATAATAATGTGGCATTGGAAACTCTCTCTCTCTCTCTCTCTCTCTCTCCCTAACAATACGGGTGTTTATTTACCAGAATAAAAAAAGGGAGTTATTATTTTTGGCTAATAGTACTTAGTTCTTACTGATAGGTATTTGAATGGCATTATGAATAAAGACTGGTTTTGAATGATGGCTAAATAAAACCATTCTAGTTTATTTCCTTTATGACTCATTTACTTAAACATGCAAAATGCATGATGTGTGTGTTGTATGCAGTATAATATATGTCACATCCATTAATAGTTCATCTATGGTGTTTTCTACCTGCTTTTATACATTTAAAGTTAATCCATGCGTATTGGTTATGGAATTTCCTAGAAACAATAACTGCAAGTATGGATGTTATATAAATTTAATTCGTTACCAGACCCATGATTTTTGTGGAATCAGATGCTAAAAATTTGTACCCCAACAGTCAGATATACCCATCTTTGCTATATGTCGCACAAAACTTGACATTGATAATTCTAGAATACTATGTTTTATTAGATTTTGAATGGGGAATAGAATCTCGAATATATAAACCACTACATTTATGCTTACATATCTAGATTCATGCATGATAACTGCACGTATGTTCCTTTACTACAGTAACATGTAGCCGCTTTGCATCATTTACGATTCTATTCTCTTTGGAGTGTGCAAGATGTTAAGTTCTTAGGAAATCATGATATTTTTTGATTTTGCGTGCTAGTTAAGACTGTTAGTATAATTTATCATACTAAGTTGTTGGTTCTACAATGAAATTTTGTGAAAGCCCCAAAATTTTTACACCGGAGGTGGCTACCTTATTGTTATTATTCTTCTTCCCACCCCGTGCTATCCTTCTTGCTTTCTCCATACTTTCTCTTTGACTTCGCAATCCTCTATTTATTTTAATAAAAATTTGGTGCATAGCAATGTCATCCCTCAAAAAAAGAAATTTCCACTTCCAGTAGAATTTTTACCAATTTGCTTCTTTTCTCTCTCTTTTTTTTTTTAAAAAAAAAAGTTTTTCCATTTTTGAACTGTTTTCATAAAACAATGCTTCTAAAATATATCAATTCGATCAATTCCTATTGAAAATTTTAAACTTAGAAGAATGCAAAAGTCATGAGTTTGAAATACTGAAAACCTTCATATACAGTCTTAGACTTTTTAGTTCGATAATTTTTATTTTTATCATTACAGATGTTGTTTGAAGTTGCATTATTTTTAAAGAATTATTCTTTCTGTAAATTATTTAAAAATATTAAGCCTTTCTAAAATTTTCCACTTCCATTCTATCAATAATGTTAGGATTTTAACCTACAGAACCAATTTTTCTCTTTCCCTTTGATTTTTTTGAATAAAAAATGTGCATTAACTGGAAAAAAAGGGGTTTGGGATGTCTAGCATACATCACATCCTTTTCCATCTTCGCAACCTTGGAAAGTAGGACTATTGAGTTCTCAAGCCATGTATAGATTACTGTACCTCTTTTTCCTAGCAGTCATAAATAAATATCTATACTTTAATATCCTAGAAATTTTGTTTCATAATAGGTAAAGTTGTCTGAGAAAGTCTTCAAATGTAGATCAAAGCTACAGCTTTAGGTTTTTTTTTTTCTTTCTCAAAGCTTCCTGATAAACTTCTGAGTCGTGATGTTTTCTACGTTACGATAATTACTTGAAATCCTTTGAACTCTTCTGCGTGGACTTGTTAGCCAGCGGAAGAGTTGATATATACCTCTCCTGCACTATGGAACACAGTTGTATGCTACCATATATTTCCATAGAACCACCTTCAACCTCAAAGCAGAAAAAGGACAACTGCATTCTATTCTTTCGAATAGTTTATCACTAGTTGTTCTCACCTAAAACATGCAGTGCTGACCACACGCTCTTGATGAACTGTTAACATGCAGTTTTGTATCGGCAATATGCTGGTTTCATCATTGCTCTTGGCTTACTATATTCCCACCTAAAACATTCATCTCTGAATATATGATCATAATGAACTGTAAACATGCAATATAATATAAAGCATATGCTGGACTTATCATTCCATCTACCATACAATATCCCAGTCATGCAAATCATTTATCTTGAAAGTCAACTCTATGCCACAAATTTGATATCTTTCTTGCGTTGCCTAGTACGTGCTTTACTTTATATTAAGTGCACTCCTCATCTAAGAGATGTGGACGAATGAGAAGAAACTGTTTAAGAATACAATATGTCTTCCTATTCCTATTTGTTCTGACAACCCAATACCCATTCATGCACGTCATCCCTCGAGTCCAAGTACTTCATTATTAGAATTAGACTTATATAATATATACGATCCATTTCACATGCTCTTTTAATTATTGATTTCCATCCATCCAAACATTCCAACCTTTGGTTGACAGCACAGAATGATGGTGTTTCAAATCTGTTAATAAAAATTCTGTAAGCTTCATATCCACTTGAGTTATTGTCTTGTTACACTTGTTTTGATCTGTATGCTACTCCCATGAGCTTGTTATTACCGTCGGTTGATGAGAACCCAATGTTATTAACTCAGGATACTAACTATAAAGCAAGATATTCTTCATTGGTTGATCATTACATGCATGGAATGAAGCCCTTGCACTAATTTTGCAGCCTTCAGTTGATAACTAGGTGTTACCTGTAGACTAACATTATCTTCATTACTGTTATTCCATACAGGAGGGGAACCAACCATGAAACCTATGCAATACCCTTGGCTTTAATTATGGCCTAATTGCCAACCCAATTGCACCCCAAAGGAAACCTATATATCTCAGGAAAGCAACCGATACACGTGGATCCCTTGCATGCATACATGAGATGGTTCTGTCCATCGTCATGCTTGCGAGGGTCTCACCTCAGCCTCTCGACCTCGACAGCAAACCTAGGCCCTGTGTTCACCCCTAGAAAGGCAAAGGTTGTGGTTTTTAGACCCATCAAGGGCTTAAGTGGTGCAGTTTGTTGGAATATTTTAGACCCCATCATCCCTTCCACGACACAATAGATATTTACATATTATAGGCTTTTGAGGGAAGACAATGCATGAGGTGGGTACTATATATCTACAAGTAGGATCATTCAAAAGTTGGTGAAGAGCAAGGCATCAAAACTTAGACAAAAGCAAATCAAGGACCACTTCCCTTCACCTATAAACTATGGTTTTATCTGTCTTCGTGTAAGGAATGCATGGGGACAAATTATATAGTAGGGCTTCGAAAGGCCCTTGGAGGCCTCAAAACAAGGCGGGGTGGAGGGTTCCCACCATTAATTTTTACTTACCTTTGAAACCTCTCTCTCTCTCTCTCTCTCTCTCATGGAGGGGGTGAATATTGACTTGTTTTGGCTTCTACGACAAGAGGAGTGGGATTTTGTATATAAAAAGAGGCAACTTGAGGGAGACGTGCATGCGATTTTGTTGCGATGTATGATGTTAGGTGAAGAGGGACGGCCTTCTATAAAAATCGCGCCGATTCCACGGCGTGCTTCTTGGATCTGCCACCTTTTATTCTCTCACCTTTAACTGAGGTCCATTCCTTGGTTTATTCTAAATTTATCTATAATCATACACGTATTACATACGTTAGTTTACAAGGTGGACTAACGTACTGGTTATTTTAACTTCTCAACTAACTCCCACCTGCAATACTTTTATAAATTTATATCGATAATACCTCTGGTGGTGTTTTGTAATTCCCTGGTTGAAGCTTGCATGCAAACAAGTATTCTTTGGACGTGTCAAAGTTTGGATATAACTGAGCTCCAGTCTGGGTATCGCCATTATCGTGTGTCTATATATATATATATATGTATGCATACATACCATAAAGGTATTGGATGGCTCTGGTGACGTATAAACAAAGGCTTTGTTGGGTTGAGACGAAAGTAAGAAAGGACGGCGCTTTAACTTCCCATTTTGGTCCGGCTGACCACTGCCCGGTGGAAGGAAAGCAAGGGGGACCAAAGTTACGTGCGAATCTCTCTTCCCACGGAGCAAAGCAATGGCATGGGGTACGGTAGACGTCATCCTGTGGCCACCCCCTTCACCACGCTTTATTAATAATAATTACAATAAAACTCGATTTTTTAGCTTAATAAATTTTGCTTATAATTTAATTTATAAGTTAAACTATTTATTGCTAAGTACAAATTAGCTATTTTAGTAATATAAAGGATAAAATTTATATGTATTTTGTTAGGTATTTTTTATTAATTTTTTTATTTAATAATTAATATATAAATAATTTTACATTCCGTTAGATGTTTAAATTTTATTTAAAAAAAATACCGAATATGTATGTTATTGTTGCACACATATCACTGAATTTGATGACAAACAAAACGAATTGCACGTACATTTTTCATCCAACAAAGAATTGGTCTGCCTCAAATTTTAATATAGATGGGTCAATTAGGATTGGGCTATCGTAAATGTATGCATAAAAATATGTTTGGCTTTTTTGAGGCTAGGAGGTAATCTCTATCTTTTCTACTCCGTATCTACTTCATCCTTCTAACAAGAAACATGTTAGATAGTTGTATGTATGTTTGTATGTATGAAAAGTTGTGTGTGTGTGTGTGTGGGGGGGTGTTTGTTGGAAGATTAGACTAGACATTTCAAACTATTCTCTTATTCTCTTAATGACCTATAGGCTATAAAAAAATCACATTAGCCCCCATTGTTTTGAAGGTATGGTGTGTATATTATTATAATCGAATAATTATCTGCATTACCATGCCACCTCTATCATTCTTACCTGTCCCTGTTGGTCTTAATGCTGACATTGTCTATGTTTTATTTTTTTATTTTTTGCATTGTAAGTTCGATGGTACATGAAATTCAATTGTTTATAGACAGGCAGTGCCTGTCCATTAACAGAAAGATCAAACATCATTATCACACATCACTTGTCTTTGACCCAGCATGTATTCTACTTTAGACTATTAGCCATAAGATGACTTCAAAGACACCTTATCTCAATCATTATCTTATGGAGGGACCTGGGTATTATTATGTTCATATCAAAGATTAGCTAGCAAGTCCAATGATTTTGTTCAATGGTACAAAGTTGCTTAGCTTCCAATCTGCTTGTGGTTACGGAAAATCATGATAGAATAATAGAGAAAATGATGATTTTATTTGATATGTTTATAAAAACTTATATATGCTTTTCTGTACCAAAATCAGGTAGAGATTACATGTAGAGGGCAATTGCTTCTTCCCTACTTGACATTACAACACGTTCGAGACAGCATATGGTGTTTAAGAGAGCCAGTGAGGTTAGTGGCAGATTCATCAAGCACAAATCATGTGATGACCTTGCAGTATGGTAGAAGTGCGTAGATTTCTGCATCTCTCCTGTATAATTAATCAGTCCACTGAATTCTTTTTCCTGTTCTTAACTTTGGTTCATGCTTTCTGTTTTGTTCTTTTCTCATCTAATTCATTGAGAAATTAGCTTGGAAGTACCACAATTTTTGGCAGAGACAGCATCGACAGTGTATTTCCAAGCCATCTTGGCTTGATTTTTTTTTTTTTTTTTTCCTTCCAGTCTTTAACTCACTAATTTCAAGCTGTTTTATTTTATCCCTCCTCGCATCATTTCTTCCACTCATGCGATTCTATAAATCAAAATTGTCTCAAATAGATTTGATCGTTTTAATTTTTCTACCCCTCTCTCTCTCTCTCTCTCTCTCTCTCTCTCTCTCTTTCTCTCTTCATTTTTTAAAGAGTGAATATTAAGGGGCAAATTGATGCCCCATCTTAGAGGACTAAATTTTAATGTTTAGCCTTATTGATTAATCATATAACATTTAGCCCTATGTTGACCAGTCACATATGATCTACTATACCATTTTTTTTTATTTTTTTTATTTTTAATCTTTTTTGCTAAGTGCAATGAGTCGATAGATGTGTGCAATTAACCACATGCACATAGTTATTATCAAGTGAGGACTAAGAATTAAAATACAAAAAGTATTGTAGATTAGGTGTTAAGTAACTAGTCAACAGAGGTTACATGTTTATCGAAGGATTAGATATCAATTACTCCAATACTAAGAGAGAATTTGCTTATGATAAATTATGATAATTTATATAATACAAAAAATGAATTTGGAATGAAATGGGGTTTAGTTCCCCACTTACTGAAACACTGTCCATATCAAATTGGATTGAAAGCAAAGGATAACCAACACTAATGAACCTGAAGTTTTACAATGACAAACGGGATCTATGGCTATCATAACCATAAGCTTAAGAATTTGCATCCATCCAAATTTATTTTGCAACATAGGTGAGCATAATCAGGTTTCATAAGCTTCTAACTTTGACCTTTCAAGGGCGTACAAGATCAGGAGATTAACTCTATGTCCTGCATCGTGCCCTTAATGACATCAGTAATCCATATAGATCATTGAATAATGTAATAACCTAAAACCTTATCAAAGAAAAGCTAAAATATTATTTAAACTTTACGATCCTATATAAATACTCAATATCTTCCCTCCATCAATCTATTTCCAAATTCACATCTAAATTCATTTAAATCTAACTATAAACATATAAAGTAATCCATCCACATTATTCCCTAATATTCGCTGAAGCATGATCTGAATCCACTTTAATATTGTTCGTAATAATTTAAGACAAAGACTAAATAAGAAGATATTATTTGAACTCTTAACTTATATAAAAGTAACCAAGATTTCCCTAATACATTATCCAGTATGGGAGCTCTCTCACCGCATATATGCAAATAAAATAAAATATAATTGGAGAAATAGCATATCGTCTGCCCACATGAATAGCATTTCTTATGCTTATCATGAGACATCTTAAACATCATCACGAAACAGAGGCAGCAAACTAACTTCGGATTATTTAAAGACTTTGACAACTGCTGTGCCACCAGCCGAAGCCGTGTGCCAGAGACGCTGGACAGCAACTGGGTTGACGTATACACCAAGAAAATATGATGAGGATCGAACTGGAGCGATGCAAAATTGCCATCAGAGATCCATCTCGCATACAGCATTCAGATAATACCAGCTGTATGTCAGCGTCGTCAAAATAGACAAGGAGAAAAGTTAAGGCCGGAGTCATGAGCAAACAAAAAAAAAAAAACACGTAAATAAGCCAGGCCCATTAACTTCACATACAAAAGCAGAAAGCGCACAGAATAAGCAAGCAGGACCAGACCAAGCCACACCTAACACGGAATACTAGAAACACACAGAACCACCATCAGGACAAGAACAGGTCCACGCACGTAACTCTCTCTCTGAACCACCAGCATCAGGACAAGAACAGGTCCACGCACGTAACTCTCTCTCTCTCTCTCTCTCTCTCTCTCTCATGGCCATTTTGATGAGCATAACACAAAGACATCCTTCATGGGAAAAATAGTGTAAACACCTCAACATGTTCTGATTTGGTGAAGGACATAACGACGAGAATCAGACATCACGTTCTAGGAATCTTAAAAGAAAAGTCTTCTCGCAAAGCAACACACAACAATAATGCGTTGGTAAAGCTGAGAAGCAAGGAGAAAAAAATAAAAAAAAAAAGGCTTGAATTCCAGTTTTTTTTCTATTCAATGAAATGCGACATGCCAGCCGAAAAGTATTACCAGCCATGCACTAACCAGGCTATACAATTTTATTTTTTTGTTTCCCACAAAACCAATGCATCTGAGATGCTGCTCAGAAACAGCAGCAAAATTAGATACCATGCATAAATACCAATACGACCTAATCGAGACATAAGTTCCAGAGTTAGAACCAGAGGTGGAAGCTGGAAATAAGTCATTTTCATTTAACCAACACTGGAACCAAAACAAAAGCAAAACTAGAAAAAGCTTTATAATTGCAAAAATGACTTCTGATTAACTATCGTCTGAGCAACAAGACAACACCGGTCAGAAGAATATCTACCAGAAGCTGCTTTCATAACTTGCTACAGAAGAACGAACAGCCATATGCTTATAAGCTACAAAATTTAGAATAAAGATCAAAATAGATCGAATGCAAGCAAGAAAATGTATGGAGGATTTACAGCTCTCTTTACATATCCAATCTCAAGGTAAAAGCAAGGAATGCATCATGACATGATTATATGAATAATAATCATCTCACAAGAAAGAATAGCAGTTTGAAATATTTCTCTATATGGAAATAAGATTTTGTGCAACATTACGGCGTCACAGCTTAAACCGTAATCTTTAAATTTTTTCCAGAAATATCAACAGTAAATATGGTAGACATTCTATAAGCACATGTATCTTACAATGCCAACTTTAGGTACCACTCTACCAGGGCACATGTAAGCAGCTATGGCAGCGCAGCAGTTCTTTCGAATGCAATATAAATTTATCTAACAGGAAAAAAAGTTATATCAAAAGACATGCTAATTTATAGAAAATTTCTCAGCATTTTAAAGTCAATGCACTAGGTGGATGAATTACAGAATCATAGTGTAGAAAACAGTGAAAACAATGACCTTCAAGTTCTGGCAAATTGATGATTTCATCGACAATTTTCCAGCATGTGTTCAAAGACTATCATAAGGGTAAAATTTGCATACTGAAGTTCATCTCTCATTTTAATTCTAATAACAGAGACAATAATATTGGTAAAGATATCTATAAAACATCTAACTCTTGATGTTTCATATAATTCATAGATAACAGGTCACATGGATTCAACAAGAGTTACGAACACTTCAGCCCTCAATCACCATACAACCGAATCTGCTAGGGGAACCTCCTGAATCCACGTAGGAAAAACCCTATGCAATCAAAAGACAGTTTACAAAAATAATCATAAGGTTTTTACAGCATTCATTCACATGGGCTTTTTGGTTCCCATCCAAACTTGGAATTGATTCCACCCTTCAAGTACACCCAAAGAAGCTGTGGTTCTGAGCTCTAGTTCTGCCTCCCACAAAATAAGTATCTCAAAGAAGCCTCAAACCAATCTATAATTGCTCAAATTAAAACTCAAAAGATGTCCTATTAGCATAGGACTCTCACTGGCTACCAAACCAAAATATATGCCACAACCAGACGGAGTCATATGTTGGTTTTCTCAATTAAGAGGACTTGTTCTGAAGTCGAATTGTATCTTCTTCTTCCATCTTCTGTTGAGAAAACATATGCTGCAAAGTAAAAGGAGCCTTGTATACATGAGCGACTAGACACTACAGGGTTCAAAATCAGATATGGGATTTGCTCACAATAGCAAGATGGGCTGCCAAGGGTCGGCTGACATGTGGCACTCTGCATAATTGCAACATCAACAATTATCAGCTATGTTATGTTATCCGTCAAATGAACCATAACACCTTCAACACCAGGTTTTTACACTTCAACTTGTCAGCTTTAACTACAAGATGCTCCGTGATCAAGCAAAGCATCAACATCAATCACTTTGGTAATCCAAGCTTGTCAAAATCTTCCTTCTAATCTAACACTGGACTATTCCACCTTCAATTTGACATCCTTTGCATCAGTTAAAAATCTGCTGGATTCTTCTGCTCTGCTCATCCTCAGAAACCTTGATGAAGTCATGTTATGTCTGGATACTCATCCATACATGATCTCAAATAAAGATTTCAACAAAAATTTGTTTTCTGTCATTGAATTTGAAAAAAAAAAAAATCCTTTTTGTAAAAACACAAGGTCCATTCTTTCTTAACAAGACGCCTAATGATTTTTCCCAGAATCTTGTTCACAACCTGAACATGCAAACCAGCTTAAGAAACGTCACCATGTTGAATAGAGGCATCAAAAGTCACCAGAAGGCCTATAGAAATGGCAATAAGAACATATCTTGCAATTGCAGAACTTTAAAGAATTGATTTTCCATGTATATTTGCAGTTTGAGATTTCATCAAGAAGAAGCATACGGTTGAATCCATATCTTGCACACAGGACTTGGCAGAAATTAACTACGTAAATCTTCTTGAATCTTAGATATGATGTTAAGATTTAAAGCAAAAATGAGACACAAAAAGTACTAATCCCTGGTTGGCAGAAATGTATGCCACAGTACATAACATACCAACACTTGGTACCAGAGAGCACAGCTTGGGCTGGCACAATCTAGGAGCTCTGGCCATTTTTAGACCCCAACTTTTTTGACTTTTTCTTTAAAATTTATTAATCCCCAACTAGTTAAGGATGAAGGCTTTGTTGTTGTTGTTATTGTTGTTTATTAAAATTTACCAATGCTCCTTTTACATGGAAATATGAAATATGGTGAGCATGGTGCTTGACCATCCTATTTTATGTGTGCTAAAGCTTTTTGTTGCAATTTAACATGTGTTTCGTAGTGTAATGGGCAATTTCATATAACTAATCATAAAAAATACATGGAAAAAAAAACATTTACACATTTTACAGTTTATATAAAGTCAAATTCTACAAATCTGACATTTGGAGAGCTTCCCACTGCTTCTTGCCACCTTTTGTTTGGGGGGGGGGAGGGGAGGGGGGATTATATTTATCCATCTCAACACTAAGCTGTTATCTGCCCTGATACAGCACAATATGAGTGGTTCAGACCTCAGTTTGAAGATATCAGGGCATCCCAAAGTCCGATGTACCAGTTCAAGGCTGGTATAGCATGTAAAGGTCAATACACCAAAAAATTTAAACCTTGCTTCAAAGTGTGCATTAAGGCTGGTCTTTTGATTAGCTTGCAGGTTCATGTCTAAAATTGAATGACTCCTGCCCCTCACCTTGGCCCTTCACAAGGACAGAAGAGGAACCAAACATGAACATCCATGTGAGTACTTTATAAATCCACTCTCCAAGATTGAACAAGAAGAGTTCATTTCTCCTCTTACATACATTCCCTCAAACACCCATCTCAATCCGCCGACAAATGATGATACGACCAACCACCTCTCAAATTTATTAATCCCTATGTCTTAAGAACTGAAGTTAACTCACACTTTTTTATTTTTCTCATGATCTTATTTCCTTTAAACAAATAACAACACCACCAACTTCCTTATCACCTTAATCATCATATTCCACTAAAACTTAAAAGTCAATGAAATTATTTACATATATCATGGGAGGCTCATCACACAAGGCTCCCAACACTATGTGGTTTAGGGACGATCAAACACACACAGCCTTAACCCAGCGTACAAGGAGGCTGATTCCATATGTTGAACCCATAACACTTAGGTCAAAATGGAGCAATCTTACAGTTGTGCCAAGGATCACCCTTGTAAAAAGATATGGACTTGCCTCAAACTTTTTTCTTCTGCTTGATTAAAGAAATCGACAATATGTTCCATGAGAGCTTAAGATGAAACATGTGGGCACCGGACCTGTTTAGAGCAGGTTATGTGGACATGTGAAATTTTACGTTGGAAAATTTTGTAATGTGTGAAATGCTCAACATAAGAACCTGAGTTAAATCTGATTGTTCAGGCTGTGCCATCATTATTAGGGTGAGAGAATAGATATTGTAACAAATTATTTGCATTTCAAGTTCATAGATTGTTGACAAGAGATGATAAAAATGTAGTGGATTCCTGCTGTACACATGCACTCAGATATGATTTTGTTCAATGTACAACAAAGTATGAGAGCTTGTGGTTATATGATGAAACTATACAAACAAGATGAATTCATATGTAATTGAGACTATATGCTTGTGGGTCAAGAAACAACACCAATGGATTGCTTAGATAATACCACAAAAGACCACAACATATAGCAAGTGCCGTTTATTTTCTCGCTAAACAATAGACAACTTTGACACTATTGGATATATTTAGAGCTACACGTGTATAGTCTCCAACAAAACAAAAATCAGAATTAAAGAAAAAAATGCACAAGAAGCATCAAACACTCTTTCAAACGATCAAAATCTTGTAAGATAAAATACTGTAATTCGGTACTTGATAATTTGGAAGCTCTGTTGAGACTGCATTATCCATGGAGACAAACTAACTTGTAACTATTAACAGAGTACTGCTATCTGTTATAAATTGATAAGTATGACACAACATGAAACCAGGAAACTGCATCTCAAAAAACTGTAGACAAAAAACTAATGGAATATCACTTTTTTATTAAAGAAAAATGAAAACATGCTTGTTCTGTTGACCTTTTATCATATCTCTGATTTGGTGATAATCATTTAGGAGATTCCTCTGACAATACACAACCATTAACCATGCCAAGCATTTCACCTATTACAAAACCAGAACTTGGCACATTCCAAATACCCTTTTGCCCTTGAGAAAAAAAACATGAAGCAGCTTTATCGGAATTATCAAAGCTAGGATGGTGAATTTATTTATGGCCCTGCATGATAGGGCTCAATGTAATAGCTTTAAAACCAATCTTAACAACTTATGCTCAATAGGAATCATCTAGTAATGCAACTAATTTGATAGGGCAGAATCACTTGCTACAACAGCACCCACAACTGCCACCAAACCTGTTCCCATGACAATGGGGTTTGACATGGAGCAAGGAAGGTTGCATTAGAGGATTAAGAGCATGGTTTCAAATCTCAGTTGAATGTTCTGTGGGATGCTGGGACAGGTTGTCATCCCAAGTGTCGGGACAGGATTGTCCTATCATGCCAATCAGCATGTTTTGAGATACCTTCCGTCCCAAGTGTCGGGACGAGCTGGATGGCGGCACATTCTGTTCTATGAAAAATCCAAGATGGCTCTGTCCCACAAGATTTAAAAGCGAGATTAAGAGGACTTCTAGCAAAACTTTACAATACCATCTATAACTGTATCATCAACCCTTCCACAAATTGTAATTGCTATTGGTCAATCAGATTTGAGTCTCCAATCCTCTTTAACCTTAAAAACCATCTTCATTTTCATTTCACCTTTAATTTTGTTTCCCTTAGTAAGCAATTTGTACCATCATGGTTTCCCAAAATAACGGCAACTACAGTGATCCACCTGATCGCACCTCATCACATGCTTGTCAATAGCAATCAAAATATTGCTAGCAAATCTCTGTTGTGTCTTGTCATTATCTTGTTTAGGTAATTCGCTACTCCTTTTACATAATAAATCCAGACTATAAAATTTATTATCACAATCAAGGTTTTAAATTTCGTAGGACAGGGTTGTCTCAGTTTTTTCATGGAATGGGATGCGTCGTCGTCCCATTCCATCCTAACACTTAGGACAAGAGGTCCTATAACGCACCGATTGGGACGATGGTAAGATAGTCTCATTCCAATACTTGGGACAGCAACCCATCCTAACGTCCCACAGAACGTTTTATCAAGACCTAAAACCTTGGTCATAATATTTGCCATTGATAAATGTTTAGCATATTATTCCATACACTTAATATTCAAACATAATTTCACACAATAAGTCTAGGCTAATAACTTTTGGCACATACATGACTCTTCCGCAACTAAAACTCGGTCTGCACACAAACAAGATTGCGCATGGTCCCATGAGTTATATCCACTTCTTCACACTCAAATAACTGGTCATCGTGTTGGCTTAGAATACGCTTAACAATGTTACATGTATTTATAATTTCTCTTCAAGTGCAATTAAAATAAGAATATTCCACTTGACTTGTAGCACTTTCTCTATTTTCAGTCAGAAGGTATGCCGTTCTCATCTGTATTGAACTTTCAAGAACTCAGAGTTCCAGAATATGTGCAAGTTTGCATCACATATAGCTTTTATATATTGTCTGGTATTAAGAACTGCCTGCACTCAACACTTACAGACCTGCAAATATAGCTAGACTGATACTGTACAAGCTTGTTTGCAATAGAGATCAATTAAGTAGTCCATCCATGTCTCCTAAATGCTTCCTCATCCTAATTAGATTGAATGTCTTTGCTGTTATTGGTTGTTTCTCACACTATTTAACTCTCTAATGCAACAAGTTATTGTGATCGATCTGAAGGTCAGATTGTTTAACTTTCTTCTGTTTCCAAATACTTCATCCATAGTCCAAAAGATAAATTTTCTAAGTTGCTTGTAAAAGATAGCCAGGAAATCACACATAAATTGGATCCATCGAATCTAAGCAAACTGTCAAATTTGCCAAGTTAATTTAGTTCAAAGAAGATGGAACATCAGGATCTAAGATCAAAATCTGCTTATTATTACAAAATGATCAACTACAGCTGCACCTGCAAGTATAACACTATAAACTGTCACATAAAATTATGAAGGTTGCATTACCTCTTGACATGATCATATATTTGGAAGAGCTCGATGCTAATCAACCAAACTAAGATTTTTTATCACAGATCACTATTAAAATCCAAAGCACCATTCTACAAGTGATTATTTAACTCCAGAGATAACTGATATCTTCAATGGCAATCTCAAGGATAACAAAGTTCTATTCACCATAAGCGATCTCCAAAACACCTGATTTGTAGTTAATGCCAAATCAAAAATGCCATTACATCTGCACAATTATTCGACACCTGTGGCCAATTTCTAGGAAAATATTTAAATTTAAAATCTAATATTATGCTTCTCTTTAGAACTCAGCTCCCCCACATGATTATCAATGGAGAAAATTTAAGTGCTTTTGCTTCCTCTTCCCATTTTGACTGCTAAATGAAATGATAGTGAAAAAAGTCATTAAACGTGCAGAAATGTTTTAAAAAGAAGAAACTACAATGCTGCATCAGAACACAGTTAATTTTCAGAAGCACTTCCACATGGTCTTTCTAAAATCATTACCCATCCCAATATTCAATGGTACCTCTTTAGCAATTGTAACATAAGACCATTACATCAGCATAGTCTGTTGTCGTCTTCGATTCTCCTCCAACATCATCTATCTTGCTGAACCTCTTCTTTATCAACATTTTGACTAACGACATGGCATCGATCATCTTCCTTTAGAATTACCATAATAAGTCCACCTCTCTCTCTCTCTCTCTCTCTCTCTCTCTCTAAGGAGTTTTGACTATACTATTCCCATCTTGCTATCTCATTAATCATCCTATTAACCTAATACCTTCTGCACAATTTTTACCTCTCCAGCTAGTAATAACCTGAAACATCACATATCATTATCTCCATTGATCCAAAGAGTTTAATGGTTTTGTTCAATCGAACCTCCCTAATAATAAAGTTCATGTGAACCTTCTTCCAAAGGAAAAGAAAGGAAGATAGAAAGAATTAAAAAATATATATATACCAGCCGACTTTCTCTTGATGCCCCCTTCTTGTTTTAAATACAAAGATACATCAATGTCAAGATTCAGGGGGGGCAGGAAAAAAACTCGTTCCATTCATTCTAAAAGATGATGCCCTAGCTTCATATATCTCCAAGATGGTTTTCAAGAATTTATTTTGTTTCAATATTTTCCATGGCCTTAAAAGCAGAAAAGGATACCTGGCGTTGTCACATCCCAAATATTTGGAGTCATCTTTGATTATTTTGGGATCAACTTTGATGTTATTTCAAACTTTTGTTATATAAACTTATCAAAATATGAAGTACTGAAATATATCCTATTTCACCTCAAGGTAGCCTATACCATCTTTCCACAAGTTCAATCATCTATGGGATCTAGACGAGATTTCTCTAGTTTTAAACACTATTCCTCAAGACATCAATGAACATCCTTGTTAACATCAAGCAATTCCCTGACCCTAGTTCAATTTCAAAAAAGGCTATCCTAATGCACAAGGCACCCGCCACTGCACGGCCTAAGGTTAAATATACACAGCCTTACTTTCACATATGGAGAGATTGTTTTCATGTTTTGAATAAGTGACACTCAAGTCATAATGAAGCAGCCTTACCGTTGCAACAAGGCCCACCCTCTCTCAACTCCATTGTTAGGGCATCTTATGATTAACTAAAGCCTAGAATAATGATCCAATTTGGCTAATCCACCTACCTGACCACTAAAACCCCAAAATGGCACTAAAGAAAGTAGCATTTTTTTTAAAGCATCAAATGGCCTCTCTAGAAGATCATTCTTTACAATCCATTCTAGAAATTTATAGACCCTACTGAGACACCAAACATAGATTATCACCTTTATTCTGAAAAACAAAAAGATAAAAGAATAGTTGTCATAACTAAAGGTTTAAATCTTTGTTGCAAGAATTTATTAACTTGGATATTATACATGCACCAGAGAATTGTTCTTCACTCAAGCTTTTGTTCCCATGTGCTTGCAGGTTGCAATATATTGAATAAAATACCAATTTAGTATTGATACATCCATCCAAACCAGATCGACATTATTATGTAATACATATTCTCATTTATGGGTCTTCTGAAACTAATATAAACAACTTTCCAAAAAGCACAATAAACAGACTCAATATGATACTTTTCCCAAGAAAAGAATCAAGTAGAATGCTCGCTAATTGGTTTGTCACCAATTGGTTTGTCAACCCTAGGTATATCAAATTCTCCTAGGTTTGTCACCCCTCCACACCCAATTGGTTTGACCCCCACTCAGTGGAAAATATTAGATTGTCATTTAGTCAGCTCTCTTAATTCAATTCTGCCAGCACCACTACTCAAACTACCCACATATTCCTTGGTAGCATCACCTCCACCATCAAATCTTGACCTATGCAATCAAAACAATGGCAACCTGATACCAATCACTGTTATAGACATGACTGCCTATACAAAAACCCCCACCCCAAACCCAAAGCCACCTGATCTGAGAGAGATGGAGAGAATGAAATTGTGTGTGTGTGTGTGTGTGTGTGTGTGTGTGAGAGAGAGAGAGAGAGAGAGAGAGAGAGAGAGAGAGAGAGAGATTGTATTAGCAGCCACACTTGCTGCCCTATCCCTAAGATCAGGGCTGAAACACCTGATACAATCAAGGTTCCTAGTCTAGCATCCAAAGCAATCACATGGGCCAAAACAATAAATAGACCCCCCAAGCCACCCTGGCTGTTATGTAGATATGGGATAGGTGCCAACTATCCTAAAGAATCTGATATAGCAACCTTAAAAAAAAAACATTCAGGCATCGGAAGACCCATTTTTATCTGTCTTACCGAATGATTTGCATGCTTCAACACAAGCACTAATGAATAAAATATTGAGATGATAAAATGTTGAAATAGGCCAGATTAGGCTGGCACCAGTCCATCAGTTGTACACAGCACCAGTAATCTCGCTGTTAGCATCACGTAATAAAGGATAGCAAACCATTAAAATCAATTAAATAATGAGATAAATATTAAAGAAAGGGGGGAGAGGAAGATAATGAACAGCAAGATTTTGAAGCAAATCATGCAAAGAAATCCAAAAACAAGGGAACAATAGAAGATTCAGAAGCCTGGTTTTGGATTGACCAAGAATGGTGGCGGTGGTGGGTTTTTTTTCCCATCTTGGGGGATGACAGAAAACTGGTGCCTTAGCTGGAAAAGAAAATAGTAGAAGAAAAGAAGATAGAGAGGGAGGAAAAGAAGAGGTGCCAAAGGAAGAGACACAAGAAGAAATGTTTGGAGGCAAAAAGGAGGAATTGGGTATCAACCCAGTCATCTGCCTTCTGCTCTTCATGGCTTCACCTGATACTAGTTCCTAATAGCTTCTTTATGCTCAGACAGACAGAGCAGCAGTGACTTCAAATCATCAAAAACATAGGTCCATGCAATAATGGACAATCAATACCATAGAACAAGCTGTTGATGCATCATGGTATATCCAGCAATGCTTGTCTTGTTCCCTACTTGGACATGGCAAAAGAATTCCAAAATCATCATTTCAAGGTAACACTACACCTGCTCTAAAGGTCTCATTACCCCCATAATAATATTATCAAAATATAAAAAAATATTAAACCTCATGCAATCAGAAAAAAAAAATCATAACCAACTGATATTATCAGTTTATCTCTCTATATGAGAAGGTGAGATGTGCCCACATCAGCATATTACAGGTACTTTTGTAGAATAAGCTTTAGACTCTTGGACCCCTCAAGCATAGGAATTGGCTTTTCCATTCACTTGCAAAAGAAAGTGAGAAAGGGCAGATCTTTGAAAGAGTTTGCTAAAGTCTAACCACTCGAGCTGCACTTGACCAAGTATCATTTCTTTGAACTTGTCACTTAAAACAGAATTTCTCAATGACTCCTCTCTGGCCTTGTCTACTTTAAAATCTCATGAACCTATCTCACTAGAATAAATATGACTGCATAAAGATAAGTCCATCTATCATAGCTCTATTGACCCCTTGTAAGACTCGTAATCTTCTAACAAATGAATGGAAAGTCTCCTCAAACCTTAGATGGAGTAGAAAGTGCTGACCACAACCCAAACTAGCTCAATTAGAAAAATATAAGGTCACCACAACTAGCAACCAGAAAAAAAAAAAAAAAAACAATGACAGCTAACCTGCCACACCATCTCTTTTTTTTTTTTTTTCAAATTTCATGCAATATAATTTCCTAACTCTTCCGCATCCCCCAAATCCTCACTTCAACATCCAATATTTGAGCAGTTGACACAATTGATGCAGTACCTCTGATCAATTCCTCATGGTAACTATGCTGTTCCAGACACCTCGAGTACAAACCCCCATCCCATGAAGTCATTTTCCAGGCAAATCAGCATATACTTACTCATGAATCACGCCCAATGACAACTTAATTTTACAGCACTTTTCTAAATTTCCTATATCATCCTTGATCACTCCTTTTTGAAAGATAATTTTCTATATCCTTTCAAGAAAACCTCAATGAGGAACTATGAGCGAATGTTACCATCACCAAGCACATCAACAATAAATACATAGATAGCCAATAAACAAGGTCCATAGAAAAGTCTGCATGACTGAATATTAAAAGCACAATAATTAATAATCTCCTTCACCAACTACACACGTCCCTAGAGCAAGAGTTTTATAGGCAATGTGGGATTTAAAGTTTAAGGCTTGCGCTAGAGATAGTCCAAATACACTAAAAAATCATTGAAATTACCCCATCCTTTGTACAGGAAAATTTAAAGAAACACATGAAAACACACACACACACACACACACACACACACATATATATATATATATATATATAGAGAGAGAGAGAGAGAGAGAGAGAGATATGTATGACATAAGCTAGGAAATATTAAATAGAAGATGATATTACATTCTTGTCCTCCATCTTTTCTGATCCATAATGTTATCATAAGATTATCATCCTTTATTTCTAGATTTAGGTTTCTAGATCAATCAATAACATGCATGAAGAGTCTGGAAAGATGAATGCAAATCTCAGAGTGAGATGCCTGTCAAACAAGCACACAATAAAAAAATTCAGTGGCAACATAATTCAATATTTCCCCCTAACTTGCACCTCCTTGAATCTACCCATATGCATGTCTACAAATTTCTTTGCATTGCTCATATCAAGCCATTATCATGCTCATGAAGAATGAGAAGTGAAATAAACAAGAGATACAGATCCATTCTAAAAGTAAAGAAACACAAAGTAAGTTTGGAATCCAAAGCAGCATCCACATTATCATCTCTTAAATCCATTCTAGAAATTAAGAGACAGACAGATGGGTTTTGAGATCGAAAACAACTCCTGAAATCTTTCACAGCAAAGTTAAAAGAAGGCACTATTAAGTAAAAAGACGTCCATTTGAATTTCACACCAGTCCACTTATTAACAAGTGAAGTTCATGGTTCTAACTTCTAATACAAGTTAAGACAGCCCCTTTCTCTTCCACCTCTGTACCAAATTTGCTTTTTTATCACAAAATCTCCGCTACAACTTTCCAACTAAAAAGCCTGGGAAACCCAAACCCTTAAACACATTATCTACCAAAAACAGCTATTTCAACAATTTGAGCCAAAATAAAAGCAGACCCATTCAAAACATACAACAACATATCATATCTTAAAGCAAGTGACAGCATTAAATTAAGAGAAACTTATGTTGAGTGGATTTGTAGAAAACAGAGCAACACCAACCAACCATTTCAGATTTGCAATTCCCATATCGCTGCCAGTTTCAGGGCTTCTCTTTTTTCCCTTTCAACAGCAATTTGACATAAACTCTTAAAAGAAACCCTTCTTGAGCTTCTGGATGGCGCAGTACATCTTCCTTCTTGACCCCACAGCATTAATCCCCATGTCCTTGAGGTCTTCAAGAGTCAGGAACGGCAGCACCTCATCATCCACCTCATGGATCTCAAACACTGGTGCATACCGGCCGAGCCCCAGCCGGTTCAGCCACGACCGGACTCCGCCGTCCTCGTGCGATCCGCACCGTCCATTCTGATTGTCCCAGTCCCCACCATCGGTCTCCGATGGCAAATCCCCCTCCACGGCATCAGTGGCCGGACCTATATCCCTACTGTCCGAAACCCTAACCCTAACCGCCGCCGCTGCTCTCGGGCTCTCGGAGTCCTCCCGCCGGAGACCGTCGAATTCCCGGTATCCCTCGTCGATGGCGTCCTCCCCGCCGCTCGATTTCAGGTCGGCGGCGTCCGTTCCCTCGTCGACCTTGGAGGTCCAGCCCGACCTCACCCGCCTCGCGACGGCCCGCCGGGCCTTGGCGTCCCGGACCCCCCGGCGGATCGCGACGGCAAGGGGCTCCAGGCTCTCATCGACGGGGAGGAGGACGCGGTCCTCGGCGGCAGCGGCGGCGGCGGCGGCGGCGGCGGCGGCGGAGGAGGAGGGCGGGGGGAGGTCGGGGGCGTCACGTAGGTCGTCGGGGCCGAGCGTGGTGAGGGGGCGGGTCTTGGAGGGGGGCTTGGAGGGGTCCTTGGGTGGCGGGGGTTGGCGGGGATGGTGGTCGCCGGCGGCGGAGGCGGAGGAAGAGATCTTCCACTGCTTGATGCGGCGGGGGTGGGACTCGGAGGGTATGGCGGCGGGCTGCTCGCCGATGTCGCCGAGGCGGACGCTGGGGCGGCGCTGCCGCTTGGAGACCGGGACGAGGGTTTCGCCACCGACAGCGGGGGCGGCGGGGGTGGTGGACGCGGCGCCGTTGGTGGGGGCCTCTGGCGGTTGGGGGTCCGACATGGGAACTTTGGATAGGGAGCGGGGGAAACGGGGAAACGAAAGGGGAAATCGGAGGATGGGAGGTCGGAGAGAGTGCTCACAGTGACGGTGGCGAGAGGGCGGAGCGGAGATAGGGATGGGGTTTTATTTTTTTTATATTTTTTTATTATAGCTGTGGGTGCGAAGGTGGGTTTCGAGAGTTTGGGTTTGCTTTATTTTAGGTTTTTTGGTTTTAAGAACGGTGGTTGGACATGTAACTGTGAAGCTGAATTCTTGGGTGGGTTAAATATTCCTACGTTTTTACTTAAAAAATATTTATTTTTCAATCCACCATATCATATGGGCCAATGGTTGATTTAGCTCTAAATCTTTTATGATAATAAATTATTTTATTATTTATCTCATATTTTAAGAATATTATATTTTTATTTAAAATCTATTATTGTAATAAAACTTTTTGTTATTACAGTTTAACCCCTAATGTTTTAAAAATATTATATTTCTGATGTTCGCAACATAAATCCAGTTTAAATTAATAGAATAGCTGGCATGCCATTTGGCACAAAAATATAATAGCTTTCTTTCATTGAGATATCAACTATTTTGTTAATTTTAGTTAATCCTATGTAATGGAATGATAAGAATACAACATTTTTGAAATATGAACGACTAAATTGTAACAATTAAAAGTTTAAGGACCAAATTAAATTTTAAGCGAAAGTCTCAGAACCGAAAGTATATTCTTTAATAAAGAAGTTGTAACTGAAACATAAGAATAATGGCCTCTTATGCTATTATCTTTATATAATTATGTGGTTGTTTATAAATATTCCTATTCTTCTATAAGAATAATGCCTTATATCTTATTATGTTTATATAAATATGTAGTTATTTATAAATATCCATATTTTTGGATGAAGAAATTATAATTAAAATATAATGATAACGGCTCATCATTACAACAAATGAGAAAACTTATGGCGCATTATTATTGTCATAAAACATAAACACTTTATCACAATAGCTTTTCGATGACAAAATTAATTTGTCAAGGCTTTTGTTACCTTAATCGCCTCACCAAAGGTTTAAGGTGACAGTAGTACTACTTCATCACAAAATGCTATGTTAAGGTGATATAAATTTTAATTATCACCATATGGATGATAATTGGCAATGCATTAATTCATCATTCAATATAACATTGAAACTTCTAAAGTATCACCAAAAAGGTAGCTCAAGTTCATTACACGTGATGAAAATGTCTGTCACCATTGAGAAATATATAGGTGATGGTAAATGCATCACATAATATAACACAATTTCATCATTAGTATCCGTATTCGTCACCATATGTATGGTTAATTTTGAGTAATGATGATGAAATGATGATCAGCATGAAAATATGGATAATTATGTCATCATATATCCCTATTCGTCAGCGAACACTTGATCTAGCATTTATGTCATAAGCATAGCTAACATATGTACTACCTTTTTAGATGAAAAGTGTAGCATCATGAAAGTTTTGAGACCATTACGATGATTGCATATCTTTTAATAACGAAAAGAAAAGCATACAAAAATTTAATGAAATCTTTTGTGACAAGTTATACCATCATATTTCATTTGCTTTGGATGTCGAAAGTCTAAGTGTTACTACAGCATATACATATTATTCTTTTATGGCAAATAATAGTGCCACTTATAGTTCTCTTCTTTGTAAAAATATAGACCAAACAACAATTGCAAAGTAAAATATTAGTAATAATTATAAAATTTATTTTTTTAATGAATTAAAAAATTGTTGCAAATATTTTTCATTGGTAATCAAATGTATTCCAAATTAGATTCTAGATACATCCACAATCCACACATAAAATATCCCGCCCAAAAAATAAGATTAATAGAATCCATTATCCAATTAAGATCCTAAACAAGAGATACTATTCACCTCACAAAACTAAAAAAGAACAATATCTCTTGTATAAGTTTTAAACATAAGAATTCATTAGAAATCCTTGACTCTCATAAAGAAAAAGCAATTGAATGCACTGACAGCAAAAGTGTAAACTCATTCCTCAAGCAGCTCCTTATGTTGGTGCTGAGTTTGATCCATTAGATGCTACAATTCATCATATAATTAAAAAAAATAATTGATGCAGCTAAGAAAAGTAAAAATAAAATGAGTTTTGTTTCTTTAGGAAACTTTATTATGAGTCTCCTTAAGAGTGTCATTTTTATCCTAGTATCTTTAGGAGATTTGTCTTATTCTCTTTAAGAGTCCTATTTTATTCTCTTTAGAAGTCTTATTTTGTCAATGTTGAATCGGTCTATAATATCAATATCTTATTTTATAAGTATTTTAATCTTAGTATGATTAAGTGTCCTAATTGTAGTCTGATTTCTTTTGGGCTAGTTTTTCTCTATAAATAAGCCTCCAATGTATTCCATTAAATGAAAGAATTGAGTTATAAAATTTTAAGAGTTTGCTTTCTTCTTCTGATTTAGAGCAATTTCTTGTTTAAGTGGTACAAGGTCACTATTTTTGCAGAGAAGTCAGAGATACTGAATTGAAGATCTTCAAGGAGCTGATGTGAAAATAGTATTTATCTCTCTTTCAAGTCTACCTATATCAATAATAAAACATTAGCTCATAACTTTCAATCTCTCTTTCAAATATACCTCTAATACGTTGTTCAAAGCTTTCAATATCTCTGTAAGATTCAACTCTTTGGGCTAGCTCACTTTAGATTCAAATTCAATTTGATTAGATTGAGTTAAAAAAATATAAAAAATATATAATTAAAATTTTTGATTAAATCTATATTTATAATGTTTAGTATTGAGTTAACTTTCTAATGCATGAAGTTAAAATCAATTTTATGAATATATATCAATACTGATAAACTTCTGATAAATTATAAAAATGCCAATGATAGTGATTAAAGATAATTTTTGATATTTTAAATTTATATTGGATGAGTTAGAAATTAGTTTTGAGTCAAGAATCTATTTTAAATATTTAATGGATATTTATCTCTTTAACTTTCTTAAAGCAATTGATATTCTATAAGAATAAGGAACTTTATTGGTTTTAAAAGATTAGTATGCTATAAAGAGTAGAAAACCTATTTTCTTTAGAAATTTTTTTTATAAATAGGGCTCAATTGAGATTTTTTAATATCAAATCATTAGTTTAGAAGAAGGAAGAAGGTAAAGGTTGAAGAATCAAGAAGATTAATAAAGCTTTGAGCATCAAAATTTGAGGATTAGTTTTCACTAATTTATTAGTTTTCATCAATTTTATTAGAAATAAGTAAATAACCTGGTCATAAATTAGAATAATTTATAAATTATTTATGATTGTTAAAAGTTATTTTATGTACTAGAAACTGAATATTTGGATTTCAATAATTGCTACGAGATATAAATTCTTTCTTGGTAATCCATTATTTTAGAATATTAGTGTTTAGTAATTTTGAAATGCTATAATGGAATTAAAGGTTCAATTTTGTACAATATATTTATTAAAATTTTGGATCAAGTAAGTAGGATATGATCGATTACTATTACTGCTATTTTTCTACAAAAATTATCATCATAAATTAATGCCAGGCAGTCCCTGAGTTAATGAACATTGAAACAATTACTAATTACAATCTTTCGGCAGAGGTTGACATAAAAATGGTTTGAAAACAATGGCATCCTGATTGTAACAATCATAAGTTTTAAATCTTGCATTTTTGGGCCAAGTTTGAAAGCTCTGTTTCATCTTAGGTTTCTAGCTGAGACCAAAAACAAACTGCTTAACTATTTCAGATGGGAAAGTTGGTGGTATTATAATAAAGATAATGCAGAATAGATGAATCTATGAAATGTTTCAGACAATGCATTATGAAACTAGGAAAAATAATCAGATATTATTTATGATATAATTTTGTAGAAGATATATTAAATGTGACAGTGGACAAGTGTCAATGACCTAATACTTATTACCTGAAAGAAAAACATAAAGTTTTCAGGTTACCTCATTGCCCTGATGTAGAGATTTTGTAATGCACAAAATATTCTAACTTTTCAGGCTGTGTGAACATTTCAGAAACTATTTTCATAATCCTTTTGCAATAATATCTTGCCAGATCTTTGCTTTGTTAGCAGTTTGCCGGCTTCAATGATCATTACATACACAACACCACCAGTAGCAGTGTTAAGTCTGAATGAAAACGCTGGAGGCCCCATGTCTAGTTGGCAGTTGTTTATTGAACATGGAAAAAATTATCAAAAGAAAAAAGACTTGTGTTAATAAGGTTACTAGAACCTGATCCAGAACTGAATTTTTTTTTTTTTTTAAAAAAAAACTGAGTTTATTCTTCTAGAGTGGTTAGAGTTCACAGAATTTTGAGTGCTAATTTTCAAGATCTATAATTCAGAGGCCTAAATGGTTCTTTTCTTTTTTTTTTTTTTAAAAAAAAGGGATTAAAAAATGAGAATAAAATGAATTTGGATATTTATAGTTTTGGATTTTTTTTTTTTTTTTCATGAAATAAACTTAGATTGACCAGCTTTGGTGAAAGCCAGTCGAAGTTTGCTGAACTGTTGAAATAAGGGCTGATTTTGGCTAAAATCAATTCATTTCAGCTTTATATGTTTCAGCCATAATTGAATTTAAATCATCCAGGCATGGCCAACTTGGTAAGGCAAATGGTTCAACTATATTTTCCTCACTTGAGGTGCTCCCTCCTGCCAACAGTTACAGGGTCTTAGTGATGGTCTCAAGGCTTCTTTCTTAGTAGTTTACAAGAGATTCTATGGTAAATATGAGTTTGTCTGGGGCTAAGCCTAGAGTTCTGGGTGCAACACCAATGTAAGTTAAACCCAGATTCACTTTTCTGGGACTCTTTTAATGTCCACAATATCCTACTCCATTTACAGAGTCTTATGTAGAAACCACCAAGAATGACAAAGTGCAAGTTATTGTAGTCTAGGAGCAGGCCCATCCTCACCTTGTCCAAGTTAAATTCTCAGCTAGTCTATACCAGCTCCAAATCCTCACACCATTCATGCCTTCATAATTTAACATTACAAACTCTAAAATTAGTCTTCCATCTTTAGAAGATTGACATTTATAATAAAATAAGAGTTCTTCCTCATCCCTGGAGATAGCAATGGAGTATCTTGATCACATGCAGATTCTTCTTTTAATTTCAAAATACTTAAAATTAGAGGTGTCGATTGACTGGGTTGGACCTAGGCCTGAATCCATCTTTAAGTTTGAAAGTTGGAGCCTGAGTTCAGCTTAACTTAGCTTGGCCTGAAATAGGCCATATTTGGGCTCTGAGCTCAACCAGGCTTTGGGGCCTATAATCCTGGCCTGAAATGGGCCTTTTTGGGTCAAGGTGGTAAGGCCCCTTGAGCTGGCATCACCAATCCTAGATGTATTTGTTGTTTCCTTGGCTTCCTTGGATCATTTCATACTTGACATACTTTTTCTAAAGTACCTCTTCCATCCTCTTTTGAATACTTCAACCTAGATCTTAGATCCTCATTTCTAGCTTTATGCATGCTGATTTTACCATGCATCAATCTCATTATAGTCATATGTACATAACCAATGAAGATGAGATCAAATGCATATGATAAATATTGTCTGGAGAAGTGCATATCTACTTCATCCACCTTATTTCAGTCCTCTTGGAGACATTCTCATAAGTTTTCTATTTTTCAGAATAGATCCAAGGCAATGAAAGCATTTTGGTTGAGGCATCTAGGTCCTTGGCTATACAGTAGCTCATGCTTATGTACTCCTGCAACTAATTTGAAAAAAAAAAAAAAAAAAAATTTAGAATTTTCTTCTCTGGAAATTTGATAACTTCTAGAATTAAAAAACTGTTTGAGTAAATCTGTCAAAGCCACTGTATTAAGGACAGTAACTCAAGTCCAACTTAGACAACATCTAAGAAAGGGAAAAAAAGTTCTGGTTGTATCAACTGTAATGCCATTTTGTATGCATAGATGATCTATATAAATGCTCCAGGTGTTCAGATCACAATCACTTGTCAGAGAACAAACCTCTAATGCCTTTTGACTTTGCTAGATTATATTGTGACGTAGATGTTGGCTCTTATCGTGTAATGAAAGGATTCGAAGGCCGACATATCGAGATCATGGCTCAATCAGCATCTCAGATCAATCTTCATGATGGTTACAGGGCTGAGATTCTTGCCATAATTTATATGGAATGACAAACTCTCCTGCCATTCTTCCTCTTGACCTTTTTGTTCTCCTTATTTTTTCTTTGAACTTCTCTTGAGAGTGGGGTCTTCTGAAAGCACTATGTAATTAAGATGGTATTCAAGAAGTAGGTATCACCATAAAGAGGCTCCAAGGCTTATTATCTGCCAACTCAACCACCCAGACAAAAGTTAGAGCAGGCACATGCATTGCTTGTCTAAGCAAGGAAGGATTTTGTTAAACACCATTCTAACCCAAACTTTTTTGTGAGCAAATTCTGAGCAGATTATTAGGTCATTTCATGTGGACAGGAGGCCATCTCTAAGGTGTTCAATGATCCAAAGCATTGAATACCCTCCAATAGCAGTCCTGCCACCCCATCTGAGAACAATCTTGGCCAAATGGGCACCCCTTTGCTCTTCTGAGCAAGCTTGAAGACCCCCAAGGAGTGCATTCAAGAAGAAACAAAGGGCACGGTGCATCCACAGAGTACTTTGTCTGCAATTCAACACACAAATCAGCCTTGAGAGAAGTGTTCAGACGCACTCCTGAGCAGCCTGGCCCCACCCAACCTTTAAAGATTTGGCTTATGGCTGGGTCTACATGTGAACTTATGCGCCAAGTGCAATGTAGGTTGAGGCTGTAGACAAAAAGGTACCATAGACTTGGTGAGTTCTGACCTCCCCCTTGTTGTGATGCATGGAGACCCAATTGAACAGTTCTAGTCCTTATCATAATGGCTCTAGTTATACTGAAAGGAACTCTGAGTTCTTTTTAAATATCGTGTCCTGTGGTCACTGTTGTTAAGGTTGCTATCCATGCAGCTAATATATAAAGCTATCCAAATCAACAGAGGATCTTGAACAGGGGTAACCAATGAGATATCAAAAGAGACAAACAGTAACTTGACCCCTAAACAACCTATAGAAGGAATGAAAGATGAAACAATAATTCAAAAATCCCACCAAATAAACATTAGCATCATGGAGTTGTTGCTTGACCTGAATGACTAATGATTTGTTCTGCTAGTGTGCAGCAAATTGGCCGAGCCACTTAATTATGTGCCCCAACTCCTTCAGCTTGGCATCAATCATCAATGCATCATACCTCATGATCAATCAGGGCAAATAAGCCTTCTACCTACCAGATGCAATTGCATGCAATCCACAAATTAAAACTCATCATCCATGTTACATGTTCAAATGGTAATGAAGCATTAGATTGCATAACTAGGTTCATGACAATAATTCCAAAAAAAATCAGGAGTTTCTGGCAGAGAATATGACATCATTATGAAAGGCAAATATATATGACCTGGTTGCCATCTTATCATAATTTTTGTCTTTTGTCTGAGTTCATACTAATGAACTCATTCATGACTCATGGAGTATAGATGAAGTCTCAGATCTCAATAGATTTTATGCCATTTTCCTTGTAGAAATTTTGCTCCTCTTGCAACCATCTTTGCGGCTTGGCCAGAACCATCCACCTTTATGTCTCTTTCTCCTTTCATCACGGGGGAAGATGGAGATGTGTTTAAAGGGCAAGATTCTGTCCAATAAGAACCAATGATTCTTTAATACGGCTATGCTTTTCACAAATAACCAAGAATTATGCTTAACAATTCTTTCATTCAATATATTATCTAGCTGAGATAAATTAAACTTTGTTTGTCTCTAATTTTGATAGATTATGCTAGACTATTGTTGACATAGACAAGATCTTCTTTTTTGCATCTGAGAGAGACCCATCTGTTATAAAGATCTAAATGCTTGAGGACACACCATCTAACACTTGGATACAGAATCTTTAGTTGCCAAGTAGAGATACGACCATTCAGATAAGCTCTAGTTTATTGATATAGATAAGGTTCGGCAAACTGATATTCTTAATAATAAATTTTAAAAATAATAGGTATTATTGTCAAAGTTGTTATTATTGTTATTGTAACAGCTGGTGTTAAAAAAGATAAAGGTAAAAATATACTTTATTATAGTTCAGTTCCTTGTATTTTAAAAATATTACAATTCTCATGTAAGTGAGAATCGACAAAATAGATGATGTATCAGTAAAAAAAAAATCTTCATCTATTCGTGTCAAAATAACATGTTGATTATTCTATCAATTTTAATCGATCTAAATATCATGAATGTAATATTTTTAAAACATAAGGGATTAAATTATAATAATTAAATGTTTGAGGCTCAAAATGAATTTTGAATGAATGATTGAGGATCAAAAATATATTTTAGCTAAAGATAAAAGGCATACATATCACATAAGACATATTGCGTCATGAACAGCTTGGCCAATTATTGTTTTCGAGCTGACACAAAAATTTTGAGATTAATTGAACAACTCCTATTTTATTTTAGTGCCTTACAAAAATTCCTGCTATCAAAACACAAACAAACCATGAAGGTCGGGTCCATGCACGTGTCTCCCATTTTTATTTTTCAACTCCACCAACCTAACTCTTTTCACATGTGCTTCTTTCCTGATCTCCACAGACGTCTTTAGAGTAAATATATATCATACACTAATTTTATAAGGAACAAGGAAAAGAAAGAAGAAACACATGAAGCTACTTCGAACAATTTCATTCATTAAGAGTTCAATCTATATGCATGCAAAGTGCCAAACATTACAGCTCATTGGATCCTCTGAACCTTTACAATGGTCGTTAAACCACAGGCAGTAGTTAGGTCCTGACCTCTAGTATAAGGATAGAAATGGAGCTCCTGACGAGTCTAGACTCTAGAGAGAGAGAGAGAGAGAGAGAGAGAGAGAGAGAGCATGAGGGTGATCAGTGACCCATCAAACCATGCGGGAGGCAGCCCATGCTTGGATGGGGACACCATCCATCATGAAGTCCATTGTCAGCTTCCATCCCACATGGCTTCACCTTCTTCTCTCTCTAGAGAGAGAGAGGAGAGAGAGAGGAGAGAGAGAGAGAGAGAGAGACAAGGCCACGTCCCGCTCCATGCGGCGATGCCGCTCCTCGGCCTCTTCGGGCCCCAGCGTCCGGACCGGAGCCCGGCACCGCCCACTGTCGGCCGGGCCCAGCCGAGGTCGGGACCCGACATCGCGGAGCCTATGAACGACCCCCACCTCATCCTTCTCTATCTCTCGGTCCCCGAAATTAAACGAGATGGAGGCCATATACTTAGATTTTAGATTAAGATGGAGACCACCATGGCATGGTCCAATTGTCAAACACCTGGAGACAGCGGCAGAGACATGATAAAGTCTTGCCGTCAGCCTGATTTGGTACAGCCCAGAGTATCCATGAACTGGTTTTGGGCAACGTGGTCAGGTTGGTAAAGACATGATTCATGAACTTGAGCTGCCAACCATCCCATTGTCCCTCTTTTTCAGTGGAAACTTTGTGTTTTGATTCCTGATGGATAGCTCGAGAGGCATCTTTCCAGTGTCATATAGGCCTAGTAGGGCTAAATTAACCAAAATAATACAGAGGAAGAGAGAGAGAGAGAGAGAGAGAGAGAGAGAGAGAGAGAGAGAGATGAAATGGAGTTTAATGACATAGTCTTGGACCTACTTAAATTTATTGATAGAGAAGAACATCAGCTTCCTCCTTTCAACTCATCAGGAGCTTAGGTTCAACAACCTATATATAGACTTGAGTTGGCCTCCAAACCTATTTGATTTGATCTAGAATTTAGCCTTATCACTTTTCGACAACCTTGGAAAATATGTGAATTGAAGCACATTGCATTTTGGATAATCGATGTGCCGCCTAACCAAGTGATCTTAAATTGATGGATTGGATTGCTAGGTCAAGAGTGTTGGGAGTCGAAGATCGACAAGGCAGGGCAGTTACAATGAGTCTATAAGCATTATCACACCTCAAATTCTTTTGTGAAGTTGAGATAAACAAGCTTCAATTCGTCATTGATCTAGGCCATTTGATTAATGCATGCTATGTTAAGTTTAACTTGATTTGGCTATGCTATAATTACATTCTTCAAAAGAAATCAAGGTTATTGCAGAGCCAATCTACTAAACTGAATCAAGAAAGACTACTATAGTTAATAAGGAACAGATTTTTTTCTGTTTGTAAGGATTAACTTAATAAAATATTTAGATAAAGAATTGATCAATGTTGATAACAAGTTTTGAAATCCTCTCTTACTGCTTCCTTTGAGCCCTTAATTGATCCATCTGTGAACTTTTGACTTGAAAGTTTGAAACAAAAAATTGTGTGGCTGCAAATTTTGTTTAAAAGTCCAAGTGCCTTGACATCTAGACCAATGTGAGCAGCCACAATTTCATATCAGGGAACTTATTGGTGGCCTTTGATATATATTTATAAAATATGCAAACATCATAGTAGACCATGAATATTTATAGCTTTTAAGCTAAGATTTTGATGAAGAACTTGATGAACTTCAACTTCTGTCCCTAAAATACAGAATATTGATGACATTTAATATAGAGGCAATGAAAGAAAGAGGAGAAGTTCTGTTCATTTTTTACACTATTTGTTTTTCTTTTACACTCTTCTATTTTTTTTAATGACTATGAAGCTCGTTTCATGCGTAAAATATGATCCAAATAGCGAAAGAAGATTAACTATCAAAGGTGCAGTTGTCAGGTGAAAAAAAGAATGTGGTTGTGGATAGCTTCTCAGCAAGTGTTTGATTTGAGTTGATTTCTTTTTGTAGATAACTTTAGTTGTTTTTGATATTATTTATGCAAAATCAACAGCCTGTTTAGTTTTAAAAATAGGATAGGGGAAATTTCTTAATATGAAGTTTAAGAATAAGCTATAAATTTTGCCACTTTGGAAGTATATCTTTAGCTTTCTTTGACTGATCGAAATGAACCCTTCTATCCTAGTAAGTTGGTGCTAAAGTTGAGAACAATGTAGAAATCTACTAAAATATGTAGTTTCTGGTGGACATGATCTCATAATACAAAGCTAAGGAACTGCACTTGCTGCTATCTTTGCTGCATTAATTTATTCACTGGATTGCATTCTACGATCCTCCTGTATACAAGAAGCCTATTGGCTGTTTTTCCCCTTTTTTTTTTTTCAGAAAAGAACTAGTGACTACAATGCATAAGATTAAAAAAAGCAGAGTTCTTCCATTCTGTTTGGTTGGTGAGGGTTGTCATGGTCAAGGACAAATCATGTGCAAGACTAGGATGATGGATCAAATCAAAAGTTGTTTGTATATTGTATTGGCTGGTGAAGTGAAGCATATATTTCCTATTAAGATGCCTTGTCCACAACTGAAACAAAAACAATAACAGTATATTGAAGATTCTACAAATACACATGAATGTTCACAAAGAAGAAAGTTCAAAAAGAAAAGAAATCTTATCTCAGTGGCCAATCTTATCAGCTTCCTACAATACAAGGACCCTTCAACTCTCTCTCTCTCTCTCTCTCAAGCTGTGAAGATTACAAAACTAAGAACCAATAAAATAAACAGATTTTAAAATTTTTCTTATTACTCTTTCTGACACCAGGAATAGTCTCTTGGTATTTGTGCATGGATCAGCTGGTCTAATAGGACAACAGCAAGGATCCCCAGGAGGTACAGTCTTGACATTGTCGGCTTGACTGGGTCCTGCTTTTGCCTTTGTTTTACAAATTTAGTGCAATCTCTGGAAGGAAATTCTTATTCACATGGACTGCGAGCAAGGCATTATGGGCAAAAACTATCTCAAGAGCAAGGAGAGCTACTACTCCATCAGGTCTCTTGTACTGTTAATGTCTCCCATGGGCCACAGTACTGTTTCTCTGCATGCTGCAATTGGACAAACATGTAAAACATGAGAAGAGAAGTTCACTTGAGATCATATAAAGAAAAAAAAAAAAAAGAAATAATACCATGCATTAGTCCCCTAAGGCATATTACTTGTGGCTTACCAAGAGTATCAAAGCTGTTTTTTATCTACTGAAAAGAACTCACATTGTTGAACTCTACTTGATTGAGAAATTGCTGTCCTTGTTCTCCCACTTGGATCATAAAACTGCCACCATTCTGAAATTGAGGTGCTTTGTTTAGTAACAAGGACATGGCTTCTTATTTTGGACCATCTATTAAGAACTTCATAAAAATAAACAAACAAGCCTTCTGAAAAGAATAAAGACCTGAGGAAAGGCTGTGGGTCCCTCGCAATGCAGTGAAAGAGGCGCAAAAGGATCTATCATTTGATAGTTATTGGTAACATTCTCAAAAGCTGTAGGCTGAATGTGAGTGGTGTGGTTCACAAGTGGCACATGCTGTGGCATGCTCTCCATTTTCTGATATTTATTGTTACAGATTGACCAACATCAAATACCACATACAAAATTCTATACATAACCATGAGATGCAAACACAAAGGCATATATAAGATTAGTTTGGGATTTTTCTCCTACCTCTGCTTTATTCATGAAGTCATCAAGATCCATCCCAAAGTCATATAACATGGGATTCACAGAAGCAAGCCTCATGGAAAGAAACTGCACATGATGCAACAAATGCTGCATCAGAATCACTTCAGATGTGCTAAATAAGGAGGATTACTATAAATTTTTCACTTTTGTTTACCTCAATTTGGTTCTGCAAAGATCTCACATAGTTAATTATCTCATCCAGCATTAAGGCCTTTCCAGTGACCTACAAATCAAAACCATTAGCAAATCTTTCCGTGAAATGTCTCCAAGTCTGATCCTCGTGTACAAAATAGCACATTATGTAAAGAAGCTTCACCTTATCACAGCCAGGAACAAGACCTTGCAACATCTTCATCCTCTCACTTATCTTCTCCCTTCTGACCTGAAAACCGCACGACATGTTTCAAGCTATGAGTTTTATATAACAAATCAGTTTGGTCAAAATAGTGAAAGGTAGTACTCAAGTCTGCAGGATTACCCTTTCTGCAAGGCTGTGGCTATCTGTTGCTTGACCTCTCCTGGCTCTCACATGAATATACCCTGCAGGGGGCTCTTCACCAGCTTTTGTGGCTTTCAAATCATCACATTTGGGCTTCTTCTCCTCTTTTCCTTTCAGTTCACCATTGGATTTTCTCTGCTTCCTACTCTTACTTTCCTTTGTATTCTGAAATCATGGCATAGCACTTAGCAAAGAAAACAGGAAATATTTGAAAACAAGACTTACCAGCCATTCAGCAAACTAAATATTTTTACATGGTCTAGGATTTCTGTTGTCCTTACTTTGGACCGAGCAGAACTCAGGCAAGTCTCTTCTCCATTCTTTCTTTTCTTCTCCATGGAGCGTTGTTGCTTGAGGACCTTCTCATCAGTGGATTCAATCACCACTGTTGGAGGAGCAATCTGACTATCAACTGAAGGAGCTTTTGCGGCAATGTCATGAGAACTGCTGCTCTCATAGGCTCTAGTATCAGTAAATGAGACCTCTAGGATGGCTTCAGGTGGGTAGTAGTAGGGGAAGCAAGAGGAGGAGTTATTACTCATCTCTCCAACTTGCTGTGTGGGAAGGGGCATGTCAATGGGGGTGGTTGGAAGGATAGGAGAGTCTAGAAGGAAAGGTTGGTGCTGCTGGTATGAGAAGGCTTCCATTGTGGAGAACTGAGGATTGAAATTAAAAGCTAAGTAAGGATAGAAAAGAAGGCAATGGATGGAGATCAGAAGAGAAGCAAGCCAGTGTCTCTGATGGCAGGCCTAGCTTGGCTTATATAAAAGTGTGAAGGCGGGGAAGGGAGGGGGGAGAGAGAGACAGAGAGGCCCCATATAGAAATGTGTACATTTGACTGGTCTTATCAACTCTCTCTCTCTCTCTCTCTCTCTCTCTTTCTCTCTGTGTGCACTTTCTTCCTTTGCTGCTGAATAATATTGGGCCTACAGCCTGGCAAGCTCAGGTTTTAAGACCCAAAAAGAGTGGTCCGTTCTTGCGTAGTTCTCTTCCTACCTACCTCATTGCCTTAGGGTGGCAGTTCACATTACAATCTTCCTCTCACATCATAATCCAACATTGCACAATTAAAATTCTAACATAAATGTAATTTGATCGTTAAATAGATAACATGGTATGATTTGTATAATTTATTTAATAAATAAATTATATTAAACTGAAATGACATGACTCATTTAATAACTCACTTAATATTCATATGACACAATTTACTTGACATTAATGTATTACTTCATTTTTAATATAAAACTATATATTATCCAACCCAGTACTTAATCATATTAAAAATTCATCATAACATTAAATCATTTAAACTAAACAATTTAAGTTTCATTATCTATAAGAAACCCAATTACATAAATTTTAAATTAATCAAGTCATAACCATATCATTTTTCAGTTGTTGGGTTAATATGTGACAAAACATGATTATTTCATATCATAATCATATTGATACGATTATAATATGAATCCATTTAAGATCAACTCAAATCCATATTGTATTTAATTTTTTTACCCCTACTTTGCCTTATGGTTTTATAATGCTATAGGTTATTTCCAATCTTTATAAAGAGTACATTATTATAAGGTGGTGACTCCTTTTTTTTTTTCTTTGATTACACATCCATTGTTGGTCATTTCCCTTAGTTGGCTCAGTGTCTTACTATCTAGTGTTTTAGCCATCCATGATGGTGCGATCAAAAAGAGAAAGTATCCATGGATCCTCAACAATCACCCTCCAGAAAGTTACAGAAAGAAAGAATCCAAAGCAACATGAGAGTCAATGACTAAAGGAGGAACAGTAGAAAGTGAAAGAAGGAGAAGTGCCCCTTTTTCTCTTCTCCTTTCCTTAATGCTGTGAGTTATGGTGCCTCCTATAAAACCTTCCAAGGTGGGCCTCCACCTTCATTTTGTCACTTGCCATCGTATAGGATGTCGATGCATTTCGTGAGAATGATTTTTTTGAAGGCCTTATAGTAAGTGACAATAAAGGTGGCAGATATGAGTCCAAACTACTTCTAGATATTCCTAAAATTTAGGAGGAAAAATTTTTGCAGCCAAACTCCATTCACTGTATGCTTTTCTATTTTATAACAATCTTATTGATATTATTCACCAATAGAGGCCCTTAAAATCAATAAAAAATGATCCCTTCTTTTTTCATTATGAGAAAGAATATCCAAACATTCAGCAGATCATGGAACATCTCTCCTCAACCTCCAACTTTCCAATTATATGTCTCGTTTGAATTTCTAGATCCGTATTTAAGATCTATTTAGTGCATAATCAACATGACAATATGAGACCAAACATATGTTAGCATGGTCTCACATACTTCTATGTTTAAGTCTTGTTGTCCCTAGTAGGCCAAAAGTTTAAATTTAAGTCTAATCAAATTTAATCATAATCGATTTGCCTGTTGTATTTTATAGTTTGTATGTATCTTGTACTGTATTTACTTTAATATCATTTAAAATAGTTCAGAACTTCACTCAAAAAGGTTAGCAAAAAGATGTCATTTAAATTCTTTAAGGTTTAAATAAGGAGAATATGTAAAAACCTGTACCAATATATATAATCTCATATTGATTATGCATTAAATAAATCTTGAATATTTATATAGGCATCAATAATATAAATAATACCTTTCAACCGATCTTTCTTATGAGGTCCTACATTGTTATGCCAATCTTATTTGGAACTAGTAATAATTTTTCTTAATGCGTCGTCATACTAGTGATTATATTATGCAAGCAACCATAATCATCCATGATTGCTAAAAAAATTATGATCATCTATGTTGAAGCTTTATGTTTTCTTTGCTTGCATGAAGATCCTCAATTCATCATTAAAAACTGTTCTTTTCTTAAAAAATTAAATAAAGCAATATAATAATGCTTATATATTTTTTGCTTAAATTTTGAGGCCATCAGTTAATTATATATGGCTGGTACATGCATTCATCAACTACTTGACCTTGAAGCTTATCATGATGTTGCATCTTTTATCACAATTTTATGCCATTAGTGTCTCCTGTGAGTTAAGGTGCTGATTCAACACAAATGCAAACTATAAATGATAACAAAAATTTTCTCTTATAGAAATTTTAGCATTCTTGTATGGTACCAAAATTTGAAATTCTTCGTCACAAGTTTGATTGCCATAATCACAAAATATTCTACATAAGCTGAATCAATGGTCATTTATGCTGCCTATATTATTAATTTTCTCTATAAATTAATTGATTCACTGCTTGTATCACTAGTGTGGACCAACATTAAACAAATTGGGACTTATCCAGGCTTAAGTAGTTGTACAATGAGTGATTTTTTTTTTTAAAAAAAAAAAGAGAGAAAAAAAAAGTCTATTATGTTGATAATCCTACTGGAAGTATTGAAGATAAAACCATGCCTTCCCATCATTTTACCAACAATTCTGCTCTGCCACTTTATAAACCATCATGCATTCATGTTATTATTAACAAAATATATAACTTCAGGCAGCAATAGTGAATGTGGGATTTGAAATCAATCAAATGATTTTTAATGAAACTTGTTCTTCCCCTTCCCTTTGGAGTACTTGTGTTTAACCAATCTCAACCACATTCTCAAGCAGGATAGCACCCACTTCCATGACCATGGTTTGAGGTTTTTGCTGGCCTTGTCAACTTTTAATCTTCTTTTCTTGTTGAGAGAGAATACAAAGAGAAGGAAAAGCCCAAAAAAAAACCTGTCCTCTTTTGATCCTCAAACACTGATTTTGTTGTCAGAGGGTGGGACCTTCAATTGCAAGGTTGCTTCTTTGAATTAAAACATGTACATGGTCTTTGAATTACAACAATGAGCATAAAACTTGGGATGCATGCCTTAAGCCAAGGAAGAAAGAAGGTAGCTTCTAATTTTGGAACTTCATGCACTTCCCTTCACATGTATAAGAGATGACTATATATCTCCAAAAACATGTGCAAAACATGTGATGCAGCCATGTTTATATCATCTACAGATTGCTGATTTTTTAATGGACAATGTGAGGGCAAAGACAAGCTGAATCTTCACTATAAGAAATCCAAAGTAGGAAAGAAGGAACATATGCATCAGTTTGGCAAGAAATTTTATATGGTAGTGCACATTTGTGACTCAAAGTTTTCGGCTCATGGCCTCATATAAAAATATTAGTAAGAAAATATTATTTAAATTCTTTGATACTATATATTTACTTAAAATCTATCAATATATGTCCATATAAATCCTCTCGTATGTTTTTTTTAAATTTAAATCTTGATATCCTTGTTGAGCTAAAAGCCTCAATTGAGTCCAAATCTCATCAAAATCTAATGGCAAATATTGTAATTAACCCATGATTAGCCTAAATATGCCCATGAAGTAGTTTCTCTTAGTTTACATAGGCTATGAGTCATATATATTCTATTTTTATTTGTAATTATTTAGGACTTCACCTTTAAAAAAGAAAAAAGATTCCTTAGTTTTACATAAGTATATATTATCTTCCTATTATGCAATAAATGTGGAAACCGCATGCATATCTATATTAGGTCCTTATGCACTCTTTTCATTTAGATCCTAACATTCTTGCTATGCCAAGGGTTCAAATCGAGTTAATTTCAATTACAAACATAAAACACCCAGATAAGTTCATAATCAGTATTAAAAGAGATAATAGTATAATATTCCTATATAGGTTATGGGTTGGAATTGCTTTACTACTATTTGTAACAACCTAAAATTTTACTTATAAGGTCTAGCTAGTAGATATTATTTAGACTTTTTGATACTGTATATATATCCAAAATCTATCTAATGTATAACCAATGCAAAACTAAGTACACTCCTACATAGATCCTCACAAATCTCTTAAGCTATTGTTTAAGAAAATCAATTAAGTTTCTCTCCACAAAAAGATGTTTTTCCATTATAAATAAAGTCAATAGCTACAAAACTAAAAGCTTTTTTAACAAACTATCTCAATGGAAAGGTTGCATGTGTTAACCACCTCTAAGCATCAAATCTCTGCTCCTTTAACTATCTCTTTCATTTGTCCATCCAAGGAAGTATTTATGATCTTTTGCACACTATGAAGTCAATGCAACAACTCATTGATCTACCAATAAGAAGCTTAGAAACCCAAAGCTCATATATATATATATATATATATATATATATATATATATATATAGACACACACACTGTTCTTCATCAACATCGAATGTGTAAGGCCTGGCCTATAGGTGGCCTGCATACCAACATAATGCCCAATACCAATACAAACCTAATATTCTTGCTAATGTGATGCCGAGATGGAGCCTTCCAATTCATAAACCAAACACACCTAAAGATTACCTACAAGACTCCTACTCCAGCCATTCATTAATCAGACCAAAAGCAGCCTTTTCACCATCGAAGATTAAGTGATCAAGTTTAAGCTTTAGATCTTCTCACATGGGCTTGCAATAATTCTCCTCTTTTACCTCACTTGTTTACCAGACATAGGTAGAACTCAAATTCCAGAAGACTTCAAAGGATTATACTTCTGAGCTTTGGAACAGAGAGCATTATTAAATCCTTTTCTTTTATAATTCTGTCAGTGACACCAATTGCACAGAGGAATTCACACATGTAGAATGGGCTTAAAAAATGAGTACCAAACATGAACAATAAACTATAGACATTCACCATCGGAAATTCTGGGCCATCCCATTATCAATGTCCTGGTTCTGCAACAAAGAGGTAGTTGTAGAATGGCAAGAATGTCATGGAGGTGATATACAATAACCATTTACTTGATAAGAGGATGACAAGCAACCACGTTTATCATATATGTGTGCTTATTTCTTTACATTATTTTCAAAGAACATAGAACTTTATGTTCATGAAATCAAAGGTAAATAGATTCTATAGTTTCATTGGTGGAGACCTCTAATTACATTAGGAAACCAAGGTTTGCAAGTGAAGGAGTTTGATAATGTGGCTTTCTTTCTTTTTTCTCTTTACTTCTATTTTTTAAATTTTTTTTTTTTTCTTGATCTCTATTTTTAATTAATTTATTCTATACTATATTAAGTGGTCATCAATGACAAAGCATTGGGAAAAAATTCCCATTCTTCTTGGAAGCATCTTATGATTATATTATACAAAACTGCAAATGAAAAACCCATAATAAGGTTATTTTTCGACATGTTTAATATCATTCAAGTTGATTAAACCTGAAGTTAGTTCTTTCTTTGAGAATGACTCCTGTTGATAGTTGCTTCCCATGATGAGCAGAGATGGTGAGGGAAGGAGGAGCTACCAAGGGCAATGAAGGGGCTGGAAGAGAGGGTTTTCTAATTAATAATTGCACCATTTGATGATATTTAGATCATTATCTGCTGAATTATTGGCGGGTCCAATGGCTCACTTTTATTTTTGTACTTTGCTTTACTTTATTTATATAAGTTTTATTTAGATATGTCATTTCTTGATGTCTTTCTGATTCAAAATCGAGGAAAAATTTATAATATGACATAACATTCATCTAAGTAATATTGAAGAGGAGTATTGCTATGGCAAGCGAGGCATCAGGATGGGAAACCCAACCTATTTCATTTCAAAAATTTCTAAGACTCCAATGATGAATTCGAAACATCATTAAACTATCAAACATCTAACCAGGTAAACTAACGAATTCTTGTAATTCTAATGGCACATATTACATGGCCATAACTAATTGGTAGAAAGAAAGTCACTTCTAGATTTGTTATGAGGAAAAAAAAAACAACATGTTTTATGGGAAGACAGAGATATAAATCTTTGATGAATGAAAATAAAAAATAGTTTCTTAAAATATACAACTCTAAAATGATAAAAAATAAAAATAATTTTAAAATATCTTCACTATTTCTATCAAAAGAAAGAAGAAAGAAAAAAATAAATAAATACATAAAGACCAGAGAACTTAAAAATATAGAGGTTAACAATATTATTTTTAATTTTTTTTACCTATCTTTTTAAAATATATTATTTATAATAACAATAAAAAATAATTTTTATTTTCACCTATCAAACATACTTTTTAGAGATCAAAAAATATTAAATAAAATCAAAAAATAAGAGCAAAAAATTCTCATGAAAGCCTTAGGTTACATTTGATTTTTGAAAACATTTTTGTTTTCATTCTTTATTTTTATTTTCTGAAAATAGTTTTTATTTTTAATTTTCTGAGCTCTAAAATATGTGTTTGGTAAGTAAAAACAAAAACTATTTTTTATTTCTTATTTTCATTATAAATAATATCTTTTAAAAGGATAACTAAATAAATTAAAGATATATAATATTTTAATCTTCTAATATTCTAATATTATATTACATAATAATATAGATTATAATATATAAAAAATTATATATTATTATAATAACTCTATAATACATTATATATAAATTACATATTATAATATAAGATTAATAATTTTATTAACAATATGATAATATGTATTATAATATTAAAATCTTATAATAGAAATATTATATTATAATAAATTATATAATACATATTATTATATTATATTATATATAAATTACATATTTGTTATATATAATAAATATAAATGATAATATAATATTAATGATATTATAGTAATATAATTAATATAAAAATAATAATATAATATATAATATGTTAATATTATATTATTATAATAATATTTATTGACTCCTCATCTATCACTAATTTAATTAAAATTATTCTATCTCTTATCCTCTTAATGTCTAAAACTTCATATTTTAGGTTTTTTCTACAATAATTCTTATTCTATTTTTATTTTTATCTTCGCTTGTATATCAAAGTTTAAAACTATCAACCTCTTTTACTTTTTTATTTATCCACTTGGTCTTCTACAAGCAAGCTACGTTAATTCTCCTTCTAATCATTGTATCTATTAGTTTTATTAACTTTCTTGTTAATGACCCTATATTTAAGTTGCTAAACATATTTTATCTTATTTTTATTTTTTATTTTTTATTTTTATTTTTATTTTTATTTTTTTAGACTAACTTCTTTACCCATATCTGTCCATAAAGATGTGCAAACCCTTGCTTATTTTTTATCATATTTAGACATCAATGTGACACGTCGCTTTCATAAACCGCCCTAGCTACCCTTACAATTTTTACCACATTTGGGATCTGATGCAATGTGTCACTTTTAGGATAGCTTTATCAATTTTCTCTATTGGATTCATGTTCATAGGGTTTGATTATGATTTTACGCTAGACGTTAACTTACCACAACTCTCCTCCTTTATTCAAGCTTGGAATCGACTATGTATAAAAAACTCATACATAAGCAAAGTTACTTTTGAAGTTTAAATATATTTAAAAATTAAATAAAATACTAAAGCTTTATAAATATTTTTTTAAAGAAAAAATATCTCATGCAAGTACTAAGATGTCTGACCGAGCCATTGATTGTGATAGGATGGGATATGGGGCGTTTTGTTTCATGAAAAAAAAAAAAATAGAATGCCTTTATTTTGTGAGATTTAAAACCTTAATATTTGTTGTTTTGAAATTCTCTTTCTTTTCTTATGCTTCTAATCAGCTTTACATTGGCTTTTTCCCTAAAATAAACAATGTACAGCTAAAAATATGTCTTACGGACCCAAAAATTTTATTTTGGAGACTCTTGTTGACATTTAATAGGGACTGTTCTATGAACAAAGAGGAGAATTTTTATCAATTGTTTGGACTACTTGTCTTCTTTTTTTTTTCTTCCTCTTCTTCTGCTTCATTTCATAACTATGAAGCATGTTTTATCAAAGTGATTAGGTTTTTGCTCCTAATCTTTCTCCTTTTTTTTTAAAAAAAAATGAAGCAAGTTTCGAGCATAATATATAACCAATTCTCACTATGCTTGCAGAACAATCAACAGGCCAAATGGAAGAGTAACTATAATCATGGGGTGCAATAAGTCAGATGACAGCAAGCAAGGTTATTTTGGATTAGTTTTTCACCGAGTGTTTTGGTTATGTTGTTTTCTGTTTTGAATACATATTTAGTTGTTTTTGAGGTTATTTATAAACTATCAACAGCCTGCACTGGTTTTAAAAATAGGATTGGGAATATTTTTTGGGTAGGAAAGCTACAAAGAGGTTACAACTTTGTGTTATCTGAGAGTACAACCTAAAACTTGAAGAAGAGAGATAATTGAATTTTGTCCTGCATACATATTTGTCTTCTTTAAGTTATAATTATTTTATACAGTATATATGATTTGTTTTGGATTGCTAATCATACATCATTCTTCCCAAGTAATTGAGTGGTAATGCTGATAACAATGTGGAAGTCTATTAATATCTATGTCTCCTGTTGGCCGTGGTCACATGATCGCTCAATGGGAACACATGAAGTTGATATCTTGGCAAGAGTCATTTATTTTAATAATCAACAACAAAGTTTTAAATTCCATGGGGTACAGCTGTTTTGGTTTTTTTCATGGAACGAGGCATGTTGACGTCCTAATCCATCCTGACATGTAAGATAGCAATATCCCAAGATGTGGCGATCAGGACATTGAGATGATGACGAAATAGTTTCATTCAGAAACTTAAAAAATAGTAATCCATCTCAACATTCCACGGGAAGTTATGTCGAGATTTGAAATAGTAATCAACATAATGGTATCCTGCATATAGAAACTAATGACTACGAAACATGAGATGAAAATTTTGAAAAATTATCTTGCTCTCCATAGTTCTGGTGAGGGTTAATTTCATGGCAAAGGACAGACCTTATTTATGCTAGGCTAGATAAGGCTAGGAAGATGAATGGAATCCAAAATGGTCTGTGCTGCATGGTAAAAAGTGAAGCATATATATTTCAACAAAAATGGCTTGGCTGTGATTTGGAAGGTCCTGTCAGACTTGCAACTATGATAACAATAATAACAGTATATAGTACTGTTGCTGAAGCCTGTTATTCAAGGCACTTTCCCAGCTGATTTGAATTTCTGTAGGCTGTTCTGTTCCTGTTGTTTCCTCTTTTTGTTTCTTATTGTATCCTCTTCATTCATTCACTTGGTGAAAGATAGTTAGGCTTGGCCAAACTTTTGTGGCAGAAATTGAAAATAATAACAATAGTAACAGTATGTAGAGACTCTACAAAGACGCATGAAGGTCACAAAATAAATGAAAGGTGGAAAGAAAATTCAACTTGGTGTCCAGTCTTATCAGCTTCATAAGGCACAATTAAAAACCCCTCAGTTCTCTATTTACTCTTCCTCTCTGTAAAATTGTGAAGGTTACAAGAAAAAAAAAAAAAAAGAAGCAGACACTAATAACATAAACAGCTTTTTAAAAGTTTCTTATTATTTTTTCAGGTTTAACATCAGGAGTAGTCCCTTGGTATTTGTGCATGAACCTGATGGTCCAATGGGCTAACAGCAAGGATCCCCAGGAGATATGGTCCTATTGTGGTCGGCTTTTCTTTAGAGGAAACTCTTCTTCACATGGAGTGAGAGAAGGGCATTGTGAAGAAGACCATTTCAAGAACAATGAGAGCTACCATTCCAACTAGGTATCTTGTACAGTTGTGTCTGCTTTTGACCACAGTAGTCTCTCTACACACTGCAAAGAAGCATGGAAAACATGAGAAGAAAAGTCCACTCGATGTAAGAAAGAGACAAAAAAAAGGAGCATCAATGCATTACTTCGGGTATATTAATTACGTCTTACCAAGAGCATCAAAGATTCTTCTTTCTCTACTGAAAAGAACACATATTGTTGAACTCTAGTTGATTGGGAAATTGTTGTCTTTGTTCTCCCACTTGCATCATAAAACTGCCACCCTCCTGAAAAGTGGTTCTTTATTTAGCAACAAGTACATGGCTTTTGCTGGGTTATCAATGTAAAGCTTTGTTTTTAATAAATGAGACTTTGAAAAGAAGAAAGACCTGTGGAAAGGCTGTGGGTTGCTGGCAATGTGGTAGAAGAGCAACTGAAGGATCCATTATTTGGTAGTTTTTTGTAGCATTTTCAAAAGATGCAGGCTGGATGTAAGTGGGTTGGTTGACAAGTGACACTTCTTGTGGTATGCTCTCCATTTTCTGAAATTTATTATTGCAGATCCATCAACACTGAATTCATGTACAGAAATTTATACACAAACATGTAAATGAAAAGAGACAATCATATAGGATATACTTGGGATTTTTATCCTACCTCTGGTTTGGTCATGAAGTCATCAAAGTCCACTCCAAAGTGGTATAACATGGGATTCAAGGAAGCAAGCTTCATGGAAAGAAACTGCGCATGATGCAGCAGATGCTGCATTAGAATCACTCCAGATGTGCTAAATAAGAAGGCAGATTACAAAGTCATCACTTGTTATTACCTCAACCTGGTTCTGCAAAGACTGCACATAGTTAATTATCTCATCTAGCATAAGAGCCTTTCCAATCACCTGCAAATCAAAGCCATTAGCAAATCTTTTAGTAAAGTGTCTTTAAATCCAATCCATGCGGACAAAGCATTTTTGCATCGTATAGAGAAGCTTCACACCTTATCACAGCCAGGAACAAGGCCTTGCAGCATCTTCATTCTCACACTTATCTTCTCCCTTCTGACCTGAAAATCCATGACAAGTTTCAAGCTATGAGTTCTTCTATAACAAACCAGTTTGGTCAAAATAGTGAAAGGGTGCATTCTAGTCTGCAGGAATACCCTTTCTGCAAGGCTGTGGCTATCTGTTGCTTGTCCTCTCCTTGCTCTTACATGAATATACCCTGCAGGGGGCTCTTCACCAGCCTTCGTGACTTTGGAATCATCACCTTGGGGCTTCTTGTCCTCTTTTCCCTTCAACTCACTATTGGGTTTTCTCTGCTTCCTACTCTTGCTTTCCTTGATGTCCTAACAGCATGATGGAGTACTTATCAGCAGAGAAAAGAAGATATATTTGAAAGTAAGAGCCACCAAAGATTCAAAAAACTGAAACCTTTCACATGGTTAAGGATTTCTGCTCTCCTTACCTTGGATTGACCAGAAAACGAGCAAGTCCCTTCTCCATTCTTTCTTTTCTTCTCCATAGAGCGTTGTTGCTTGGTGACCTTCTCATCATGGGGTTCGGTTACCCCCGAGAGGAGAGCTGTCTTGCTCTCAACTGATGGAGTTTTTGAGGAAATGTCAAGAGAGCTGCTGCTCTGACAGGCTCTGGCATCAGTAGTTGAGACATCTAGGATGGCTTCAGGAGAGAAATAGTAAGGGAAGCAAGAAGAAGAGTTATTGCTCATGTCTCCAACTTGCTCAGGGGGGAGAAGCGTCTCTAAAGGGATGGTTGGAAGTACAGGAGAGTCAAGAAGGAAAGAGTATTGCTGTTGGTATGAGAAGGCTTCCATTGTGGAGAGCTGAGGATTGAAGTTAAAAGCCCAAGAGACAAGGCAAGGGATGGGGGGAGCAGATGAGCAGTGAGGGGGGATGGGTTTGGTGGCAGGTCTGGCCTGGTTTATATAAAAGTTAGGGGGGGGGGGAAGAGAGAGAAGGAGGGAGGGAGAAACCCCATGCAGATGTGCACATTTGCCTTGTTTTGTTGTGTAGAGCCCATGGACCCTCTTTGGCTGAGTAAAGTTTCCATGTTGTAGGTTTTTCCTGCCTTTTGAGAGACCAAAAGTTCACCGACTCTCTTCCAATCCTCTTGTATTCACACATTCATTTTTATTCCTTTAACTAAAATTATGGTTTCTTTAGACATTACCGGCAACCATAATAATTAATTAGCTACCTTTTTTTTTTTTTTTATGTAAAAGATAAAATGCTGAGTTCTTCTTCGTTGCTTTCTCTTATGTAATTTTTTTAACCAACATTTGATTTCATAATTTCTATAGAGATCTAAGACTTCAGTAACTTTTATATGATAAGGTTGGACCAATATCTATTATTTTAGCTAATCCATGTTATTACTATCAGAGGGAGAATCTATACTTTAATCTTCAACAAAACTTGGCTTGGAAAAAAGCCAAAAAAGCCACGATAGTCAATAGATAAAGTAAAATAAGGGGGCGGATGAGTAACACGATGTGAAAAGAGGAAAGGGTCCTTTTTATCTCCCATGTCTTTTCTTTAAATTGGCGGCTAATGGTGTCCTTTGAGAAACCTTTAATGTATGCAATCTTGTATCACAGTGATCTAAAGAGAGATGAGATGCCTGGTGGACCTTAACTCTTCCAGAGGGGCCTCCAAATGCATTGCATCATCACTTGCCACCGTGTAGGATTTGCATATCTTTAAATGAAGTGTCTTTTCAAGGAGGTATTTGATTCTAAAGAACAGATCCACCTAATGCCTCTAAAGGAAGTGACAGTGAAGCAGGGGGATGCAAGTTCAAACGAACAAGAAACTTCAAGCAAGCAAACTCTATGTACTTTATTATTGTAAACTATTGATATTTAAGTTAACATCACTAACTATTAAACATCATTATCTTACAACTGCTCCCCCACCCCCCAACCAAAAAAATAAAAGGTCTTGTCTTCATCATGATGCTGCATCTTTCACCCAGATGACCTTTATGAGATTGGTGTCCCCTTTGTGCAGGATGCTAAGTAGCACAAGTCCTGAATTATTAATGATGGTAAAATTTCTCATACAGAATTTTTTGTGTTCCATTCATAGTGCCAAACTTTGATCTTCTTTATCAGAATTAAGAATATGCCATCACCACAAAGTATTATAGAAAGTGAATTTTTAATTCTTTTTCCTATGCTAATCATTCACTGTTGTATGACTAGTGTTGACAAGTTCATCAATAGTCGACTTTTCTTAGATAAGCTTGTCAATAATGTTCAAGGAAATGTGGAACATGAAATGTGCCTTCTTATCACTGCACCAATAATCCAGTTATTCCAGAAGATCTATTCTTCATTCGCACTAGTACTAACCAAATAACTTGTAGCAGCAATAACAAACTTGGGATTTGCAATCAATCAGAAGATTTTATTGAAGCATAATTTTCCTCTTTCCTTGGGTCTACTTGTATTTAACCTGCCTCAATAACAAATGCTACCATGATGACATCCACTTCCAAATCCATGAATTGATTTTGCTGTCTTTTTTTCTCTATCTGGATCTTCAAAACCAAGTGATATCCAAGTCTGACAGTCCTGGGGGACTGCACTGGTGCTCTTGTGCATTGTTCATGACCTTTTACTTATAACAATCAGCATAAGAATTTGGCATCTTGGCTTGATCCAGGGAAGAGAGAGGCAACTTCTAGCTTTGGAACCTCTACTGTAATGCTATGAACCAGTATGCATGTGTTAGAAATGCTCATATTATCTGCAAAGCATGTGAAAGACATTTGATTCGCCACTTCTGTTTTCTTTGTAATGATGGTTAAAATAGTGATGACCCAATCAGACACGGAGGCCAAGCTTTGACTAGTTTTGAGACAATGAAAGGGAAAAGAAAAGTCTAATCTTGACCCTTTAATCTGTCATGGTAACCCATAAGGAAATCATATTAGACACATGCCTTTGCTGGGGCTCTCCTATCAGAGGAAAACTTTCTAGATGAGTCCAGGTCCAGAGACTGAAAATCATTTTAGTTGCATTCTCTCAAAACATTAATTGTTCTAAACCAATCGTTCAAGTTACTTCACTACAATTAATGTATTTTTATGCAATGAAGTCTTAATCCCAAATTAGCTAGGATCAGCTACCTGAATCCTTTTTTTTCATTCTATTAGATTTTTCTTCCATGTAATTTTTGCTCTGTCTCTATTTTTTTCCTTCTATATATACCAAATAACTTCTTAATATTGCTATGTCTCTGAGCATACATTGTAAATGTCCAATTCATCCAAATCGTCCTTCTTACAATTTGTTCCTGACCTCTACTTTATATGTTTCTTTGCAGATAAAGTTTATAATATCAACTTTTAAAAAAATAATTGCAGTCCATTTCTGCTAGGAGACATCAAGTAGAGCCTTCATGGTTGCAGGTAAAATGTTCAAAGTCCTTGTGCTGGCATTGCTGCTACTCGGTAAATTGAACCTCAACAACCATGGCTTTTTGTGCATTATTGCTCTCATTAATGTCTTTCCAATGCACTGGATCAGGACACTTGATTGATCAGAGTTGATTTGCTAGACTTCAGCTAGGCTAAAATATAACCTCAACGGCAGTATTATCACTTTACTGGTATTTGGAATTGATAATATGAAATTTATAGCAGCATTTTAGATTTTACACCTAAACAGTAACTTCTGCACCAATTAATTCATATCAAAGTAAATTTAAAATCTACAGATGTAAACAACAATCTCCTGTCAATTGAGCAAAGAGAATTTAGCAGGGATGCGAGGCTGTAGCCCTACTCTTTTAAATTTATTGTGAATGTGATTCCATACATGATCAAACTTTTGCATAAAAATTACAAATGGATTAAAAAAAAAAAAAAAAAACTTTCTAATTGCTTGTCTAAAACCACAATCACCCATGATGACTGTATATACAAACTAGGAACATGAAGTATGATAGATGAAGAGGAAGAGAACAATTATATCGACGTAACTCTCTTTCCAATTAAACCCAACAATCTTGATGAATTTGATGGAAATCGAAGTTACATAGCCCATAAAAACTACCACATTAGAGTTACTGACAGCTGGTGTTTGGCTTATGCTCAGACTTAGGTTGCTGATGGAAAACAGCTGTTTAAGTTGGTCATAGATCTTAATAGAATGAATCATGGTCTCCCAAAAGATCCGGCCATCCCAAGTCCATTGAACCAAGGTCTCCATCAGAATTAAAATCTCATTAGTCACGGACTTGAAGAGTTTGGGTCAAATATAGCAGGAAGAGAAACCCCAGCCAACCCACTTTTGAGGTCACTCTTAGAGGTGAACCTTTCATTATCTCTCAGAAAAGATACATAGCAGCATGCAACAGTGTCATTCAAATTAGCAGTGAGAATGATAGTATGGTGTAAAGTTGGCCTGTTGCATAAAATGGCAATATGGAGAAAAGGGGCATGATAATTTCCAAAATGAAACACCTTGGGAAAGTGACAGGAAATCTAAATGGATACTGATGTATTTTACCATACCTGCATGAGAATGAGATGTGCAAATGGAAGATAACAAAAGATCATCGCATTGTTTGTCAGGACTAGACTACTTGTCCTTCTTGTGCTATGATAGAGCACCATCAAGACATGGTTGTGCCTCTGATTAAGAGACTGGGTTCAAATCCCCTCTTTCTAGTAGTTTGTCTATCACTATCTGAATAGTGTTATATCATTGTACATAAATGTTTTTTTTTAATTATTATTATTTTTTAGATTTGAATCCTAAACATCTTCCAAGGATATAAGCTTGTAGGGAAGAGATGGCCACAAGTGACATTTGTCTCCGTGGGGAATACTCTCAGACCAGTCTTCTTCTTCTTCTTCTTCTTCTTCTTCTTCTTTTTGTTTTTTGATTGGTTTACAATGCATGGTCTGACAGGTAACAGTAAAAGAGTTTGGAGTATTACAGCCATGCAACATGCATACATGGTTCAAAGATTATTTTATATGAAATGATGAGGAATGATAGGTATACTAAGGGTCACAACTAACCCAAAGGCTCTGATAAGCTGCATCAAGTCATGAATTGAGAGTTGTACCTACTCTTCAAGCACGTAGCATTGCTTAAGAAAAATTTGCCAGGTCCATATTTGATGGTGATGCGGTTTGATCAAGGCTATCTCTTTCATTTGTTTCTATTTATTTATTTATTTTGAGAAAAGGAAGATGGTATCCTACAATTTCTCTATTTTTTTATTATGAATAAATTTCATAGTCTTTAAATAAATACATCTACGAACATCATCGTAATACAGAATTTCTTCAAACTTAGGTAGACTAGAAGTAAGAGAATTTCAACTGACTGCATCGAAATGGTTGGTCATCTATGAAACCACCTAATTCATGGTGCTACCAGCCTTTTTATACGTGTGGTGACCTTCCAAGGAGTGCAAGGATGATACGAGACTTCCAAATGTCTTGGGGTATAGGAGATAAGGATCAGTCACCTTATCTTAAGGCTTTCTGATTTAGGAAGTATAGTTCTAGCCTCTCTATAATTTTTTTGTTAACCAAAATGAATGCGTAATGTCCTAAGTTTATCTGCTGGTTCAATTAACTTTGTTAGTAGATCAAAACTATGTGGCCTAAAAACTCAAGTGTACTTAAGGCTTTTTGATTCATGAATTACAATTCTAGAGTCTTTATAATTTTTTTATTAATCAAAATAAATGTGTAACGCTCCTATTCTATCTACTAGATTAATTAACTTCGTTAGCAGATCGAAACCACTTGATCCAAAAATTTGAGTGGAAGTTATTTGGTAACAGATGAACTTGAGTTATAAGCATATAACACTTTCTTTCATGCATATTAAATTTGAAGTATTATAATTTTTTTTTATAATACGATGCATAGTCTAAAAACTCAAGTAAAAATTATTTGATACTAATTGAACTTGAGTTATAAATATATGGTACTTTTTTTTTTCATGTAATATAAAATTAAATTTAAAATATTACGGAATTAACATGTTGAGGTGATGAAAAATTCTAAAATGGCTGCGACCTTTGGAGAGAGAGAGAGAGAGAGAGAGAGAGAGAGAGAGAGAGAGAAAAAGAAGGATTTATGATGTGCTTCCGAAGAGGTAAAAAACCCTAGAAGGTGTCAACTGACACACCTTAAATTAAGGTTGCCACGGCTGTGACACATCCATCCATCAGCAGGGTCATGAGCCTGATCCATCTCCGTATGATGTGACCACCTGCGAGAACCATTCATGCACCAAGCTCTCCAATTTCTTATACCTTCCACCCTTTTTTCATGCCTTACATTCTGCATGCTGAGGTGCCAAAGCTGCCGCAATCCTACGTAGCTACGCCACTGCACTGGATCACAAATCTTTTCATGACAAATTTGATTTTATAGAATCCATCCAACCTAAATTTTTTAATTTTAATTAAGCCACAAGCCCACATGCTTATCCTATCTTATTTCTCTCTTTACCAGGTTTATAAGGTCTCAAATCAACTTAATGATCCAATTTACTTGTTAATAGTAAAATTAAGTTATAAACTCTTAAATTTTTTTTTTTTTTTTTTTTTTTTTGGTTCTTGTTCGATATAAAATTATTTTAAAATATTATAATTTTAATAAATTAAGCCAAACGAAACTAGTTTCGCATGGAATAAAAGATGGCATTATGGTTCTTAGCCACTTCTTTTGCCAACAAAGACCAGCGTTACGGGTAGGACTACATGTAGAACTTGTGCAACTTGTGGCCCACTCTGCGGAGGCTCTATTCAACCTATGTTGTTGCCGTGTGACCAATACGGTAGGCCAAATATTGAGCAGGCATCCTACGTTTGGTCCTTTTAGTTGTGCTGCATGTGTTAAAAATGTGCATGGGAATTGTTCATTCAATAAATAGAAAAATTAATGACTGTACATAAGTGGCCTAGGGTTTTTGGATTTGATATACGTTAACAACCAGTAGAATTCAGTACATCTACAGAATGACAATGGGGATGATGACTGAAAAATTAGATTAGCAGTGAAACCAGCGAAGAGAGCTCATATGTCTCATAACGATACCGTTTGTAACAAAGGAAGAGCCAAAGGATGCTAGGGTATTTCAGCAAAAACTTGTAGGTAATAGTTAGGCATCTTGTCATACCAATTGTACATTGTCAATCGATTTATTAGTCATCTTCTTCTGAACTGTTTTATCGATGTTGATATTGGTGTTGAGCAGGTCACCATGTGTTGCCTTGCTGAAGACCATAAGAATTTAGGCTCATTAGAATGCAAAAGGCTTTTGAGTTTTCTTCATAAATTTTTTGTTTTTTTTCAAAGAAAGATGTTTTTTTTTTTTTTTTGAAGGGAGGGAGGGAGGGAGGGAGGGGGAGGATGCATTTTTTTAGTTATATTTTTTAAAAGCATGAATTCATATCATATGGCCTATATTCAAATCTTAAGTGCTTATACTTCCATATTGGGATGATCATCCATGGCTAGAAATATTTATCTAAAGAGAAAAGAGGAAGGAATGGCTTCCCACTTGGGTGAATGCACTCTTTCCCAAATACTGTTTAGGCTTCAATTAGCTATGTTTTTGAAGGAACTAAAATACTTTTAGAGGCCTAAAAGTACTTTTAAATGATTTTATGTATTAATAAAATTTTTAAAAATTCTTTATAACTTCACCAAAAGCTATTAAAAGATTTACTGAAAAAATTTGAAGCTTTTTTTAAAAACTCTACTCGTTAAATATCGAGAAGTTACTTGAAGATCACATATTCGAACTACAAGAATTACAATTAATATAATGTAATATATTATATTATATTTAAATATTATTATGATATTATTATAATATATTGTAAATAAAATATAGTTATTATAATTGTATGAAAATATTATTATAATTATAATACATTATGTAGTGTAAAATAAGATAATATAATGATGTTATAAAATACAATATTGCAGTACATAAATATAATATTATTATATTATGTAATGCTATAGTTTTGTATATTACTATAATTATATGCCATAATAATATGATATTATATTATCAAATAATAATGATCATAATCTTAATAATATATTATAATACTATAATATGATATATTTAATATTATTATAGTATAGTGTTATTAGAATAATTTATGATAATGATTTTTAGTAGGTTAGATAGTTAAAAATATAATGTAATGTCTTTCATCATTTTTATTCTAAAAGTACTTTCTTATTTTGATTATCAAACAGATATTAAAATCTTATAGTACTTTAAAAATATGATTAATAAATAAGAAACTTTTTTCACAAGCTTTATTACAACAGCTCTATCAAATGAGGCCTAACTCCTATATGGCCTCATATGGGACCAAGACTCTTTTTATGGAATAAACTCAATCATAAAAGAAATAACAAATCCAATCCTATAAGGAATTAGCTAACTAATTCCTATCAAGACCGGATCTCCTTTCATATTAGGATTCAATAAGAGCTATTCAATAAAAGAGTTTGGTTTAAGGTTAAACTCTTACAGATATTTATAAAAGCAGCCTAAATTACTTCAGATAGAATAATCTTTCTTAACTCTCTCTCTCTCTCTCTCTCTCTCTTCTTTCCTTGCTTAAATTCTAAGCATCTCCTCTAAAGACCCTAGGGTCTCCATGTTATTCATATGGCTAACTTGAGCATTGAGGGTTTCTCCTAGAAATAACTTCGGAACCCTTTAATGCTTCTTTCTTTGGACATAGAAAGATGGTTATTTGGCTGGAAAAAAAATCTCATCTACGAAGATTTTAATAAAAAATCATCAAATTTAATTAGATGTACCTTAAACAAGGAACAAGAATATTTTTATGTTTGGCCTCCCAAAAAAAAGGATATCATTTTAAGAGTTATTTTTTCAGCCACCTCCAATGAGGTTGCACCATTTGCCGCATTTGATCAACTCTGGCATAACCATATTGGATGACATACTCTCCACTAAAATCTCGATTTTCTCGTGGCTTCCTCCCCATTTCATCTCTCTTTCTCGTAGCAGAGGAGACAAAGCAGACTTCCAAGCTTGCATTAATACTGCAGTGTCAAATGTTGGTTCAATCTAATGTACCACATTTAAGCAGCAGACAAAGCTACAGGACTCTTTTTAACTGTTAGCTAGGCCATGGTACGTTCAAGGTGGTGTCAGTTTTTGGTAAATTTCTAGCTGGCCTTTGTCTTGAGAATAATTAGCCTAGTGGAGAGAGAATATAATGGCATTCAGTACAAAATTTTGACTGGCTGGAGCAAAGGTAGGACCACCTTGCATGGCGACGAACCAACAGCAATGCAGGAGAACTCGTGCTTTTCGTGTTCAAGGTGGCCAACTGGTAAGGTCTGGATTCAGCTCACGTTGGTCTCCACGGATAGAGAGAGAGAGAGAGAGAGAGAGAGAGAGAGAGAAGGAAGGGGTGGGATAACTTAAAGCCCAGATGTGGAAAGACTATGCATCTGGACTTTGAAGACCTAATGCAACACGACTTAGTGTGATACATATGATGGTAGGTTACTGACAACTTGCAGACAGCAAGCTTTCGTAGCAAAATTTATCATGCACTTCACCTATGATAATGAAAGATTATGATGTACACTGCTAAACAGCTTAGTGGATGAAGACATCATGCATCATACAATTTCACCTTGATTTCCTTCTCTAGTAGTGTTTTAGAAAAAGAATAGTTGAGGGAAAAGAGAGCCACAAGGTACCTTGGCTCTAATACTATGTTGAATAACCAATTGGCCTCAAAAATTTAATGTGGTATGAAAAGAATCAACAATGTATAAAAAAATACTATTCAGCCAGAGAAACAAATAATTGAATATTGACTAGTATTTTACCAAAAATTGAGAAGAACAAAACCACTCTAAATAGGAATAAAATTATTCAATCTCTTTTGGTATGCATGTGTTTGCGCCAGATAAAATGATGAGAGACAAATAAAAATATGGCTAAAATATACTTTTGGTTCTTAAATTTTTCACTTAAAATTTATTTTGGTCCTCAAACTTTCAATTGTTATAATTTGATTCCTTATATTTTAAGAATGTTGTATTTCTAACATTCCATGAGATCCATCAAAATGAATGAATAAATGATGTGTCACCCTAATGCAAATATATACATTATTATTATCTTACATGGCAAGTTAGTGAGAGCTCAAGTAATAATTCATGTCAGTTTAAATTAACTCCATGTAATAAGACATTGGAAATGCATCGTTCTTAAAACATAAGGAATTAAACTGTAACAATAGAAAGTTTGAGGAATAAAATAACTTTTATGGTTTAGCTAAATAAACTTTCTATTAGGCCTTTATTTTAAATTTTGATGGACATGATCCTTAAGGCTCTTGTTGCATGGTACATGGACTTTGGTCATGGCCATTTGGGAGTGTAACAACAACTATATCACCTGCGAACAACCATTTTTGAAGCCTATCTATGATGTCAACTGGCTAGGAAGTTTGAAAGAGATGATAACAATGAGGAGCAGACAGAGACCTTCAATTGGAATACCCCAGTTGTCTTGCACGCTTGGATGAGATGACTACGACTCTCAAGACCACAACCATGAGCTTTTTCACAGCTTGCTTCCATTCTTTTCTCGTCATATGTTTCGTGTGGTGAGGGTGAAGTTGGACTTGAATGCTTCACTTTCGAAATGGAGGTGCAATTTGTTCCGTCTTGTCAAATCTATTTGATTTAGCACGCCAAGGTTGGTAGTGTTTTTAAACAAAATTGTCTGGTTGTAAACCACCTTGGCATGGTTTACATTAGTTTAGATGGAAGGAATCCAGCATAACATGACAAATATTTGATTCATTAGACCTACCATGAACGAAGAGAATTTGTAGTTTGTCCCTACTTTCCACCCATAGTATTCACTCTCATTTGCTTTTCCTACTGTGAATGTGGAGACCCTAAAGTCACCATCCCACCTAGGATGCGTTTCTGATTAATGTTTTTTTTTTTTTTTCTTCACATTGTTAAGCTAGAAAGGGTTAGGTTAACGGGGTTAAAGACTAAAATTTTTCAAAGAGTAAAAGAAAATAAAATATTAGAATTAATAAAATAATAAATATTCCTACTACTCTCCCGCATCTCATCTTTTTTATATTAATGGCAGTAACAAAAATTTAATAATAATTTTACCGCTTTTACATTAATATTATTATAAATATAATATTTTATTATCTATTCATAGATACCAATAAATATAATTAACAAAAAACTTTTACGCTCTTAAAGTTTGTAACAAAAAATATTACTCATGTAATATTTTATCTTTATTTTTTTAACCCCATATCAAATCCATCTTTAAACTTAAATATGACCCCAAGCAAATTGTGATCTATGAGAGCATATATTAACGTTTGTTTAATTTTATATTAATTATATATTAGATAAATCTTGGATGCCGAGTTTCACAATAAAAGCGAAAGAAAAGATGCTATCTTTTCATGAGATAGTCTTTTTTTTTAATGAAATTTTGTGTTGCTGCAAATGTCGTCGGATTGAGTTAGAGTTGAAGGTTAAAGGAATTCAAATATCATCTTTAACTTATAAAATTATTATTATTATTATTATTAATATTATTTACTACGGATAAAATTTGAGGAGAGGTGAAGAGCTGAGCTATACATCACATCCGGATTGCTATATGGCCCACCATTGACATGCAAAACTCAAGCTTCGCTCTATTCAAGGTTGCCATCTAATATGGTCGAAGTTGAACTCAGCTATCCCATCTATCATAGGCTGGAACCAAGTAATCTTGGTACGGGCTTTGCTTAGTTTGGCCATAACAAGCGAAATGCTTCTCCAGGCCATCATTAACATTTGTACGATTATAACGTGAAGTCATGCATGATGAGACCTTAAGAGGTTGCAGGCTCCACAAGACAAGATTCTTCAAGGCCAATAATAAGGCCCATAATTATGTTAAGTTAGCTAGTTAGCTTGCTACAATCCCTCAAATCAAGTAATAGCTTTATTTCAATTATTTTTAGGTGGTGATGCAAGGCTGATTGGACTTTGTGATGCAGTGATCCAAGGTGATTGGTTTGTGGAAAACAAGGATTAATCGAGCCGGCGCCTCTCGTTTTTCTCTGAAAAAAAGTTGAACTACTATTGATGTTTGGTACGATGGATGGTTGTAATAGCACCTTAAAGAGTGAGGTAAATGCAATTTAGTTAGGAAACTTTTGATGGATCATTATAATCCTTGAAAGATTGGTCACCAAGCAAAGCTTGGACCAGCTGGATTGGGGATGAGGTTTAGATGCCACTAGGGAGTATAAGATGACCAAATCATTAATGTGAATGGCCCCCATTAATTTTAGGAATGAAAAAAAAGTTATATATATATATATATATATATATATATATATATATATATATAGAGAGAGAGAGAGAGAGAGAGAGAGAAGAAATAAATTTAGCTACATTCGAATGTAGCGAAATATAAGATTCGATCACTTTTCTCACCCTTTGATATATAGGGGATCCCAAAGTCACTCTGTCTTTTCTATCTTTTTCATCTTTAGGACATGTGAACTTTATGAATTCAGAAATGAAAGAAATGACTGAATATAGACTGAGCTTCACACATACACACACATACATATATATATTAATATGAGTGGCACTCGTATGTATGTGTGCATGCACTAAAACACTAAAATATAAATCTCCTATTGTTATTTTTAAAAAGTTAAGGAAGGATGGTAGATTAGAGGTGGTGACAGAGAGAGGCTAAATCGAGTTAAAAATCTTAATTCCCATCCTCGTTCTTATGAAAAATAATCCTCATTCCCATTCCGCCTCCAACAGAGATTTTTTGTTTTTTATCGCCATCCCTGTCTCATGGGAAATGATAAATTTTAATCCTCGCTCCACCTCCATTCTATCCTTAACACAGCCCCATCCCTAATCATATATATGAATTTTTAGTAAAAATTATAATTAATAATATAGTTAAAAAAAACTTTTCTTACTAAGTATACCAATAACTTTAACATTTATCTTTTAAATTTATACTTATTACTAAAATAATTAAAAATTTAAGTCAAACTAAGAACTAAATATCATCTAAATATATATGGGTACCATATTACTTAAGTATGGTATGATGAGGATGGAGTGGGATAAGATGAGGATATACTTATTTTCATCTTCATTCTATCTCTATTAATGGGGGCATGTGTCTATCTTCATTTCATAAGACATGAAGAATTTTTATCGTGAACGAGATTGAGAGGAGTAGGTCTTTACTTTATGAGTTGAAATTATGATCTTTAATGAGCAATGAGCATATTTTTTCTCCTAGTGCCCCTACAAGCTAAGCTTAGCACCAATGAGTTCTTAAAGTTCATATGAGGGAAGCATCATGGTTTGAGTTGGATGGCTCTGAGTTTAGTAGTATTTTAATATTGATGTCTTGGTTGACAGGGTGAGATCCAAGTCTTTTTGGTTAGCTTACTTTAAATTAAAATATAATTTAACTAGATTAAGTTAAAAAAATTATAAAAAATAATACAATTATAATTTTTGATTGAATCTATATTCATGATATTTGTATTGAGTTAACTTTCTAATGCATTTTGAATTACTCAAATCAGAGATTAATTAAAAAAGTTAGAAGTAATTTTATAAATATATATCATTGCTGATGAACTTTAAATAAATTATAAAAATACTATTGATGGAGATAAGAATGATTTTTGGTATTCTTATCTGAATTTTTATATTTTAAAATTATGTTGGATGAATTATAAGTTAGTTTTGAGTCAAGAATATATTTTTAAATATTTAATGGATATTTATCTCTTGATTTTCTTAAAGAAATTAGTATCCTACAAAAATTGAAAAGTTTATTGGTTTTAGCATATTAAAATCCTATGAAAAGTGGGAACCTCTTTTCTTTAGAAAATCTCTCTATAAATAGAGTTCAATTGAGGTCTTTTAATAACAAATTAATAGTTAAAAAAGATGAAGAAGAGGAAGGTTGAAAGATCAAAAAGATTAAGAAGGTTGATGAAACCGTTGAGTATAAGAAATGAAGGATTAGTTTCTAGTAATTTTATCTAAAGAAGTAAGTAATCTAATCATAATTCAGAGTATTTTATAAATTATTTATATTTGTTAAAAAAGATTTCAAACTTTGATGAGTAATCAGAGTAACATAATCATAAGTTATAATATTTTATAAATTATTTATGATTGCTAAAAGGTTTAAACTTTGGTAAGTAACCTAATCATAAGTTAGAATATTTTATAAATTATTTATAATTACTAAAAGGATTCAAATTTTGGTAAGTAACCTAATCATAAGTTAGAGTATTTTATAAACTGTTCATGATTGCTAAAAAGAATTCAAACTTTGATAAGTAACTTGACCTTAAATTGAGATTTTTATAATATTGCAAGATTGCTAAATTACAAATTTGGATCAAGTAAGTAAGCTAATTATAAATTAGAAGATTTGTGTAGACTACTTAATATGAATTGAAGAATTTATAAATTACTGGCTAAATATTACAGCTATTTTATGCATAATTAATATTTTAATGCCTACTGCTATACAGTTATTTTTGCATAGTTTATTGAAATGCTGGAGAATTACTAATATTACAAAGATTTTGTTGAAAGGAAAAATTGAAGTTTCAGGTTAAAAAAAAGAAATTTAGTATTTTGTTAAAAAAAATTACATGATCATATGAATAAATAAATATTAATGAATATAGAATTATTGATGATAAAATATGAATAAAAATATGTAACTCTCGGTCCACTATGCATTGATCGATGATTATTTATTATTTATTGATATTGGGATCGATCTTCACAGGGGATAAATGAGAGTAGAAATCCTTATCAATAGGGTTAAATGTAGTGTATTGGTCTTGTCACAGGGATAAATATGACCGTAGTTTGTAATCATAGAATAATTAAAAACTGATGATATGAAATATATGATGATATGAAAATTATTGATTATTGATGACTTGAAGATTTTAAATATGATGATAGAAAAATTATTGCATTAAAATTTTGATACACCTCGAGATTTATAAGTATTAGTACATCAATAACATATAAAGCTATGAACTAAAGTTTTTAGTTTTTAATTAATAATATTTACTATTCATAAAAGTTTTATAAACTTCACTTGCTTAATTTACTAATTTATTCTTAGTATTACTTGAACGAGATATAACCGAGAGTTAGGTAGAAGTTGGCCCTTTATCTCGATTAATTATGTATAATTACCCTACATACGACGCCTTGCATGCTGTAAATTTATTTTTAAATATGCGGTGGATTGTTACGCTTTAAATCTATTCTGAATTTGGGGCATAATAAACAAAAAGGCCATCATATGTGTAGAACATCCTAAGTTAATCATTCAATGCAAGAAAGAAAGAACCGCCGCATTATAGGGCATATTCAAGGACCACATGGCCTCCAAGTTTAGCCAAACATGTGTGAAAATGGTACCTCTAAATGTTGATGTAAGAAATAAGACAGATATAGGCCACCTCCCAAGTTTGTTTGGATCACCTTTTCCAACTCACGCTCCAAGAATTCTGCCACCCAAAGAATCAAAGTCTAGCAAGCAAGTGTTGTTCATTAGCTAAAGATGAGCAAACTGGGCACAGAACAATGATTTAAGAAGACCAAAGTAGTGGCCTCCAACTTGAAGAAATCAACGTTTCTCATGCTCGCTTGGCGTGAGTCTTGCCTGTGATATTCCCCAAGACCAAGTTCGTCACCTTTGTATCAGTCAATATGTCAATATATTATTCATGTTCAAACCTTTGCATTAGCCCTTAGGCCATTTCAAACAAAGTGAATTTAGTATTCCACCCCTTTTCAAACCTTAAAAACGAGAGAGAGAGAGAGAGAGAGAGAGAGAGAGAGAGCCACCACCATAATAATAATAATAATAATAATAATAATAATAAGGAACCTTTAGTATTAGCCTGGGCCAACTCAAACATGTTCCAATGGGCAGGCTGAGTTTGGTCTCGAATTTTTGATCCAATTTAAAAGTAGATCGAGCTTGTGATTGGAGTGAGGAGCCCAATAACCTCACTTAGCCCAACATGCATGCATATATATTTATATATAATTATGTGTGTGGTAAATATGTATGCCTAAATATTGCCTACCTATTAATTTTTTCTGAAAGTAAGTTCAAAATTTATATAAAGGTAAAATGCAATGAGACCGTTTAGCTTTACATGATAAACGCTTTGACCCTAAAAATTTAAAAAATATCAAAATTATTATTTTGTGTCAATGTGAACTAGCTATCCATCTAATCTTTGATAACATTAACAAGTTGGTTTAAAAATGAAAACACCCTTAATATCAATATTACAAATGTGAAATAAAAATATTAAAATAATTCACTCTTGTCACTAAAAAAATTAATCAAAATTTTAACCCTCTTATTTTATGTTTTGGCCTTGATCAGTTACTTCAATAGCTTCCCCACCCTGATCATGTCTAGCCTCTTCCCCACCTTACCTTTTCCTTCAGTTAATGTTTCACCACTTGTATCAGCTTCTTCATTGTCTTCATAAACTTAAGTCAGACCATAATGAAGAGGATCTTCATGATTGGAGGGTCAACAGGCTCCATATATTTCATCATTTTCTTGATAAGTTTTACCATGGCTTACTATCTTAGGCCCTTCTTTTTTTCAGTATTCTGTCCTAGTAGGTCCCACTAGCCATACCAATCATATTCCTCAAGATTCTAATTACTAAACTATGGGAAGCCATTGCTCATATTTCAGATCTAATGCATTGATCAAGAGGTTTGGTTAAGTCTAAGAGATGGGATTTGATCTTATTTCACTAAGAGGATGGATATTCATGATTTATAATAAATTAAAAATTATGCAAAGAATAATAACAATAAAATGAGTAATAACTCATATGTAAATAAAACAAATTAATAAGATTGGTTTTATAAGAATATCTAAGTACAAGCCGTAAAGAATGAAAAAATTAATCGTGATGAGGTAAAAGAAAAAGTTCTCTCTCCTTTAATAATGACCAATTCTATCAAACCTCACATAAAAGAAGCAAGTATGCTCTTTTACTTATAAATAATATTTGAGTCACTCCTTGGTAGTGGAACAGTATCCATTGCAAACTTTGCATGTTTTACGAACTCAAACTCTACGAATAGGAAGATTAACCTTCCATTCTAAGAATCTCTTTGTAATAGTTATTGGCCCCAACTGTTGGCTAACAATTACCTCACATAACTATTAAAAAATAGCCACTCAAAGGCATCTTAGCAGCTAATCCAAATAGAATAAAAAATAAAATAATTTAATCATATAAAACTATCAATTTTTATAAATTGTTATATTATTTACTCTAGAATTTAGGAGGGGCTAATCTCTCCTCTCTTTTTTTTTTATTATATACCCATTTCAACCATCGAGGGTTAACTCTTACATGAGTCAAACCCTTGTTCTCTTGCTGAAGTGAAGGAGTAATCCAAGCTTAAACCTAAAAAAATTTTAAAAAAAAATTAGATTTCAATCTAATTTGAAGCTTGGATTGTCTTTCAAAATTTTTCTTGAGTGAGCTCATATCAAAGCCAATTCAGCCACCTTGATTTAGGCTCGGGTTTCTCCTTAATGCTCCGTTGCAAAATAAGAGAGAATGAAAAATGAAACGAAAGGATATGAGGTAAAAGAGATAGATCGGAAAGTAAAGGGAGAAAAAAGATTGGAAGGGAGAGAGGAGAGAAAAATTGGAAGAAAGAGAGAGAGAGAGAGAGAGAGAGAGGGAGGGAGGGAGGAGATGGATCAGAGTTTGAAAGGGAGAGAGAAGGAGGAGGAGGAAGGGAAGGGAGAGAGAGAGAAAGAGAAAGAGATACATCAAAGGGAGAGAGAAGAGAGTGAAGAAAGATTCTTAGAGGGAAGGAGAGAGAGAGAGAGAGAGAGAGAGAGAGAGAGAGAGAGAGAGAGAGAGAGAGAGAGAGAGAGAGGATGTGTGAAGAAAAAAATAAAAAGTATGTGAGAAGAAAAAAGAAAAAGAGAAGATTAATCTGGGCTATATTGAGCCCATTACCATACTGGAACTTTGGGCCATACCAAAGTTAGGTCAATCATGGGCTCGAGATCAAGGTAAATCTAGCACTGGCCCAAGCCCAGCCCTAAATTTTAATCTGATCCTCATGCCCCTGAATTTTATACGTAGGTTTCCGTCCGCCATCCGCGTTTCCTCTGGAACGCATTTAATCCATTCATTTTATCGAGAGTACCATTCCCTACTTGATGGGCGTAGCATTTTCCCTTTATAATCATGACCTCCCATGGTAGATCAAACGGCTATGATTCGTCTGGCACACCATAAGATATTTTGTTCCTCTGATCTCGGATTTTCTGTTCTTTCGGATACATCGCCGCCTTCGATCAATCAACGTTCTAGGGTTTCTTCGTCCACTGCTCTGGGGTCAGGGTTCTTCTCCTCGGGAGCTTCTCCAGTGGCATGGTGATTCGCCCGCCGGAGCTGGAGATGGCGGTCGCGGGCTTCGGAGCCGTATCCAAGACCCCCTTCTCCTTCTGCCCTCCCCTCTTCCTCTCTTTCCGCCACGCCCCACGCCGGAGCTCGGTCGCCGCCCTCGAGACTCTGGCCGAGCCCGACTGTCTCGCCAACGACGGCCATCCCTCGCCAGCCTCCGCTCCGCCTTCTTCCCCGCCGCCTTCTCCTAACGGAAGAGGTGACTACTCTTTGATCTTTTTCTAAGATGATTCATTTCCTTTTGGTAACTCCATAACACACTTCCTATTTGTCGGACGAGTTGATTGGATTGGGTTTTCTCCTCTCTTCGAAGGTTGCGAGGGCGTGGAAGGGCCGGACTGGAAGAAACTAAGTTCCAAGGAGCTGGGAATTAAGACTTCGATGATAGCAAAGCCGACCAGAACGGTTCTGAATGCGCTTAGAAAGAAAGGTGGGTTTTTCTTTTGTTGCCAAGCTGCCATCTTTCTGTATAGTTTAGCCGGTAGGCTTGTGATTGTGCAGGGTATGATGTGTACCTTGTGGGAGGTTGTGTGAGGGATCTCATTATGAAGAGAACTCCGAAGGATTTTGACATTATAACCTCAGCGGAGCTTAAAGAGGTTTTTGCTGCTCTTCTTTTTCATCTTAGTTGCCTTAAAAGATTGTTTTTCAAACATGGTTTTGTTTCTTGATTTATCATTTCAGTGCTTATGAACAAATATTAACATGGTCATATATTTCTAGCTGGGATATCACATTGTGTAGTGATTAGGTTCTTGATTCTGTTTATGAGATTGTTGGTTTCCCAACTGCAATTACAATTTCATATTATAAAACAGATAAAACTTTGTCAGTGCTAAGTAAAATTCGCTTGCAGGCATAAGCAATTACTACATGGATCTGACCAACCAACTCAATAAATGTGATCAGAAACACTCGCTTTAACATGACAAAATGAATTTTGACCTTTAAAGTTGATCAGCTGAGAGGCCATGGTCATTTAACCCACGACAACTTGAAGCTTTCAATTATTCTATCCAGGCTGTTGATTTAGGGGATATCCCTGCCAAATCTTCATTCTAATGCGTTTTGGGAAATTCCCGTTTGCCAAAGTCAACTTTGAGTTCTGAAAACTTATTAGATATCCTATTTTAATTGTTAATGAGTTCTAAAAATTGGTTTCATTTGGAGTCAAAGTTTGAGTTATATTAGGTTAAATTTGAGTTGATTTTGTGTTTAAAAGGTGTAGGATTAGGTTAATAAGATCAAGAAACAATACTGATTTCTCTTCATAGTAGTTTTGATTGGTTGGACAACATATGTAGGGTATATACTAGTCTAGTGATTTCAAGTGAATCATTATCAAAGTTGGTTGGTTTTCTTAGTTAATTCCAGGCATTAGTGATGTAGATCTTTTATTCATCAACTTGCCTGATCTCAGAGTGCACACTATATTTCATGATTCAATTTTGTGTTGTTTCTCTTTATCTAATTAATCATATTTTCCAAGCTTCCATCAAGTCTCTTGTCATACTAAGTTAAAATGGTAGAGATCTTGTACTTATGATTGTTGGTCTAGGAGTTCCATTGCCTCTTGATCACATCTTGTGCATTGATAATTGGATCATGAGTTGGGTTTACACATGATTGTTTGGTATAGCATCATGCACGCTTTTGAACTCAAACATGATCATTTTTGGTCTAACCATTACATTGAGGGTGTGAACATCATCATTCATTGTAATATTGATTGTACACATGATGATGTCTCTATCTCCAACACTTGATGTAGTTAAATTTCCTTTTTGCCTATTTTTGGTAGTTTTGTCATGTCATTAGTTTTCTAGCACATATTTTGTTGCATATCTTGGAATATTTTTCTATGCAATTCATTTAACCAATAGTGTAGGGCATCTCCATGCTAGATTCGCTCTCAACATCTCACCTACTGGCAACTTAAGTAGCATAATAGGTGTACGCTAATAAATTTAAAGAAGCACTGTCATAATCTGAAGTAACAGTCAATGTTAGACAAGCTCTAAGGTGATGTAAGTATCCTTAGGCCACAAATAAAAAAAATATGAGACAAGTCAAATTGCCCCTTCCTTTTTGCTCTCATGGCATTCACACCCTTTTTGCCTCTCACGCCGCCTCCCCACACCCCCCCCCCCCCAAAAAACATCTGTGTGCGCGCGCTTGTGTTTTCTATGTCTGTTCTCTCTCTCTCTCTCTCTCTCTCTCTCTCTCTCTCTCTCTCTCTCTCCCTCCCTCTCCCCCCACCCTGCCCCTCATTCCTTGTCTTTGTGTGTGTTTGCCTGTATCTCTTACTCTCAACTGAGGTCCCCCTTTCTTACTTTTTAGTTATACCCTAAAGTCTTCTATTTTATGGTTAAAGATTGGTTAGATTGGTTAGTCTGTTTATGATTTGAAGACCAGCTGTTCTCTGATTCTTCCTCATCCTATTGTTGCTGCTGCTTTTTGACACTTGGTAATTGTATCTAAAGTAATGGTTCTTCCTTACAATGATCCTTTAGAGTCAGGTGTTCAAGATGCATTGATGACCTTTGGAGCAATGACTCCATTATATCCATTGTAAATTATCATTTCTTTCTCCTTCTCCTCTTTTGGTATCCACCATATCTATTATCAGATTATACATACTTTGCAAGCCATATTGCTTGTTAACCCCATAACATTGTGCTGTAATTTTTTTTTCTTCAATGCCCATTTAGTCCAGACTACTGTGTCAAATATATCAATGACCTTGTCCTGCTTGCCTTGAGATTTTTGTTTGAAAAGTGAACCCATATATGTCAATAAATGGATGTGGGTAAAATTGATGCCTACAGACCCAAGGGATGGATCAATAAATACAAAGATCTTGTGGGTAAAATTGGATTTATTCCATAGAATCTAACAAAGATCACCATCCTTGTAGTTATGGAAGTCCCTCACTTCCATTTTTTCCATCCAATGGATTACTATAATCAAACTGAGAAAGAGCTTATTTTTATACGCAAGAACCTCAACTCTCTCCTAATCCAACCAAATATTCTATTTGTTCTTGTCTTAGAATTAAATAAAATGAAAGTTTTGAATAAATCTCTGCAAAGATAACAAAGTACATTTGATAGGTGCCCACATAATTCTCCAATCCAACACTGAGAAGGGCCACTTACCAGATTAGTTTTTGCTCAATGTTTCTTCTTCTTTGATTGATGCTAATTTTCACGTTGCTGTGTCTTTTGATATGAAATAGTTGGAAAAATAGCAGCATGCTGGTGTTCTATACCATCTTTTTTTAAAACAAAAAAAAAAGAAAGAAATCCCTGGCTTAAAAGGAAGGGGAAATCCATTTGGTTACCCAATAAAAGAAACAAAGATAAACATCTTATGGAATCATATATTCAAAATTCTTAGTAATCAATCATGTGCTAGATGAAGAGGAAAGAAATATAAAGGGAACTTAATCTTTAGGAAGCTAAACTGATTTAATATGTAACGAACTGAATTTACTCTAGCTTGGAATTTGGATAGAGGTTGAAAAGAAGAGAGGCTGCATGCCAGCATAGATAGAGGTTGAAAAGAAGAGAGGCTGCATGCCAGCATAGAGTGTCTGTGCAGTAATTGAGCTTTCTTTGTATTCCTCACTTTTTTTTCAAACATTCATAAAGAGTGTGTATTTCTGTGCGAAGTACCAAAAGCAACTTATGTTAATTTTCTTTGTCTGCATGACATTTGCAGTCTGATTGTCACTCTATTAAATAATTGTAACATGTACCATGTGCAGGTGCAGAAGACATTTTCAAGATGTAATATAGTTGGAAAGCGGTTTCCCATCTGCCATGTGTATTGTAATAACACCATTGTGGAGGTTTGTTCTTTTCTTCATGTATAGATACCTAAGCATGAAACAGGCATAACTACTTGACTGGATGGTTTCTTAAATGTGAATTATCCATGATGATTTTATTGTCCTGAGCAGACATAGAATTTGTGCAATAAGGATTCATATTATCAGTTAAGATGGACTCTGGGGCTTATGTTCATGTTAGATTCCTCACTTGTTAATTTGCTTCTTTCGTTTATCAGGTTTCAAGTTTTAGCACACTTGGAAGAAAGCCAAACAATAAACTGACTAACCCTTCCAGAAGACCAGATTGTGATGAGAAGGACCATGTTCGTTGGAGAAACTGTCTTGGGCGAGATTTCACTATAAACGGGTTACTAATTTGACCTTATCTTTTGCAAATGTTGAACTTCTTTGTTTCTTGTTTTGTGATGCTCTCAGTACATTATTTTCTGATAATATTTGGCTATATCTTCTCTTCACTTGATTGTTCTCCTCTTGTATTGAAATTTTGTAATCAGTCTTCTTGGTGCATAATTGCATGTTATTTGTCTATCTTCTAATACTATGTTTTTTGTGCCCAGGTTGATGTTTAATCCATTCTCAAATCTAGTTTATGACTACTTGGGTGGCATGGAAGACTTAAAAAAAGCTAAAGTGTGCATGTATCTCTTGAGTTCCATATGTCATTTTGATTTGCTAGGATCTAACTAGTGTGGTTGTGATGCTCATAAATTGCTTCTCTTTTATTAGGTTCGAACCGTAATTCCTGCTCACACTTCCTTCCAAGAGGATTGTGGTGAGAGCATATTTTCTATTGCTTTTGAAAATCTTGTTGTCTCTTAGTCTGCTCCTAATTATACATTCAAAAATCAGCAACCAATGGAGTTTTTATGCATTTCACAGCTCGCATTCTGCGTGCAATTAGAATTGCAGCTCGTTTAGGGTTTCATTTTTCTAAAGAAACAGCATATTCTGTGAGGGATCTTGGTAACACAATACTGGGACTTGACAAGGTGTCACGCACGTGTTTCTTTAATTTATTTCCCACTTTCTCTCTATCTCCCCTTCTTCCTTCCTCTCTCATGCTCTCTCCCCTCTTGTTGTTGCAAATGCTGCAGGGAAGAATTCTAATGGAGATGAATTATATGCTTGCATATGGTTCAGCTGGAGCTTCTTTAAGGTTGCTTTGGAGATTTGGGCTCCTCGAGCTTCTATTACCAATTCAGGTCTATTTCTATTTCTAATCTTCTATAATCTTCTATTGCCCTCTCTTCTGATTGTATGATGTGAATAGATGTGAATACACTGAACAGGCAGCATATTTCGTTTCACAAGGATTTCGAAGACGAGATAAACGATCTAATATGTTATTGGTAAGTGCAAATCTTGGCCTTCTCTTCTTACGGCATTGCAAATTGATTCCTGCTAAGGTTGCAAGTGGAGCTAGCAGACCCAAGTTTGACCTGTACCTTACTTGAATTAGAGCAACCATACGTGAAGTTAAAATCAGTTGATTGGGCATGGTCCGGAATTATGACCCAACCACCAATTGGGTCAGGTGCGGATTTCACATGTGATTAGAGGAGCCAACTTAACTGAGCTTAAATGGACCTGATTTGACCCAAGATTGAAAATATGGATTCTAATTCATAAACTTAGACACCCAACTGGGATTCACCCTGAAGAAGACATGACCTGATCAGTTGCAAAGCATTTCACCATTTATAAAAAAAATGTCTTTGAATGTTTCAGGAAGGTTCTAATTAAAATATATAACATATGACAATAAGAATGCCTGTAAAATCTCTTGACTACGTATCTCAACTTCCTTGTATTCTCTGTATCATTACTTTCTTAATTAATGTCTGTGTTTCAACACATACATCATTTTAACTTTATAGCAACAAAGACCAATGTTGAATTATTAAATAGTCAACTGTGCATATGATCATACTGAAAAATCAATAAAATCCTAACCAAAAAGGCGTTACGTAAAATATAGGCCATGGAGTTCTTGGCTTAATCTGCTTGACTTTTTGGTTATTTTTGGCACTCTCTATTAGTCACCTTAGAAGTTACTAAAAAATATGATATAAATAAAAATTATCGCTTTTGTTGATTGTATTTATCTACATTTGCTGTGGGAAGTGTACCTTCAATATTATTTTGGACTTGCTTTTATCTCTGGATGCTATACATAGAAAAATCGCATCATAGACAGGAAGAAAGATCTGGACATACTGCTACCCTCATTTATGAGATGGTGATGTGCCAGTCATTTGTCTCATCATTGCCTTCAAAATCATTGACAACCAGGGCTTTTTCAATAGAAAAGGCTCCTATATGAATTACTTGTATGAAGCACAATTTATAATCATGAGAGCTCGATAAAAGGTTTTGGTGAATCTTTGAAAAGAACTATTAATCTAATTTCAACCCTCTTGTAGATAGGACCAGTATTTCTGGCTTGTAGCTTTTGGGTGAGTGGTGAAGAAATGACCTTGAAACAAATGACGTAGGGTCTTTGTTTATGTAATGATATGGGTAGCAGAGACTCTGATCCTCTTACCGCCATTTTGGAGACCTTAGTCATGTACATGGATCAAGCAATCATGGTACAGATCTACTATTTGTTAGTTGCATTCCATTGTTCTTGATGAAATGAAAAGGTTTTAATTAAAAAGTAGGGAGACTAATTAGCAGTCTTTTATGTTTGTGGTAGTTATGTTCAAAGGTTCTGGGTCCATATATTTATTCAATGTCAAAAGTGTTCAACTTATTAACATTTATATCATATGTGCAGGCTTTGTTTTCCAACTTGGATAAACTTCTTGCACCTGACAGACCATGCCATAACAGCTTATGGTAAGAGCTACTGTTCTTCCTGTTTAACGGATCAATGTCTATAAATTCCTTAAATAATGAATTTCAAATGAATGACTCCTGTTATTGAAAAATATAAATGCTATGCATGCATGCATGCAAATGTATGTATGTACATAATGTGTCATGTAATAACTTTAATAGGATTTGCATCAATAAACGGGCTTTTAATTTATTTTGATAATATTTGTGCCCATGTTTCATGACTATTGAAGTAGCACACTTGTTCCTCTTACTTGGTTTTGCGAAATTACTTTGGGCTTCATACTTGCCTTGTGGCATTATGTCAGGAATACATTTTAGTCTAGATTCAAAACTCAGTTTAAATTGCATACTTCTGTTTGCTTTCATTGCAATAATTTATTGAAAATTTCATTAATATCTAGGCTTGGTACATGATTGTGCAACGAATAATGGGTAAAGATTATTTTTGCCCCCATAACTGCAGGTGATGCATGAAAATCGGCTTAGATTAATTGGAAAAATAAATACCATAGCATAATTCATGGAATCGCATCGATCAAAACAAAATTTTGAACTAATTGAACAGCATTGGTGGGAGCTGTTGAGTGCAAGCACAGTATCCAATAATGAAAATGGTCTTTTTCTTAGATCGTCATTATTTGGAAAACCTTCTTCATCATAGTCTTATTCATCAAAATACAGCTGCTGATTTCACAGACAGACATATGTTTGCTTCAAAGAATATTTTCATGTCATTTATCAGGGGTTAAGCTTAAATGCAGTCCAAAAGCAGCTGTGGTATATAGGCAGCCAAGGTACCTCAGAGTATACATGGTATGCAGGCTGCATATGCAGTGCATATGTGGTTAATATTTTTTAAATATATAAAAATAAATAAATTAGGTTAAGTACAATATAAACAACAATGATATAGTAATGTTTCTTATATTAATATTAATAATAATAACAACCAATGATTAGTGGTCATTAATGAGTACTTAATGCTAGTAGCAATGGTTACAATATAATTGAAATCCAATTCCCACCTAAACATTAGTTTGAACATACTTCATCTGCACAAGCCCACATCAAATGGGACATTTATTTGTCCCATAATACTAAATGGGCCACATATGCAGCCAGACTGCTAATTGAGCCACTAATACCACTGCATGCTGCTAAGTGGACTGCATTTTCAGCCTATATGCGTATGACTGCATATGGTACCTTCATATAGGAAATGTATTGCCATGAAAGGATAGCATCTGCATATGTGGCTGCATATGCAGCCTTACATTGCATTTAAAGCACTGCTTAAATGATCAAGGTATAATCCATCAAACCAAGAGAAAATTTTGTGATCCACTCTCTACTGGCATGTTTGCTATTTGAACTGGTGCCAGATTGCTGGCCAAGAATGTATAGACATGTCAGAGATTTTCTGTGAAACCTAGAATTTTCAATCGCATGGTTACAAATCAGGTACTCGAGTAGCAAACATCAATACAGAATTTGCTTGTGCTTGGCAAGAGTCCAGATGAAATGGTAGTCCTCTATCCAAGATTCTTGCATCATGATAAGTTGAAATTCTATTTTAAAACTCATTTTCCCTTGTTCAGAGTAATCTGAAAGTCAATTTGTTTGTCAAATAGCCTCTTGAGTGCATTTATGGATGTAGTTGATGTAGGACAAGGTAAATAATGAATTAATCTCTCATGCTTATGCTTACTAGTCAATCCATGTTTTCCTTTCATTTATTTTGGATGTAAATGTGACCTTTTTCATGATTGATTATTCATTTAACAGGGTTGGGTTATTAGCATTTCATGAAGCGCTGGCGCGCAAACCTCGAGATCCTTTGGCTGTAGCAACATTTACCCTTTCTCTTCATAATGGAGGAAATTTGTCAGAAGCTGTGGATATAGCAAGGGGGATCACCTGTCCACATGATGTTAGCTTTCCAGAACTATTGCAGCCGCAAAGATGGGATACTGATGGGGAATTAGTTAATGAGGTTCTGGACCTTGCTTCTGCGGTCAATGCTGCATTAAGTTCAATGACTGATGAGTATTTTGTTTCAAAAGCAATGGCAAAATACCCTCGAGCCCCATCCTCTGATATGGTTAGTAGCGTGTATCTTCCTAGAAGGGCTTTACACTTGCTTCTTACCTGCTAGTTAAAGATTAAAATTTTGATAAAATTCAATGCAACTTCTTAACTAAGAATGTGAACTGTCATGATTAATTCTGAGCAGCATCATTAGTAAGTGGAAAAAAGTTAAAAAAATTACAAATGTTATACCTGTCAACAGAAAGGATGTCTGCAACTGATCTAATTGTAACATGGTTATGCAATGTTTAATAAAGTTCTTATGGTTGTCAACATACTGTCTCTATATCAGCAAGCTAACCTCAAGAAAATCAGAAGTATGATGCTGTTCTATAGAAGTTAATAACATACAAAGTGAAATTTTGTGCTCTTCTTGATACATATATGTATGCTATGTACCAAAATACCATTGACTGGTCATTATACATGCATATGCTAGAACTGATTATCCAGTTCCCAGAGATGTGAGTTCATGGCATGCCAGCAGCATAAGTGCCGGCACTATAGGGATTCTGAAACAGAAAATGTGGTAGGACCGCTTCTGAGAGGAAATTATCAGGAAATATTTTATAGCAAAGGATTTAGTTTTAAGCAATCTGATCACTCTTTTGATGGTTGAAGCTGCAAGATCTATCATTTTTTGTCAACCACTGCCACTAAATTATTGATTGTTCTGAAAATGTGTTTGGTTAGGAAGTTTGGATTGGTTGATAGTGCAGCAGAGATCAAAGCAAAATGTATGCCTGGCAAAGGTTTGCCCATTAATTACACTGTCAAGGGAGATGGTTTGGATGGTGCTGTGCCACTGCTATTAGTGGTGCGCTATTAACTTGCTAGTCTACAAAAGTGTGGTAGAAAATAATGATTTTCCCCCCTATTTTGACTGGTAAATCTTAACCATTTTCACCAAAAAAAATGATTGCTCTGGGTCAATTTAGTAACTGATGCAGGTTAGTGGAATATGTCTAAAAAGTGGTGTTCCATTTTGTTGCAGGTATTTATCCCCCTACAAGTATATTTGAGGGTTTGCCGAATGTTTGAGTGTGTTGGACATGGAGACAAGGACAAAAGCTTCACTCCAAAACGGGGTAGTAAGATAAACTATCATATTCTGGCCCAAGGTGGACTGGCGGAGGTTCGGCATGTCTTTGCTCGGGTGGTTTTTGATACTGTCTATCCGCCCAACCTAGAGAACCAGAACTGTGAAAGTCCTGCATGAAATCACATTAGCAGCTGATCGGGTACAGAGATGAGAACCATGTTTGAGATACTTCTAAGCTCGATGGTTACGTTCTCCACCACATAGAGATTGTTCTGCGTATCTCATCCGATTGTCTCTTGACGTTTGCATTGGCTGCCTTGAGTGGCCCCGATGTCTTGAGCAAAAGGAGTGGTAGCTCAGAAAAAAATGCCTTCATTGGCCTGGAGTTCATACAGGTCTCTGGGGGTTTTATAAACTTGGGGTACTGTGACAAAGCTGATTTCATTGAACGCGTGGTTAGTGATGGATGCAGCGATGCAACGTTGCCAAAATGGATACCGGGCCTCTGGTTTGAGTGGACTTTGGGTTTCTAATAACCAGGTCTCAAAAATTTACCAAACAAGAGTATCCATGAGGCTGAGGTGCTTTGAGTGCAAGGCTTTTTGGCTCCCACCATGTCATCATATTGTTTCATTATTTTGTTTTGTACTGACACTCGAGTAATAATGAAGACTATTGGTGACCATTATGGTACAGGATCTAGAGAAAAGGTTGCTATAAATTTATTTTCACTTGTGCATTGGAAGGCAATGTGGTTCCAAGCACCTGGTGATAAATTTACTGTATTATACGCATAGTCTACATAGCTGGATTATTGAGCCTATTAACTGTGTTTTGGGCACCCAGGTTACAATGAAGAGGGAAAGGCACTCTTGAGATTTCAAGGGAAGTTGGAAAGCAATTCTTATGCATCCATTCCTTTCCTTTTTGATCTGATCATTTAGGCTGAGTAATTTCTCTGGGCAAAGGGGATTTTTTTTTTTTTTTGATTTATATATATATATATATATATTTTATAAGGTGTAAGCTTGTTAGATTCTATTTTTCATTTATTCTGATATCTTGGAAATTTACTATATGATGTCAGACCATATCACTCATATGACATCATATGGTTGACATTACATGTTAAACCATAACCGAGTTCTTAAGGTTTGGAGAGAAAACTGGTATCATATGATGGGGTGTCTCTTTATTGGAAGGAGAAAGGAAAAAAAAAAAAAAAAAAAGGCCCTGCTCTCACCATCTCAAAAATCCCCAAAGATTGCTCGCATCATGTCACCAAGTTACCTAACTTTAAGCATTCTTCAGGGTCTCGATGATAAATTTGTCAGTTTGAAGCAGGCGTGTATATCTGTTTATAAATGTATGTGAATATGCCTTGAAACCATGCATTACCATTTCTCATGAACAAGGTCTTAGCGTCCATATGGATAACGTAATCAAATATAGAGTTGAGATGGTACAGATGCCAGAAGAAATGGGCACACTCAATCGGCAGAAACTAATGTACTAGATATACACTTGAAAAAGAACATGACATGTATATAAATTGTAGTCAGCTGCTGGAGAAACAAACAAATTTGGCTTCTTATGTATAAACAAAGGTCAACCGGAGGAGGAGAACAGCTTCAAAAGGCATTGGAATAACATATTATTGGGGACTAGCTAGCTGGTTTGCTTCCATTATAGTGATTTGCAGTGGTGGATCTCCCCAACTGAAATTTTCCTACTCCAGCTTCTTCCTATCCTGCTCATGCTTAGGTGGTTCCGCAGGGAAGTATTTGATGCCAACAAGGTCACCAACTTTGCTGATAACCTTCAAGGTGTACACCAATGAACAGTCACAAAATTAAGTCTATAAGCATGAAGAGAGTCAACTAAATTAAGTGAACTGGTTCATAGAAAGCTGTATATTGGAAAACAGAGTCAACTTTTCTCAACTAACCTCCAGGCCTTTAATAAGGTCTTCTCTGGTGTGTGAAGCAGATATGCAGATACGAGCCCTTGCAAGGAGAAGAGGGGTGGCAGGGAATGCAACAGTGACAACAGCAACCTATACAGTTTCAGGAGTAGATAAGGTGGTGATATTCATAATATAAATGGTGACGATGGCAATGTCAAGATGTTAGACTGTAGAAACTAGGAGATAAGTTTGAAATATAGATCATAGATACTTCGGCATAAAGGTTTCCTACACAAGATAAGGTCGGGCATAGATGCAAACAAAAGTGATAGTGCGTGTTACAAACTGCATTTGAAATAGACAAATACTTTTCTCAGTGAATGAGACACTTCTCTAAAAGCCAGACTGCTGCATGTCTGTGGATGTATGTAGGAAACCGCAATAAGAAAGCGATCCACCTTTTAGAAACCACAATAAATATATCGAAGAAAAAAGGGGGAAAAAACAAAGGAGTAGATAGAAATTGGTGACACAATAGGTACCATCTTTTGAGTAAATAAAGTTGTAATGAAAAAAGGAAGATAAATAATCATGGCTTTTTGGAATGGACTGCAAGCAGTTGTGTGTTGATCTCATTAGACTCTTTAACATTATGTAAATAGGAGCATAAAGGACTTCTCATTACTGATTCCTTAAAACAAGAAAAGAAATTGAGCTAGCAAGGGGAAAAGCTGCATGCCACTTGAGACCTAAACTGTGCAGCTCTCATTGGATTAAGTCAAGAAGACAGCCAGGCATACTATATTCCATTCGTCCATGTGAAACAGTGACATTTTACAATTTATCATCTTGTTAAGTATTGAATTGAGGAAAAAGTGCACAGCTTAAGTATATATAGCCCTTTTATCAAGCTCTGTCCAATCAACTTTGGCTTGTTCAGTGATGAGGCTCAAGAGGTCAGATTCAAATGAGTTAAAAGACAGAAAAGTAGAGTATGGAGTTATCTTGACATGGATGCATATGTCTACAAATATGGCTTTAGAAAATTGAACAGATTCCTACTTCACATACATCACAACCTGTTAAATAAACTGTCATACTTACATTCTGTCTGAGACACTCCCTAGAGAAGGCTGGGATTTTTGCTGGGTTGTAAAGCATTATAGGCATAACTGGTGAATCATTGTCCCCGAGAACCTCAAAACCCATTTTCTGAAGTTCTGATCGGAAGAAATTGCTGTTCTCACGAATGCGTGCAAGTTTTTGGGCCCCTGATAACCGCATAAATCACACATGAGAAATCTCGCAACGATAAACATTGATGACATCATCACATATCCTTGGGAAGAAGATAAAATGTTTCAAAATATTTTCTTAGGTACCTCTGTTAGACCCATCTTCTCCAAGAATAACTTTGATTGCAGATATAACCTGTTGCACAGCAGGAGGTGACATGGAAGTTGCATAAAGATGTGCAGGGCAAGTGTGCTTCAGATACTGGACGATTTCCTGAAAAAGACAAGAGGGCATCTAAGCAATCTTGGACTCCACTTCTGAAGTCAAATAAAAAAATAATTAAGCAAGGTGAACAAGAATTATACCTTTGATGCTGCAATATAACCTCCACATGAGCCAAATGATTTTGTAAATGTTCCCATCATAATATCTACATCAGCAGGATCCACTCCTAGGAGCTCACAAACACCTCTTCCTGATTTTCCAATTGCACCAATACTGTGGGCTTCATCCAAGTATGTGTATGCCTATTTCAGGTTAAAAAAAAGAACTTTTACAACTTCTAACAATTCTCTGGAATACATTGCAAGCCAAATTAACAAAGCATTTACATTGAGTTTTGAGCTCTAGTTTAGAAACAAAAGCACTACAGCATTGTGTTGTTACCAGATGCATGCATATGCAAGATCACATAGCAAAGGAAAAATAGAAATCACGATGTCGATGTGGTTAAACCTTATATTTCTTGCAGACAGTTATGATTTCAGGAAGTTTGCATAGCTCTCCTTCCATGCTGTAGATGCCCTCCACAATAACAATGATTTTCTTCCAGGGTCTATGAGTTCGAGGCTGCCCCTCAGCTATCTGCTCCCTCAGCACCTCTTCCAAGTGAGAGGGATCTGCAAGAACAAGACGAATAAAGATCAAGAACATGAAAAAAAAAAAAAAAAAAAGAAATCAATAAAATGACATTCTTGAACCATGGATATAAAACTTACTGTTATGTTGGAACACCCGCACTGTTGCACCTGACCCTCGAGCACCATTGACAATTGAGTTGTGGTTCAGAGAATCACTAATTATCAACCCTCCCTATATATGATCATATTGAGCAATTATAAATCAGTCAAGGCCGGCCAATTGGAAGCCCGTGTTTGTATATCTAACTTAAGAAATTGCACAGACCTTCCCAATCAAAACAGGAATGATGGCTGAGTTTGTCACGTAACCCATGCCAAAAGTTATAGCAGCTGGCTTTCCAATAAATCGTGCAACCAGCTCCTCCAGCTCAGTGTGCAGTTTAGTCGTGCCTGATGCAAAATCAAGTATAAACAAGTTAATCCCAAATTCAAGAAAATTTGCATAATTTAACATATTAAGCAGAATATCCTTACCACCATCTACACGAACACTGCAGGTACTGGGTGAGTATTTCTTTAGAGACTCGATAACATGAGGTGTGCAGTATTCATCTGCTGCTGCAAACCCAAGGTAATTATATGAACCTAGGTTGAGAGATTTAGAAGTATTTGAGGTCCGTCTGCACCAAGTAATAGACATAGTTATAATCTTAACACATCTCAGAGAAGATATTACTAACACCAAAGCATTCTGTCTAATTGCAACAGATAAAGAACAAGCACATTCAGTGCCCATCATTTAGGCTCCATATGTCCTTGCAAAACAAAACCTGATCCTTATCAGATATGTTCCTGATACCTAGACTTGATGAAGATGACTAAATCACCATACCTAAAGGATAAGAAATATATACACTTACTGTAGTGTCTTGTTATTGTCATTTGAATAGCGTTCAACCACATCAATCCAAGCATCTGGCGCACTTGCAATTGGTCGGCCAAAACAGTCCTGCCAAAACAGAATATCATGTTAAAAAACTACTTTTAAAGCTTATGAGTAAAAGCAAATAAACTTGTAGCTCTTAAATATTTGCATGATGATATTATCCTAGTGGATCATTCTTCTTCCAAAGATAATACTATTGCAACTTCACAGAAAGCCAATGGCTCTGTGTACCCCAGCAAACAAAAATCAAAGTAGTGAAAGGACCACACGTCATGGCAATTCCTACCATGATTTTCATTCTGAAACATGGTCTCACATGCAACAGGAGATGCTAAATGCAAGATAAAGATCTGCATCCTTCTGGTACCTTGGGTCTGCTGTCTTCCAACATATAACTCAATAGATATGTAGAATTATTAAACATGTAAGCTAAATTCAAGCCGTGAGCTTTTCTTCATGTATTCTCTTATTTAGCTATTATTGGTACAAAAAATCAGATTGAATCTGGAGCATGAAAGTGAATGTCAAAGTGCAAGTCATATTATGATGGCAGTAGGTTGTGTTAATAAAATTAGCTTAATGTGGTAAAAAGTCTAAGTTTGAAAAATTATATCACTTGGTCAATGTATATAAGCAAGAGGCATATCCCATGAGTTAGTTTGAAAAATCATTATTATTATTTTTTTTTTTGCTACTAGGTTGACTCTAAGTCATATCCTCTACTTGGTTGACTCCAAACTGCATTAGATTCATCACATGTTATGACAAAATATAGTGAGAGCGTAATATAAGTAATCATTTTCTTGAACCCAGAGATCCAGTTGTAAAAACCAAAGATCAAAAAATGAAAAAAAGAGGGAAAAAACCTATTTTGCTCTGTAAAGGAAACCAGCATCAATAATCGAAGACTAAGACTACAAAGAGTCCCTTTTTTTCCATATCTATTACCTGTTTGCGTAAAGTACCAAAAGGGCTGAAAATTAGACCACAATTATTCTCGAATCTTTTAAAGAAGCAACCTTTTTACCATGATGTAATGGAATATCATTTTTGTCAATATGAAATATGAAAAAGTTCTTATTTATCAATTCTACCTTTTATCATAGGTAAGAGACTGCTCATAAATCATGAGAAGAAAACCGGTTGCATTAGGAAAAGAAAAGATGAATTTTTTAACGAGAAATCGGACAGAAGATCGAAGCAAGAGCACACCTGAATGCGGAGATAGAGACGACGGGTGTAAAAATCCTCGAGCCCTAGGCAGATCGGCGCGTACCCCTGTTTCCAATGGCAACGAGATCCCTCTCAGAAACCAAATCCAACACATAACCCAAGGAAAGAGGTAGAAAACTAGAAGAGCCAAATGGAGGAGGAATCGAAAGCAAGGAAAAAGACGGGACCTTGAGGTCTTTGGATTTCGACCAATCGATGAGCTTCCTGAAGAAATCCCTCAGCTGCCCGAAGGCGAAGAGGAGACCGTAGCTGAAGAGGGTCGTGAGCGCGGTCAAGTACGGCAACCTCACCATCGTTCCCTTCGCCCGCTCCTCGAAACCGCTATTGATCGCAAGAGAGAAAGAGAAAGAGAGAGAGAGAGAGAGAGAGAGAGCAAGCGAGATCTAAGGAGCGAGGGAGGGCAGGAGAGATCAACGAGGATGTGGATGAGGAGAGAGGAAGGAGGGGAGCGAAGGTTTTAATAGAGACGCGAATGGTCGCCAATGGCGTCCGGTTTCAAAGACGCCGGAGCCAGAGAGAGAGAGAGAGAGGTTTGAACGTTGAATTGTTGAAGGGGAGGTGGAAAAGGAAAGAGGGGTCCGTTGACTGTGGAAGGAGCCAATCGATCCCCTCTCTCTCTCTCTCTCTCTCTCTCCTTCCTTTGCTCTCATTTGGCATCTCACTTGAATTCGTTATAAAAATATAATTTATTATTGCAAAACGTTATTAAATGATAATGATCCATCTTAATTTTTTTCTTTCTCTTTATTTTTTTTCTTTTCTTTTAAGATATTTGTAAACAATGTAATTGTTAAATATATATATATATTTTTTTTAAAAAAAATATTTATTTATCTATTTTTATTAATATTTTTATATAATTTAAATTTAATGATCATAAAATAATAATAAGATGGTATAATATTAATGATCATGTCTTTATATTAAAAATGAGATTACTTTTCAAACTTTCACTCCAAATTTTTTTAGATTTTTGATAATTATAATTTAGTCCCCAACTCTTACGTTTATAACCTTTTATTATATTAAAATTGATGAAATAAATGATATATCGAACATATAAATTGACTATCAAAAATGATAGATTGATTATTTTATTAATTTTATTTGATTCTATATAATTAAATATTAGAAATATAATATTTTTAAAATATAAGAAATTAAATAGTAACAAAAGATTAAAATGAATTTTGATGAAAATTTGAGAATTATTTTCGCTTATAATTATTATCATCCTTAGACCAAAAAAAGATGTTTATTCCAACATAAAAAGAATAAGTCATCTCAACAATTGCAGGCCAGCTCATAATAACAAAGATAACAAGTTTGTGCCAATTCCATTGGACATGGACATTTGGTAAGATCCAAAGGTTTTTTTTTTTTTTAAAAAAAAAGGGACACCCATGGATAGAATTTAGGAAGGCCATGCGGAAGGATCAAAGAAGGGATTTTTAATTCTTTTCAAATGGAACGGATCGCCATTGACTACCATTTAAGCCTGAAATCTCCAAAGATAAAGCCTGAACGTTTTCTTTTGCTTGGATGCATATAAATTTGGACTCTCCTCACATAATCGACAGCAGGATCCGACGGAATCCAGTGACGCAATCTTTAGTCTTTAACGGCCAGAAAAAAAAAAAAAAAAATTTCCACATAGGGAGTCGTAAACAAAGCTCTGAAGTCCAAACCATGGAATATTTAGCCTAATCAACCACAGGCCAAGTCAAACTTTCCTAGGCCCGCATCACTTTCGAATTAAAGTTGTAAATAGATTGGATCAAAATCAAATTAAGTAATGCTTGATTTTAATCCTATTTAATTTTATATTTGAATTTTAATTTTAAACCAAACTCAATCCATTTATTGATTGGATCAGATCGAATCAGATATATGAAAGAAATTTTAGACCCAATAGTTCATACGGATTTATTCGGATCCAATCCAAAATATTATATTTAAGCCAAGCATCTAATTATTATTTTATTACTAAAATCTAGTAATTGATAAATAAATATAGATTCACTAATGAGATTAAAAAGAATTAATTTAAGCTTAGATTTTTTTTTCAAAACTCTTAATTCTATCCAAGTAAATGATTATCCTTGCGTTTATAAATTATAGTATTTAAAATATTTATTAATATATTTAAATATATTACAAATAAAAATCTATCAAAATAAATAATAAAATATAAATATTTAGATATAATTTTAAAAAATGGAAGAAGATCTAGTTATTAAGATAAAAAGAAGAATTAGTTTAAATTATAGTCCATTTAATGAATTTATAAAGATAATTAGAGTCAAAAAAAATAAAATTTATATGATTAAGATTTATGGATAGAAATAAATTAGGTTTAGATCCGATCAAATTAAAAAATATAAAATTTGAATCTGATCCAAAATTTAGGTCGTATCCAATTTTTAGACATGACCCAATCCACGGATCTCTAAATATGAACCAAATCGAATCTAATTGAATCGAGACTAAGTTGGATCACATATCAACCCTGACCCATTTGTAGCCTTATTGGATATTATCGTACTTTATTGATTGTAGAAGCTAATCAAATTGGACCTATATCCAATGAATAATTTGATGGTCTCACTCAAAAAGGTTAAATTGGTGAAGCTAGAGAGGAGCATAATGTATCTTCTTAGTTCAATCAAGATGCCTTATTCGTTCCCTTCTATTTATTTATTTTTCATCTAAACTAAACAAGCAAGGATGATGCTTGGATATTGTTGAAGTGAGGAGAAAATTAACATTATAGTAAAAAATGTATATCAAATTAGACAAATATTACTTTCTTTTTATTTGCATTTCCCTATCCTAGAGTTAACAAAGTATCCATGTGATTTGCAAGTGTTAGAACACCATTTTTTTTTTTTTTTTTTGCCATTACTTTCTATCACAATATTTTTTTCTTTTTTTAAGAAAAAATTTTACCATATGTTTTGCAATATACAAAGTGTTGATTCTAAATTGATAATTATAAATATAATCTACCTTGTTCTGATGATTATTCCAGTAGAGTATTTCATTACCCTCATCGTTCTCTTCTTTAATTTTTTTTTTTTTTCTTTTTTTCTTTCTCTTTCCTTTCTTTTTTTCACTATTTTCTTTCTTGCTTTCCTTTTCTTTCTACCATAACTCTTGAAATTTTTTCAATACATAACTAATGTTTATATGGTCGTAAACTGGATCCACTCTGATATCATCTATCATAATGTAGGATTTTATCCAAAAAGACCAGACAAGAAGGTATTATTTAAACTTCTTAATCTCTAGAAACTTCTTTATATATAATCAATATAAGACTAAATACTTGTCAACATGAGCTCCCACATCTATACTGTATATCTAAACTAGAAATGTATTCCACCAAATCATTGAACCTAAAAATTTATTACAGCAAGAGTTGGAGATCTAAAAATATGTCACAAATTTCTACAACCGTATAGAATGAGCAAACAAAGCTGTTTCACCAAACATCTGAGAAAGTTGGCCAAGAAATGGAAAAAGACCACCAACCTTTTAACAGTTCATTGGATTACATTGTTCTTCTTCAAACAACATAACCTACTGGTCCCCTAGGACTTTCTGATCAATTCAAAGATTCACATGTAGTACTTCAAAAATTATTTCTTAATGGATCTTAAACATATATCTAGTTTCTTAAATGATTTGCCTAAGTCCTTACCAACAGTAATTAGCGAATAATGATCTGTAAGGCATCCTAATGTCATTGTTAACACTTTTTTTACCCTCGACCTTAACTGAAAAAGTTTAAGCACATGCTTTACCTTGGTTTAAATGAAGGAGATGCTTATGTGTACATGTTCTTGATGATGATAGATGATAATTGGTGAATATCGATCTACATTCCACAATGTTGAAATTTTTAGAGCACCTACTTCTATCTTCTTAGCATGCATGGCATCCATCCCTAACTTTAATTGAGTAGTCTAGAGACATGTCTTAGCCTAGGATACATTTGTGTTGGTACTGAATGGAGGATAACATGCAATGCATCCAAGCATTAGAGCTCATTGACATCAGTGAAAAACTGTGGTCCACCATTGGAATGCCAGTGTGGACCAATTCGATCATTCCAAATGATGAACTGTGCGCACTCTTGGAAGAAGTCTATGGCTCCCTGTGGTCCTTTTCCCATGGGAGGTCCAATTCGGTTGGCACGCCGGCCGTTTAGAGGATGGATTTTAATTAGATTTGAGAGGTGGAGCATTGACTTAGCAAACACTCTTCTATGTGGTCTCAATCTATCACTATGTGGATTGAATAAAACATTTGGTCTATTTGTCGAACTATTCACGTACAACTTACGTTTGATTTATTACTCGTTTGGGTCATGGCAAGACTCATAGTCCCAAGCCAAAACTTATTGTACTTTGTCTTTTTTTTTTATTTTACCGTCTAGCTTACGTTGTTCAAACAAGTCCAGTATAATTTTCTGGTCTTTGTTTGCAAACCTAATTAATCCTTCTTGTGGGTTACAAACTCGTAGAAGGAGAAACACTAATAACCATTTCTTGTTTGCAAACCTAATTAATCCTTCTTGTGGGTTACAAACTTGTAGAAGGAGAAGGAGAAACACTAATAACCATTTCTTGTGGGATGGATATGAAACCTAATTAATCCTTCTTCGATTAGGTAATTGAAATTTGGCACAAATCAATTTACTCAATAAATGGTTATTGGTGTTTGTTTTTTTAGCTCAATCTCTTCAATGCAATCAATACACATGTCCTTGACGATGGAAGGCAACATTCGGCCTTTCATAATATTGAATGAGAAATTTGAAAATCTACTTTAATTGATGTTTCATTAGCATCAAACGTCTCGATGAACATTAATTTTCAGTACCATAATGTCACAAAGTATAAATACATGTATTAAAATGATGTACTTATTTGCATGCCAAGACCTAGCCTCGACTCGAATTATTTAAGATTATTTATTTCGATGAGACTATTGCTCATTATAGAGTGATGGTTGATGTGGACCAATTCAAGCATCCAAGATTATTTGTAGTGGCATGGTCAATTGTTTTGAGGTGGAGGACAAGGAAATCATCATACATGTTGATGAACAAAGTTCGCTTGAAGGTCATGGTCTATTTATTGGGCGGTCCAAGTCGGTTGGCTCATTGGCATCTGAAAAACAAATATCAAACTATTTCGGGAGGTGCAAAATTGTCTTAGTAGACGTAAATCATACGGACCATAAAAATATAACATCCTAATAATGTTTAATAAATCTCAATCCAAGATTGTTTGGCATCGCATATCATAACCTTCCTTTTAGTATCCATGAGATGCTGCAAACTTGAAAAGAATGGACCCTCTTTAACAGCACTTTTAGTTTTCAGACTTTATAAAAGTCAAATTTAATTTTTTAGAAAAAGTCTGAATCTAAAACTTATTTGATGGTCACTTAGATTGTAGCTATAGCAATGTAGTAATGGTCAATGGATGATGGTGGGGGTCAAATGATGGTGGCGGTGGCAATCATAATATTTTCTTGTGGCCGTAGCCTCTACGGTCATCACATGCTATGGTGTGAAACTGACATCATTTATGTTGAAATTTCAAAATATCAGCCAATGAAAGGTGGCCATCACTGTTTGAGTGTGGAATATGCAAGTCAAACTTGTTTGATTCTAGTGCATGTTCCAATACCATTATTTTTTTTATGTTATTGTTTGTGTCATCTTCTGTACAAGAATTGGTCCAATTATATTAGCTTGGCCTTTCATTGCCTCAACTATTATTTGACACATATCATGTATGTGCAAGAAGCAAAGCCATGCATCCACCATCGTATTTAGCTGAGGAAGAAGAAGAAACGAATGCTTTTGAAAGGACTTCTAGTGACATCAACATAAGAAAAAGTAATTACTTATTTAGAGGACAACACAATATTTGCAAGCTTCCACTGATGAACAAAATTAGTTCCATCCCATTTAAGTTGGTAGGAGTCTATTTCATCAATCAATAACCGAGAAGAAAAAAGCAAGACAACAAAAAAGGGTCGTTTTCAGAAATCTTGGCAGATGAAAGTGGTCCATATATTAAGATCCAAAAATATTTAATGTGTCCATATATATGAAAGTGGTCCATATATTAAGACCCAAAAATATTTAATGTGTCCATGATCTGCCGGCCTAGTTAGCTTTATGTTCTCTAGTGATTTCCAATTGGGATCACCAATTTATTTTATTTTTCATTATTTTTTCATATGTTTAGGATCACCAATTTATCCTTGACTGTATCCTAGATCTCTAAACTCTAGATTACTGAAAAGGAGGCAGCAATTCAGAAAAAAAAGCTGAATCAAAGTAAATTAACAGTGGCCTTTTATATTTTATATTATTTATGTCAGGTATGTGTCTTTTCCCCTTAAATTTCATGCCAACAGAAGCTAGTCTCAGGCTGAACAAAGTCTTTAGACATATAGCCTGTCAAGATTTCTAATTTTATAAGGGACTAGGCACAGAAGATGCATGAAAAGATCTTGAGCTTGTGCTTGAAAGGACCTGAGTGTAATGAGTTCTAAAAATGAATCTTGCTCCAGCTTGGCCTTGTTTAGAAAGCCATCAAAATTTTCTTTCACCATCCCCTAGAGAGTGGGGAGCTAAGAGACCAAACCTGAAGGGGAAGAGAGAGCTCTTGGAGTTACAAGTAGGGGTTGGCAAGGACTGCACCAGACTGAAATCCAAGGCATCGGACCGGATCGGCCTGAACTTGGGTTAATTATTACTGGCCAACTCTAATCCTATGGGAATCTCTCAGTATTTATTACCGGCCAAAGAAGTTAGTACTGGACTGAATTTGTTTCTCTAGATGACCTCAATCCCAACTTTAATAATAGATATATTATAATTATAGAAACACATACACACAGATATTCTCAAGTTGGATCGAGTCTGTTTTTTTTCTAAGTCTATAGAAGTAGCCCCAAATTTGATTGGAATAAAAAAATAAAAATAAAAAAAAAATAAAAAAAAAAGAAACAGACCTAAACCAGTCCTATAGGCCAACATGGCCTAAATCCAGAAATTTTGATTTCTGCAACCAAACTCAGAGTGGTGACCCACGGGCCACCCTGCCCACCCCTAGTAAAAAGAATCCCGATGCCACGCATGGACAAAATTCATGGGCAAGTTGGATGGCCAGGTTAACAGTGCCACGTGTTGTAGAAACTGTCTGGGAAAAGCCTTTCATTATAGCCACAATGTGAAGCAATGGATTGCTGATGACCAGAACTCCCATCAGAAAAGCAGCTCAACAAATATTGAATGGAATCAAATATTGAATGGAATCAAAACTATAACAAGTACAGCTCTTTGCACTAATATGGCTCTACGTGGCTCTAGCTATATCACAATCTATCAATATATGAACTGGTTGATAAGCAATCAAGTCTCTTAGTACCAAGAGAGCCGATCCATGCTAAGCAATTAGAGTTATGGCAATACTTCTGTGGGAGACCATGACTGCATAATTATTTATTCTTGTTTTGTTTGTTTCATTGGCATCATTGGGTGCTCGTTTCACATTTTAGGCTTGTTGGCCTCACAGTAGGCATGGGTGGCTTCCTACAAAAAATGCCTGCTCTTTCAAAAGTAGCTTGATGGTCAGAAAATAACAAAATTAATAATAACAAGAAGAAGAAGAAGAAGAAGAAGAAGTTGGTGAAAATTTTAAACTATGGAAAAGGAATAGTTCATGATACAAAGAAGTGGGTGACCATCATCCATGCATGCGCTCTAGTTGTTTTGAGTTTTATATTTGACCTATATCTGAAGTTATGATCCATAAGTTAGACATGGTAGCAAAATTAGGGCCTGACTTCGAATCATGTGAGTTATGGTAACTTTAAGAACTCATTCAAACCTAACCCTCAATGAGACTTGAAGTGACCTTATCCTGAACCTTATGCACCCAGGGATGTCAATGGACCAGCGAGCTGCAGTTTATCCCACACAAGCCCAGGAGGAAAACAGGGGCAAGCATAGACAGAAGGGATGACCAAAAACTAGACTGACCAAATAATCTCATCTATTCTTTTCTTTTACAACATGCTTGATAACATGGTTATGTGTGCGAAGAGAGAGACTTTAAGGGAGAAGATGGAGGAAGTGTGAATATTTATGGGATTATCAATGTGCAACTTAATTATTCTTCTGTTAGTTCTGAGAAATACAATTGAGATGATACCTTTTGGTCTCAAACACAGGACCTCTCCATGTGGAAGGAATGGTGGAGCCAAGTCCAATTGGTCTTCGGTCAATCTTGCCACCTGAGGCCAGCCACATCTCTTTAATCCTTGCTCACACTCCAGTCCTGTGATTAAAGTTTGGTTGCGTTCCAGGTTCAGGCACCCTTTCTCTTGTTCCACACTTATGGTTGCTTGAATTCTCGCAAATCAGTCAAGTACTGCCAAATTAGATTTCAAAGTATACATACATAAGTAAATTTTAGCAAATGTTGAATTAGCTAATGATTGTAGAATTACATTGAGTTCTTTGGTTTCACCTCTGTCCTTGCCACTTGTGATTCTGGATTCAAGCCTGAAGGTGGCACCAATATGCTATGTGAAATGCTTGATAAAACTCTCTTGCAACAATACAGAACCTCACCTGAAAAAGCTACTCAAATAATGTTATTATTCCTTTAACCTTGCATAAATATTCAAGAATTTCCCAGTGCATCATCAATATTAAATGAAACAAATGTCTATACAGGTCCTAAATGCAATCAATTCAAGTTTATTCATAAATGCCATAATCAATCTTAAAAAAATCTCTATTATGGTGTCTCCTAATCCATGTGTCATAATCCAAGTCTCTATATATCACTTATAACAATCTAAGATTTTAACCAAAAAAACTGATTAGAATATTGTCTAGATTTCTTGACTTGTATAAATATCTAACATCCTTCGAGCATACTATGGAAATTAGATTAAAAAATATACCCTTACAATTTCTTTCAAGATTTTAGAGTCTAGGATTTGAGATAATATTTTGCGACGGCATTTTGTACTGTTGGACCATAAGAGTTCAAGACAACCAATCTTCAGATAGACTGCCAGTAGGCGAATTGAATAATTAGGTGGAGCAACTAGAGAGAATGATATTAACCTCTCTCCCAACCCCCCCCTCGATGCAAAGGAATCAACTAGGTTTAAAGCCCAACACAGTGGCCCTGAGCTCAAATTAATAATATCAAGCAAAGACTCATTTTGGATTGAACCTAACCAATCAAGGCCACAAAGCACAGGCACCCCAAACTGCATGCAGTCATGAAACTATCATGAACCACTTGATTTTCCCCTTTGATGAATGATTTCCCAAAGTACTCTGGGTAAACTAATTTATGATTAAAAACTATCCAACTATTCATGAATTTAATGACTTATTCTCATTTGATTTGATAAAATTTTAATTTATAAATTAGTGATGCTATTTATTTTTCTCAATGTTGTTCTTTTTGCTATTGTTGTTGCTATTTTCCATGACCTTGTTTCATGCATTTTAAGTTACACCAAAATCTCATGGACATGCAATTATAACAACTAACATTACCGACTCCCAAATGATTTACTAGAAAATTTTCATGCTGATTTGAGTTCCAATCCTACCATGTCAATGAAATTAAAACCATGATACTAGCTACTGACAAGCTCATAATTTCATGCTGATTTGAGTTCCAATCCTACCATGTCAATGAAATTAAAACCATGATACTAGCTACTGACAAGCTCATAATTTCATGCTTGTAAAAATTCATCCATTTTTGCAAGGAAGAAAGGTATAAAAGCGCAATAACATATTTTAATGGGTATCTTATGTGGTACATGTCAGGATGTGTCATACATGTACCAATACTAATGCTTAAAAGATGATGGTGATGGCAATGATAAGGAATTATTTTTTATTATCGATTCAGATTGGTTAGTTTAGATGTCTATTGAGATCCAATGGTTATTTTTTGTGGGCTAATGTTGGAAACTTTAAATTCACTTAATCTCCTAAATTTGCCCTTTTTCTTTTCTTGAATGAGAGACAGGCGACTATTTAACCCTCAATTCACAAAAAGCGAAGAAAACCTGGAAACCAGTGGACGCCTGGAAAGAAATCTTGCCCATTAGCATCTCTGATCTCTGGATCAGTACCAAATTAATAATAATTAATTTCATCTTTTTCTTTTTCCTCCACATGGCTTTTAGTTAAGCAAATTTTCCTTTACATGCATGTGTTGAAATGAGCTTTTCAACTAAGGTGATTGCAAGTTTCTTAACCAACTAAATTAAAAATTGTATAGAAGAAGTCAAGAAGATTTATGGCCCTACCACACCTTTTTCTTTTAATTTGGACACTAGAAAATACCTAAGATTAAGATTTCTACTTGGAAACTACAACCTAGCATTCTAGTTGACCCAAACACAAGGGCAGCAACTTCCAGGGCAAGTGCTTGGAACACAACATCTGTGCTTAAATTCAAATCCATTTCTTTACTGCTCACCTAAGGGCTCTCTTTCTTCTATATCTTTGTTGCCCACCAGGGAGATTTGGTTTTTATTCATAGATTCTATTATTATAACACCAATGGATGGCACATGCATATGGTATGGGCTTCATTTTTCCACAAACTGTTGTTTCCACATGGTTGTGCTTGTGAGAGCTATCACAATAGTTGTGCACTAGGTGACATCATGTACACATAAACATGGCTTGATAAGGCACCTCACCTTCCAAATCTTTTCCCATGAAAATGACCCAAGCTCTTGTTATTTCCCTCTTGAAAGAAACCTTCCACTCCATTTATGCTAGCTATTCTCTTTATACTATCCAATCATGTAGGCTACCATTTAAGGAAAGCAGAACCTCATGCACCAATACTTTATTGTTTTATGATAAAGATTAAATAAAAGTAATCACTTTTATTAAGTAAATGAAAGAGATATAATAAAGAAGGATGGATAATAAAAGAACATTAGCCCACAAACTTAATTTCATCTAGTACATGTTCTTCATGAAAAGAAACAAGTTGCCTCTCCTGCTCCGATTCCCTCAAATACCACGATGAAATGATCCCACTACCTGCTAAATGTATATTATTATAGACACAAGTTTCAGTCCTGCCAGTTAAGCCTTGAGGGCACATGCAGGTTAACATGTTGAACTGACAGATATCTGGAGTAGGATTCACAGATAGCAAGTCTAGAATTCTTGCAATATAAAAGGATAGTATAAGAGAAAAGGAGCCCTCTAAAATCATGCAGCCCATTCTAGGGTAGAAGAGTAGCACATGCATGCAAAAGAGTGCAACCTTTTAAACTTGTCATGGATGCATATGCCATATAGATAACAAAACTCCTCATTGGATTTAATGATAGAAAAATAGGCAAGGATCAAGTGGTAACAAGCAGAGTCATCATTTTTCCTTAGTCTAAATCAAAGGATCTAAACACACTTGCCCACCAGCAACAAACACGATATCTTCCCTCTTGGACATCAACTAACTCCAGTGCCATGACTGCAGTTCTCAATTAAAGGTTAAAATGTACAGCATTAGTCCGATAATATTAAGTAAATGTAGAACACCAAGTTGGAAAATGAGGAAAATATGTTTAGAAAAGTGAAAATGGACCACAAAAACCAAAGTGAAGACTCAGGCATGGTGAGCAAATATAAGCATTGCAGATTAGATTACATACTTGAATTAGCAAGATATAAAATACAAATCATAAGTGATATTATGCTTTGACATGCTAATTAAAGAGACAAACCTACGTTAAAAATATGTCGCATGGAGGAAATGAAAGCAATGACTCATAACAGTTAATACAAACAGATTCTCAGTTTTGAAAATAAATGAACAAAATGTCATGCAAGATCGTAGTACATAATATTCATGTTACCTTTGATATTGAGAAGACTTCTCACTTGCATGTGGAAATGCAAAAAATCTCACTTTCTTGACAACAATTGCAGCAGATTTAGACTTTCCCTTCTGTAATGTGTTCAAATTTCAGCCAATGAACAACTGATGGAAGCAATATGTCCAACAACTGCCCCAAGACAAGGTGTGCCAGTTGCTAGGAAGGCTCAGAGGGATTGGTTCAGGTAGGCTGCAGATGACATGCAGTTTATAATGGCCCTCAAGAACATAAGGCATCACCAATAATCACCACAGGAGCAAATTCCATCCACAAAATGATGAAAGCGGTTCATATCTCTCACAATGATTTCACGTTGAACAACCTTAGATATTATCTTAAACACCGCATGACAGTCTGAGCAAAACCGAAGATTCTTGATAATACGGATTGGACTTCCTGATGGCACCCTTACAAGTGCATATGCCAAGGCCAGCCTCTCACTATGAACCCAAACTAAACGTTCTTTTTGGTCCTCTGCTATATCATGCAAGACTGCGTTACTATCAGGAATATAGCCTGCTTTCTTGGTCTTCATTTGTAACCATTCCAGCATTGCATTGATTGCCCTCATATCTCGGTGTGATGCATCTCCCACAGAAAAAGAATGGATTTCACCCTGGATCTCAATCCAACTGAGGCCAGGCTCCTTTTTCACTCCTTTACTTCTCATTGATTTCCTAACGAGGGCCACATCACCCCAATTTCCTCCTGCAGCATACAAATTTGATAACAAGACATATGTTGTCTTATCCTGTGGTTCCATCTCCAACACTCTTTGTGCGCAAATTCTCCCTAGCTCGACATTTTTGTGGACCAAACAAGCACCAAGCAATGCACGCCAAACCATAGGGCTAGGTTTCATTGGGATTTCTTCAATAAATTTCATGGCATTATTGAGACGACCGGAACGTCCCAAGAGTCTAACCATGCAGGTGTAGTGTTCCATACATGGTTCAATGCCATATTCCTGAGTCATAGATTCAAAATAAGATAACCCCTGGTCTACTAAACCTATATTACTACAAGCTGATAAGACACTGACAAAAGTTACATCATTGGCCTCAACCCTCATTTCCCTCATCTTCCTAAACAAACTTAAAGCATCCAAACCCAAACCATGTATAGCATATCCTGAGATCATAGCATTCCAAGAAATCACATCATGCTCTCTCATCATGTCAAAGACCCTACGAGCATCTTTGATGTTCCCACACTTAGCATATGTGTCAATAAGAGAGTTACTTACCACAATATCATTGTTGAATGTGGTCTTGGAAATCAAGGAGTGGACCTGTCTTGCCAATTCAATGGCTGCTATGCTTGCACAAGCTCGAAGTGCACTAGAGTAGGTGACTTGAGTCCCTGGCACCTGAGCAACTTGCATCTGATGAAAGAGCCTTAGAGCATCCTCTCCAAAACCTAATTGAACATAACCGACAATCATTGTGTTCCAACTCACATCATTACTATGGGGCAATCGAGAAAAAATGTCAATCGAGGCCTCCATATCTCCACACTTAGCATAAACATCAATGAGTGCATTTGCCACAAAAATCTCCCAGTCAAAACCTACCTTCACAACATGACCATGGACCTGCTTGCCCAAGTTCAAGCCTCCCATATTTGCACAAGCTTGTAGAACACTAGAAAAACTAAATTCATTTGGAACTACTAAAGCTTGCCTCATTTGACAGAAAAGTTCCAAAGCCTCCTCATTTCGATTGCTTTGAGCATACCGAGCAATCATGAAACTCCAAAGAATAACATCATGATGGGGAACCATCTCAAAGACTAAGTGAGCATCTTCAACATCCCCACACTTTGCATACATATCAAGCAAAGCACCGCCCACATAAGGGTCTGATCCATAAGAAGTTTTTATCGAGCAACCATGGATACTTTTGCCTAACTCCAATGATGACAAGGAAACAGCAACCTTAAGCAAACTAGTTAGAGTGAAGTTGTTTGGCTTCAAACCAACCTTCCTCATTCTAGAGAAGATTTGCAAGGCACTCTTGGTGCAATCATTCTCGGCATAGCAAGACACCATCCCAGTCCAAGCAACAATGTCTTTTCCTTTGATTTCATCAAATACCTTCTTTGCATCATCAACAAGACCACAAAGTGAATAAGCATCAATTATAGATGCCCCAATAAATGCATTTGAACCATGGCCGAGCTTACAAATACAAGCATGCACACACTGACTAAGCTCCGGCAGCTCCATAATTACAAAGAGTTTCAAAATTGTTGTAAACACATATTGATTAAGCTCATGGCCTTCTCTATAAAGCCTGAGAAAAAGCTGAGCTGCTTCTAGGAATTGGTTATGCTGAGCAAGACCCTGGATTAGGGTGACAAAAGAAACCATATTTCTCTCACACATATCTTCAAACAACTTACAGGCATCATCAACGTGATTGAATTTTACATACATGTTCAGGAGAACATTCCAACAGAACAAATCCAAACACCCACCACTCTTAAGGGCATGACAATGAAGTGCTTTGCCTCTAAATCGATCCCCATGTGCAATGCAAACCTGCAGGGCCCTGGCGTAAGCAAAAGAATCGAACTTGAGTGCTTGACTAATATAATTCTCCTGTTCTACCACCAATTCAGCAGCATTTGCTAGAAAATCACATCGACGAAAGCCGGCCAAAGGATTAAATTGTTGGATGAGAGTGAAAATTGGCTGTTTGAATCTCCTAAATAGTGAATATCTAATCATAACTTTGGAAAGATGACGAGAATGCATTAAAGGTCTCAGCTTGACATCCAATAAATATAGGGATTGAGAGATCGGTTGATTTTCTTGATTATCTTGATTCTCTACTCAACAATTCCATCTGCATGCAGAATATATAAAAGACAAAATGATTAGGTGTCCCAACAAGTCCCATATCTATTTTGGGGGAGAAATTTAGCAAAAGTCTTAGCTAACAAGGTTATGTACCTACTCTCTTTTAGATAGGCACCAAAAAAAGAACTCCAAGACTCCTCCAATGAAAATTTGACACAACAAATAGGAGGGATAAATATGGTTGGAGGGATGGAGGGATGTGTCTACATAATGCAGCTTCACAAGCAAGCTGATATCAAAGACCAATTATCGGCATTTAGTAAATAGATTGCTGCAGGTTAAGGTATTTTAATCCGAATTATTCAAGAACAAATAGATATCATATGCCAAATTTTAAAAAATAAAAAAGAATCTCAGAAGTGCCTAAAACCTCAGTCAACAAATTCAAACGAAATGGAAATTGAAGAAAACTCCATCAAGTCTAGAGTAAACAGAGAACCATTTGGAGATCTCCCAAGGATCCAAAACAATAAGAAACCTTGACCCCAGAGATTAGAACCCTAAACCTTAGAGATGAGAGAGCTCCAGGTTCCACAGTCTATGAGCTCAAACATGGGACATGGGATTGTAAGTTATCCCAAATATTTAAGGACTTCAATGAAATATCAAGTGTTTATAGAGACTTGTTTTAATTGTTGTTTATGTCTTGAACCAGTCTTGGCAGGTTGTGTGAGGGGCATGCGTCGCTATACTCCTAGCGTCTCAGTTATTAACAAACTTTCCTATCTCAAGAGATTAGAAGGAAATAATAGAATAGATGCTATGTAACACATTGGATTGTAGCCTAGTGGTTGAATCCCTCTTCCAAGACAAGGATATACTATGTTCATACACAAGAATGTGTTTCCTAGAATGTTTGACACATGCAGTTCTTCAATCATTTCTTACAAACAAACGGTTGCAGTCCCAGCAATATTCTCCAGAAATAAAAGATAGATGTCATATATGCAATAGCAATAACTAGAAGTGTCACACATCCAACTGGAGACATTATCCTTATTGCTATCATTTCACAACTACTCTCCTTCCTTGAAGGATTGTCTATTGCAAGTAACAATATAGATAAAATCATGATAAACAACAAGCAACCCTATCTAAATAATTCACTCACAACAACTGATCCAATTTGGTATGAGAGAACTCTACGGAGTCTAATCTTGCAAGCATCGATATGAATGTTCTTAATAGAAATAGACATACCTGAACTGGATCCGCTAGATCCAATAATGGACACATTTTTTTCTAGAGCCATGGATAGGCAATGATTTCATACAAAGACCTAACTCTCAAAATTAGGCTGGTATTAGCTAACAGGATGGCACTAAACTTAAGTATGCATGAACAAGTACATGCCCCCAAACAAGCAAGCCAGTCTTTGGCTACCTTGAATTAGTGAATAGAAAGATATTAAGTTCCAAGTACAGACTTCAAGATCCTAAAAGTTAACCAATATTTTATCAATCAGTTCAATTTGAAGACAATCCAAATCATCTCACTGCTTTATTGTACATTGGTCCAGCATTAGTGCAAGAAACATTCCAATTAGGGCCCAATTTGGTGATCCTAATCTTACCTTGGTTACCAGCATGGAGAAAATTTTGAAATGTATTAAATGAAATGGTTACAAATCATGCACCAAAACCAATCAGTAATGTGATTTTATGGGAGATCTAGCCTCTAGAAAAACTCACCTAAAGAGGTAATCCTAAGGGCATGGATTTCTCACATAGATCCTATTTATATCAGCCCAATGCTTGAATTCATATGGAACGACAGGACACTTCTGCATTGCGTACATATTTTCTAGTGCAAGTCTCATCTCAAGCCAACACTATTCTAATGGTGATACTTTTATATCAAGGTGGCATGCATTCAAGCTAATATGGTTCTATTGCAATCATTTTTTTAGCTGGTAATGGATCCCCAAATATTGACCCAAAACTGAACACCATTGAAAGAAGTGATGTCAGAGGCAGAGATTAAATACATCATACAATAAAAACCCTAATTTTTGGACAATTTGATGGGCAAACTGATATAAACAAGCAAATATCAGCATTTAGTAAATAGACCGATGCAGATTGAAGTATTCTGATCCAAATTATTCAAGAACAGAAAGAAATCAAATACCATTTTTAAAAATAAAAAAGAAAGAATCTCGAAAGTACCTGAATCCCCAATCAATGACTCTAGATGAACAGGAAAATGAAGAAAACTCCATCAGGTCTGGTGTAAATGGAGAACCATTTGGTGATCTCAGACGAATTTGTCCTCAAAAGCCACTGTTTCCGCAGATCGAAACCCGTTTCGATCGACTTCTTTCACCGAGCTCTCCGTAACGCGCTCTATTTTGCCCCAGTTGGCGCTCTCTGCGTTCCGTTTCGGACCCTAGAAGATCTCGATCCCTAGAGACCTAACCTTAGAAGGCAAGGCCAGAGATTACCGGATCCCCCAAGAATTTCTCCCCAGGATTGCGGGAGATGCGGCCGCCGGATCCAATCGATTCTTCGTGATCCCAAGCAAGAAACAAACCCTAGATTGGATGGCGAGGGACCAGCCTCCTCTCCCTCATCCTCATCATTTCTATTTTCCTCACACCCTGTTTTTAACAAATGAATTTCACAGTTTTTATGGAATTCATTTGCAAATCCATGATCAGTTATATTTGGCAACTAACAAATCATGGATTTTTCGAGACAATATCAGGGAACTTGATCAGAAAAAATGACAACTTTATTTCAAACCGTTGGACAGGCGACGCCACCCAGAACTCATTCGATGTTTTGCCAAAGCCAAGATTCCCCTTCTACGCAACAATTTTGCATGACCCTACCAAGTCATACTTCCAAAGTCCAAATGAAGCATGAGAAAGGTAAATTCCATGCTCACCTCCCCACTTTCCACCTCTCCGGCAATGCTGAAGAGCCCAGCGAGTTTTCCGACATCAAAGTGCAGATTACCGACGAAAAGCCTCAAATTTGTGCGGGCATTGATGGATTATTACCACTACTGCTACCTCCTTCGACTGGTTCTTAGTCGTCCTCGTTGAAGGCCGCTTCTTGCTTGCCCTAATCGAGCCAACGGTTCCGGGCATCGGTCTCCTCCTCCCGTCGCCTTCGTCCAAAACCGAGGCAATGGGATCAAAGAAGACGGCAGTAGGAGGAGTGGGCCTCTTTGTATGCGTCTTGAAGTGTCCCTGGACCGGGCCCAGGACCGGAGGTCGCGGCATAGCATCTCTGAACCCAGATCTGGAACCCAATGAATCAGAAAAATCAAGCTCAAAGAAAACTGGATCTAAGGATTTTTCTTTAATTGATGGGAGTAACCAGGTTACCAATGGAATGAATCGACTTGAACCAGTGGTTCGCTGGTTCAGAAGACAACGTCTTCTTCATCCTCAGCCAAAACCCACTGCTCAGCCAAACCCTTCACCCAGCCAACAACAAGAACACACACAGGGAGGGGGGTTTACCATGGAGCTTGGCAGGGAAAACGGCGACGGCGAGAAGAAGGAGCGGCGGTGGCAGCGGCTAACGATTCCAGCGACGGAGGACATCGGCATCAAGAAGGAGAAGGCGGAGAAAGAGGGTGGACATCGGACGGCTGCGGCGGTTCCGAAGACGGCGGCGAGGCGTCCGTGGAACTCCTCAGCGGCGGCGTGAAGGAGATGCTGATGGTTCCGAAGAAGGGGAGGAAAGCATCGTCCAAGTCGATGGAGGGAGAGGAGCGACGGGGATGGGAGGGTCAACGGCAGCGGTGGGGAAAGAAGAGGCCGTGGAGGGCGAGATCCGGTGGCAATGCTGGTGGACGAGAGAAAAGACAGGGGGCGGCGGCGTTCGGCAACTAACGGCAGCGGCTGCGGGATCTTAAGACGGCTGCGGCAGCGATGGTGAAGAAAGGGAGGAGGTCGTCGCTCCAACCACAGCGACGGAGGGTGCGGTGGATTGGGTAGAAGGGAACTGGGGAGATAAGATGAAGATGAAGTCAAAGAGGAGAAGCGATGCTGATGGAGAACAGGGAGAGAAACGATGGAGGTCGGCCACGGCAGCATTCGGCGGTGGCGGAGAATGGAGAAACAGGGAAATGCGCGATGGTTTTCCAAACTTCGGCGACGGACGAGGGCGGCAGCTATGGTCGTCGGCTTCCCAAACTCCGGCAAGATCAGCTCGGTTTGATTCCAAGAATCGGTTTGATTCAATTCATTTTGATCCATTCTAAATGATAGAATTTAATTGAACTATAATCTTCTAAGATTTATTTTAAATTGATGAATTCTACCACAAAATCATTTCAATTTCAATTCTATTAATAAAATTCCATTGTAGAATTGGTTACAAATAGAGCATTAAAGAGTTATATCTCTAATGAAATTTTTTTAATGAAAGCTAGAGCAAATTTTTTTTTTTTTTTTTCCTTCTTTATATTTTTAAAAATGCATCCAATGCGTGCGACCAGTTTAGAATGTTAGATTTTTATTTTATTTTTTTTTTTTTGAAGGATATTTTTTGAAAAATGTACAAAGGTAGCATTTACATATCATAGCATGTGAATGGCATTACATTCACAATATAGAATTTTTTTTTTTTTCTTTGAAGTAAAAGAAAATGGGTAGTATAGAGTCATTAAAGTATATTTTGTAACGATAGGAAGAATGCCACCTATATTGTGGCAATAATTTCTAAAAAATAATGTGATAATGGTAAATGACTAATGTATTAGTATTTATTTATATATTTAAGTGCTACCAATAAATAAAAGTATAAATTTTGGTTTGAGCAAAAATATTTTTCATCCATTTATTAATTGAGTGAGAAATATAAATCCAAACCCAACTTATATATTATATAGGTTACATGACATAACTCGTATAACCCATTTAATCTATATAATTTATATGATTCGTATGATCCATGTAACTCGTATGACCTATGTAACCCATATAACCTGTATAAAATTCGTATAATCTGTATAATACATTTAATACCAATTTACTTATAAAGTAATTATATATTAAAAATCATAACTAAAGCATAAACAAAAAATTTTTCATTCAAAAAAAAAAAAAAAAAGAGATAAGCATAAAATCTTTACATAAGATATAATCATCATCATAAAATAATAATTAATTAAAGAAGAACATTAACTTAGATAAATAGGTCTCACGAGTCGTATCCAAATGAGCTAATCAGATTACACGAATTGATCCATTTAATAATCAGATTAATTGTAAGTCAATTTTGAGTTAAAGGGTCAACATGTTATCTGACTTATTTATTAATCATGTTTAATGAATCAATCCGATTTTGATCCAAACTCTTTTATGCTCAATCTGAGCCCACTAACATCATATTAGGTTTGACTCATGTTCATGAATCGTATTCAAAATTGCTACCCCTAGACTAAGCTAGGCTCGAATCGAGCCAAAAGAAAAATAGCAACCCAAGGTATCGAGCCGAGCCTTAAAGTCAGATCAGCTATTGTTAGCTCGAGCCTAGCTCATTGAATTCTTTAAGGGCCCAAGCCCGGGCCTAGCCCATTCTTATATATATATATATATATATATATAATAATAATTTTGTAATATATATATATATATGATATATGGTGGAATATGGTTGTTAATGAAAAGTTGGGGCGGTGGTGGAAGCTTTGGCACCTTTTTGAAGGGTCTAGTATATATGTTTTTTCATATATAAAATTATACGCACATAAACTAGGCCTAGGCCTAAGAATGGGCATATAAATTGAGGCTCAGCTTGAGTCTTATGGGCTCAAATATGTAGCTCAAGCCCTAACTTTTTGGGTTAGGCTCAAGTTGGCCCGACCACTCGACCCATGCCCATGCCCATCCACAGCTATGGTTGCTTGGGTTCTCATGAGTTAGTGAAATATAGCCAAATTAGGTTTCAAAGAACATAGGTATATGTACAAGTAAACTTTTAAGAAATGTTGAATTAGCTAATGATTGAATAATTACATCGAGTTCTTTGGTTTCACCTCTATCCTTGCCACTTGTAAATTTGGATTCAAGCTAAAAGGTGGCATCAATATGCCATGTGAAATACTTGATGAAACACTCTTATAATAATTTAAAATTTTACTGAAAAAAGCTAGTTAAAATATATTATTATTCTTAAACCTTACATCAGTATTCAAGAACTTTCCAAAACATAATCAATATGAAACAAAAAAAAAAAAAGGTTTATATGGGTCTTGAATACAATCAATTCAAATTTATTCATAAATACTATAATTAGTCTTAAAAAAATTCTCTATTACGATGTCTCTCGGTCCATATGTATAATAAATTAAGTTATCCTAATATCGCTTATAATAATCCAAGATTTTACCTAAAAAACTTACCAAAATGTTATTTGAATTTCTTAGCTTGTATAAATATCTAAAATCCTCCTATCCTACAATGGATATTAGATTAAATATATATATGTCAGTATATATCCTTATAATTTCTTAAGATTTTAGGGTTTAGGATAATATTTTGTAATGGCATTTTGTACTATTGGACCACAAGAGTTTAAGACAAAGCCAATCTTCAGCTGAACTGCAAGTAGAAGAATTGAGTAATTAGATGAGGCAACAAGAGAGAATAATATCAACTTCCTCTCCCTCTCTCTCTCTCCTGCGCCCCTCCCCCCCCCCCCTCAGAACAAAGGGATTGACAACTAGGTTTAAAGTCCAAAGACAACAATGGACCTAAGCTCAAATCAATAACGTCCGATAAAAATTCATCTTGGACTAAACCCAACTATCAAGGCCACATGGCTCATGCTTCCCAAACAACACATGTTTATGAAACTATTATGAACCACTTGATTTTTGCCTTTCATGAATTTAACAAATTATTCCCATTTTATTGGATAAAATTTTTAATTTATAACTTAGTGTTGTTTTATATTTTTCTCAATGTTGTTCTTTTTGCTATTGTTATTGCTATTTTTCATGCCCTTGTGTCATCCATTTTAAGTTGCACCAAAACCCCATAGATATGCAATTATAACATCTAACATAACCTATTCCCAAATGATTTACCAAAAAATTTTCATGCTGATTTAAGTTCCAATCCTACCATGTCAATGAAACTAAAACAATGATACTAGTTACCAACAAGCTCATAATTTCATGCTTGCAAAAGTTTATCCACTTTGCAAGAAAGAAAGATATAAAAGCACAATAACATATTTTAATGCATATTTTAGGTGGCACAATAAGTTTATCCACTTTGGTTAGCTTAGATGTCCATTGAGATCTAATTAATATTTATTTTGTCAGCTATGTTGAAAACTTTAGATTCACTTAATCTCCTGAATTCACCCTTTTGCTTTTCTTGAAAGAGAGAGAGGCCATCATGCAACCTTCAATTCACAAAAAGTGAAGAAAACATGGAAGCTAGTGGAGGCCTAGAAAGAAATCTTGCCCCTTAGCATCTTTGCTCTTTGGATTAGTACCAAAGTAATAATAATTACTTTCATCTTTTTCTCTTTTCCCCCTCCCAACATGGCTTCCAGTAGAGCATAATTTTTCTCTTACATGCATGTGTTGAAATGAGTTTTTCAACAAAGGTGATTGCGAGTTTCTCAACCAACTAAATTAAAAAAAATTTATATAGAAGTAGTGAAGGAGACTTAATGGCCATACCATACCTTTCTCTTTTAATCTGGACACTAAAAAGTATCCAAGATTAAGAGTTCTACTTGGAGACGACAACCTAACATTCTTGTTGACCCAAACACGAGGGCAGCAACTTCCATGGCATGTGCTTGGAACACAACACCTGTGCTTTAAATTCAAATCCATTTCTTTACTTCTCACCTGAGGGCTCTTTTTCTTCTATATTCTTTGTTGCTCACAAGGGAGACTTGGTTTTTATTCATAGACTCTATTATTATAACACCAATGGATGGCACATGCATATGGTATGGGTTTCATTTGTCCACAATCCACATCATTTCCACACGGTTATGGCTGCGATAGCCATCACAATAGTTGTGCACTAGGTGACATCATGTACACATACACATGTGGCTATGTAAGGCATCTCACCTTCCAAATCTTTTCCAATGAAAGTGACCCAAGCTCCTATTCTTTCCCTATTTCTCAAGAAGAGAGAAGCTTTCCACTTCATCTATGCTAGCTATTCTCTTTATACCATCACATTATGTACTCTACCATCTAAGGGAAAGCTAAGCTATGTAGCAAAGAGTTTCACTTATCAATCATCTTATTGTGCTATTAAATAAAAAAAAATGCTTGCCAAGATGCACCAAATACTTGTATTTTTTTTTTATGATAAAGATTAGATAAAAGTAATCACTTTTATTAAGTAAATTAAAGAAAAACAAAATAGAACTAGTCCATGCGCTCCAAGGAGAGCAATTGGAAGGTAGAAATTGGTTTAAAAAATACGCAACATGTATGTCAATAAGAAAGAAGTTGAATACTTTAAAATAATACACTTTGTGGAACATGTGATGCAAGCACGAGTCTTTATACGTACAGCTATTTTTTTTTTTTTTTTTTTTTTTTCCCCTCCGAAAACAGCTTCCATGAAATCTTAAACAAAAAGCTGAAATGGTGAATCTCTGTACATGTTCATCATGTGTTATTGTCCTCTATGTTGAAGAAATTTCCTTAAGAACATGACAGCTCCATGCACTTTCTATTCTGTTCTTTGGGAAAAAAAAAAAAAAGAAAAGATAGAAAGGAACAGGATAAAATATTTTTGCATCATAGTTATATTGATAACAAACAAATAAATCCAAACCCAATCCAACTATGAAAAGCTGTTCATGAACCTGTTTATTTTAGACAATTCCAAGTGGCTTGGTAGATGTGGGTCAGAAATTTCTCAACCTAACTCTCACCATCTCTAACACGGGACGGACAGCAATCCTCCAAATCCTTCAGTGGCTGCCATGGTCTCTCTCTCTCTCTCTCCCACCTAACAAATGGACCAGAGAGTTTCCCCTCACATTCCTACTAGAGATAAAGACAACTACGGCTTTCCCAATGTCAAGTGAAAGACCCAAGAAAGAGAGCTCCAAATCTTCTGCCTGAAGCAACCATTTAAAACGTGAGGAATGGTAAAAAAGCTACCACCTTTTTGCTTCAAGCAATCCTCTTGTTAAAAATATGTGAAGGCAATGGTGGAGTAGGCCTGAAGTTAATATATTATACTTGTGGGGGGCACCAACACGTAAGTTTGCTAGGGAGTTCCAAGCGGTCCTCCTTCTACTTCGTTCCTTGGCCCCATGTATTTTAAAGAGGGAGCATGGCGAGGGTCTTAGGATGATTGGAGGCATTATAGATTGAAATTATTGATGCGGTGTTGTTGGGACTCGTTTATTTTTGTCGCAATTTTCAACCAAAAGAGTAGACAAAATCTGATCAAATATTTTGAAAGGATGTTTGCTGTCCTTAGAATCAATCATGCACAAAATAAGAGAACAACAACTACTAAACGTTTTCTCATCCTTCATTTAGTGGACTTCATGCTCAGTTATATGCATGGAAAAGAAAATAATATAAAATAAAATTATAAAAGTCAGTTAGAACTAATGTGGCTAGAAAAATGCATTTGGTTTCTTTATGTTTACCCATGTAACATCTAATATCTCAGCACTTATGGTCTTATATGATTTAAAAATGTAATTATTTGATATAGTACAAGGTATAACAAGCAAGTATTATGATAAGTTGGATCATGCCAAATTTAGCTAAAGCTAGTAGATCTATAATTAAATATTTAGTTTTACTTTCATGCATCCTATGAGCAAGCGAATGATCAAATAAGGTTTATAAGTTTTAGATGATTTTTTGTATAACTTTTTTTTTTTAAGTTATTATCAAATTTTAGTCAAATTTTTATATTTATACTCAAGTAATTTTGATATATTTTTTATTTTAGTTTCATTTTACATTAGATGAAGTGTGTGAACTAAGACTGGGATCTTCATATAGTCTTATTATATTGTACAAAAGTGATTTTTGACATATAAAAAAAATACTTTTTGAAGAGAATTTTTTTATCTATCAAAGATTTTTTATAATTTAGTTTATTTACAATATAGTTTGATCTTTAATCTTGATTTCCCATTATCGAATCACTTTTTATTCTTCACATTATCACTATTCCTCTTTTTTTTACTCAATTATAATACATTTTACATCTATGCCTACATGTTCCTCCAAGCTTCACAATTGGACTTGACTTTCAGCTTTTAACTACATACAAATCAGGGAGCATTATGGTAAAACCCTCTTAAATTTGGCCAATTCATATATTGACTTCAAAAGTTTTTTTTTTTTTTTAAAAAAAAAAGACTCCTAAGCTTCTGTTTTGATATACAAAGATTTATTTTATATATCTATCTCTTAACATCGTTAAGCTACGAATTTGTTCTTATAAAATCATGGCATTTTTACTTCTATTTAGACTTTAAGATCAAGTTAGAAGGATAATTTTAGTATTATAAAAAAGATTTGCTATCATATGATCATTCTGTTCTAACATCTTATGATGAAGATGGACGAAAAATATTTTTGCTTGTTGAAATGAAGGTTTTAGATTTTCAAAAAATAACTTTTTCTCTTTTGTGAACAATATATAATATATAAATCGTTCAAACTTGATAAAATCTTATTATAATTTCTCCTATAGATAAAGAATGTCATCGTAGTTAATTTAGAAAAAATAACAACTTAAAAACTTGGCATTAATAAGCAATGACTAGCCATCAATTTTTCCTTTAAACTAAAGGAGTTCTTGGTACTCCCAACCCTAAAATAGGTGCGCACTATTGAACAATAAGCTTAGTAGGATTAAAATTTAATGATGAGTAAATAACATTTTACAATTTAATGACAAATAAATTGCTTTATTTTCATCTGCGACATTTCAATCATCAGACATGAGATTATTTATCGCTTATTAACTCCGATATTAATATCTATTATGAGAAACTACTTCCATTACAGTATAATTAGTTACATAATTCAAAAAAAAAAGAAAAGAAAAAAAACCAACAAACCATCCAAAAGAAAGTGACACAAACAAAATGAATAATAGTTAAATTAGTGTTACAAGACATCAACCCTACTAACAAAGGGTGTCATTCTCTTGGCATGTATATATATCATGCTAAATAATATCTATCCATCATCCATCAAAAGTTGGACGCGGTCATCACTTTCATGCTTGTCTTCTTCTCGGCCTTCTCCTTCCTCGAGCTTGCCTCGGCCTCCCCTTCGTATGGTCCAAAGACAGTCAACCTGCACGTTGAAAACGAACCCATTTGACTCCAACCACCAGAAAAAACTACAAACCCATCCGTCACTTCCATTTTTATTTTTAAGCCTAGAACGGAGCCAGAAATCGACCATCCTTGGGCCCCACGACTGGGGGTCTATGTGTGGGGCAATTCCTTCGGGTGCAGATAAGTTAATCGTTTAGTAAATTTCTGAGGCCGGTTCGCGCCCACATCGTACTTCAAGGTTCGAACCAATAAAAAGAAAAAAAAAAAAAAAAAAAAAGACCAGAATAGAAAAAGGCCAATTCAAACCCACCCCAAGACTGGAGAAACAAAAAAATAAAAATAAAAAAAAATTTAAAAAAAGTTGGGTTGGTAGGCATACTACGACACGTGCTAATAAAAAAAATAATAATTTTGACTACTTGGTTGGAAATATATTTATCTTGTTCAGAGAAATTAATACTTTTCCTATAAGAGATTCTTATGTCTCATCTAATTAAGGAGGTTGAAGACTTTCCCATCAAATAGGAATATAAAAATAATATATATATATAATAACTGTATTTTTTTTTTTTCTCTTAAATTTAAGGTTTTTACCTCTCCTTGCGTTTCTCGAGAAACCTCTGCAACGACTTCTTTCGGGCCATCGGCAGATCTACATGAACAGAAAAACGCTTCCATTTTGAGCAAAAACAGCAAGCAAATCTAAGGGCGGGGCTAAAAACAGCTCCATTTTAAGTAAAAACAAGAAGTAAATCTCAGAATCTAGGGGGTGGATTACCTCCGTTAAATTTTTCCAGTAATCCCTCCTCCTGGTTGACGCGGTTCACATCCTCCGCTAATTTTATTATACTCTCCGCCTGTATCCGTTTGAAATTAAATTATTGTTTTGATCGAAAATAAAGAAAAGAATCGAGTTATTATTTCCAGAGATCAAGGAGAAACGAAGAGGAGAATAATAATAACAAACCTTATCTTGGGGGATATCAAAGACGGTGACTGTGCCCTTGTAGAAGATGGTTAACGGAGCTGTTCCCGGAGAAGTCTCGTTAACAGTCCTAAATAAAAGATTAATATAAGAGAGAGAGAGAGAGAGAGAGAGAGAGAGAATTAATAAAATAAGTAATACATTTATTTTTTTAAAAAAGAAAAAGAAAAGGAATAGGCTAAGAAACAACAACTTAACGACTTACTTGGGGGACGAGGCCGGGCCGAGGGCCGGCAGCGGCGACGGCGACGGCGGCGGCGAGGGGAACAGTTGGCGAGTCTCCGCCGCCGGGGCCGGCGCCTGGAACACCGAGCACCCTCCACCGGCGGCCAGCACGCTCCTCAAAACCTGCGGGTTTATCCTGGACATCGCACTCTGGATGCCTATTCCCACCCCACCACGACCACCACCAAAAGCCATCAAACACAGACGAGAAAGAGAGAGATAGAGAATAAACTTACGATGGGATAAAGGGATGGAATACCTCGAATGGAGCTCCTTGGCTCCATGGCACGGAATCTGGCCGCGTTCTCCTTCTCAAGGCCGAAGAAATCCAGCTCCCCCGTGGCTCTCGACATGGCTGATAGCTTCTTGTTCTTCTATTTTCTTCTTCCTTTCTTCCCTATTCTTAAATTGCTATTCTTCCTTTGGGGGAGGGGGTAAAGCGAGCGAGGATTCCAAGAGATTCGTGAGGGGTTATAAATGCCAACAAGAGCACGAGAAAAAGCGAGTTAAGATGAAATAGAACCGAGGGCAAATCTCATGGCGGAGAATAAAAAGTAACACGCTATCCATGAATTCTACGTTGGAATAAATAAATTACGTGTCCCGAAATACCCTCGTCTATCTGCGGAACGGCGCGGAAGAGGAGGCGGGCGTTTTGGGGAAATTAGGAGAGAGAGAGAGAGAGTGAGAGAGCGCGCGAGAGAGTCAAGTGGGTCGCGGCTCACGCCGGTGACGTGCGCGCGTTCAAGGGGCACGTGATCTGGCGCGATAATAAAGATTTGGGTACGGCGAGAGCCGGGGATTTGTGGGGCCCATCGGGCGCCGAACGCGCTGGAGGTGCCGTACGCGTACCGGGCTGTTCTGGTCACCGCCCAAAGGCCGGGGGTCGATCGGACGGTGGAAAGCAGAGAGCAGGACTCGGGAAACCCCCAAGAAAAAAAAAAAAAAAAAAAAAAAAAAGAAAGAAAGAAAGAAAGAAAGAGAAAAAAAAACGTGGGAGGACCGGGCCGCGGTGCGTGCATGTCTTCCACGTGGGGGGGGGGGGGGGCGGAGCGGCTCGTGGGGCCCACCGGAAGGTGGTGGGAAACTGGGAGGCAGAGGGTTCCGGTTCGGGTTGGGAGCCGGTTTGGAAGAACGGACCTGGTCTGCGGTTCATTTGACCCGGTCGCGATGAGATGGATGGACGGTGCTGATGGGTGGAGGAACACCGTGACGTGACGCTGGACGGTTGCTGCGGGTTGATTGCCGACCACGTGCGACGACCAGTGGGTGGGCGGGCGGGCATAGGAAACGTGCTTTTAACCAATGAGCGCGACTTGCTACGCTCTGTTGGAGGGCTTTGATCATCATCGGTCAATGGTTGGATCCTTGTCTGATTCACGGCTACCAAACTCGGCAACTTGGCGCTCTTTTATAACGAGGGAAAGGCGCCAAAGTCTACATTGGATTAGATTGTTCAACCTTTGCGTGCCTCCCGGTGGAAAATTGATGCATGCTAATCTGATCACTTTGCATCTCAACGTAGATGCAGGCCTTATTTGGAATCAGCTGTCTCAGAACAAGATAATAGAAAAATTCTTGGGGTCCAAACCTAATATCAAGAAAAAGCTTTGAAGAAGGTTCATAAAGAGATTGATTCCATTCTTTATCTAGAAATTCTATAGATTGTAGAAATAGAATTACAAAAAAAAGGGAAAAGAAGAAATTCCCAAGAAATTCATTGAATGGTGGGAATCTACAAGATTTATTGGTCAATAGAGCAGGTAGAGTTCACAGCTCTAGATGAGCTAGCTCAGTCAAGATTTTTTTTTTTTTTTATTACTCAAAGAAATTCAATAAAAATTATTGGGCATTCATTGCTTCTTCTGTCTTTTATTCTTTTTTTTCCTTAAAGAAAAAACAAAACCACTGTAGGCTAACCACCTTTCATTTCTTTGAGTAATAAAGAAGGGAAGTGCAGGCCGGTCAAACTCCCAAAATGAAAGGGAATTGCCCAACACTCCATCCATTCACAAACAGAACTAAATATAGATGATCCGGACTCCTTTGTCATGAAGTAAGCTGCAATTTTCATTGCATATAAAAGTGCAGGAAATAGTTTTGACCAAGTCTTCTCTGATTTGAATGATTCTTAGTATTGCTCAGTCATTAAGAATTGCTAAGTATCTCTCATCAGTTGTAAATAGTTAGTCCAGGTAGATAGCTTTGGATATTAATAGCAGCATAAGTTATCTTAGAAGTTTGATGTAAAAGAATTAATGTAATTGGTCCCCATTTTGATTGAAACAACTTAGCAGCAGATCATTTTACTTGAGTATTGATTTTTGTTTTCTTTTTTGACAACTACCGTTTAATCAATCTTGATTTTAGTTGTCCCTAACAAATTTGGTATCAAAGTGCATCAAATTGCTTCAATATTTCAATCAAGATATGGTAAACAAGAGGGAGCTTGACTTAGAATTCATAAACATCGATGATTAGCTAGCAGATGCATTTACCAAAGTTGCATCTTTTGAGAAGATAGAGCAATGCAAAGTTATTAGAAACATTAAAAATTAAGATGTGGTGTTAAGAAGTGATTTGTAATTTTCATTGAATATGAAAGTGCAAAAGGTAGTTTTAACTGGAGTCTTCCCTAATTTGAATAAATCTTAGTATTTTCCTAAGAGAGGTAATTAATTATATATGGAGTATATGAACTTATTTAGAGTGTTCATTGAAGTCCTTATACTTTCCTCTCTCAACTAAATGTATCAATTTATAATGGACCATTCTAGTTGGCAAGAAAAAATACTAAAATGGCATTTCTGAAATTGAGAAAGGATGTAAAAAATGAAGGGAAAAACTTTTCACCATTTTTTCCACCTATCACCCTTAATGTGTACATGAATCCTCCCTCAACACAACATGGTATCAAATTAGGTCTTTTTTTTTATTATTTTTATTTATAGATACGAAACTTAGGTGCAATTGATCAAATATTTACCATGCGGTTTTCCAGTTAAAAAGCAATACGTGGCCAATCATTTCTTTAATAACCAACACATGTTCGCTAAATGTTTTACACTTAATGATAGCAAACATGCGTCACTTGTTAAATAAGATTGTTGTATAAGTGTTTTTTTAAGTAAAAAATTATATGATGAATGCACAACGAATTGCACTTAAGTTTTTTTTTTTTTTCTATCTATCATGCCAATTAGGATAGTCCGTTAAGTTATTATTGATAGCCATTAAAAATGTATTTGAATGAACAACTTTTATGAGTTAATAAATTTAATATATATATATATATATATATATATATATATATATAAAAGAATTCAATTAAAAATCTCAAATAAATTTATATACTTCTAGTATAATTATTTCTCCCAAATATTAGTAACTTACTAAGTTACATGCAATCATTTCTTAGAGTTATCTCTCATCACATGTAAATAGATCATTTAGGTGGATAGCTTTGAAGGTTAATAGCAGTCAAAGTTATCAAAAAAAAGTCTCTTAGGTTGTTTGATGTAAAAGAATCAATATAATCAATGCCCAATTTGAATAAAACAATCCTTTTTTAAAAAAAAATAACTCTTGAGTTATGTTTAATCGATCTTGCTTTCATTTACCTCCATTATCCCCTCCACAGGAGATGAATCTTCAACCACAAATCTCTCTCTCTTATACTAATAAAGGATCTATTTGTATCAGTTGTTCGAAGCTACCGAGATATCTTTAAGTGGCTATTGGCTAACAGCTATCTTAACGGCTATATGAGATAGCTGTTTGGCCAATAAAGCTAACAACTAATCCAAATAGATCCTAAGATAACAAATAAGATAGAGAAAGCAAACTATATGCAATACCACCCATCCTAACTACTTGTCATCCTCCTCTAATCTCTACGTTGCTATAAAATAAAGCCATAACAAGATATCTTGTTAAAACGGAGGTTGGCACCATAACTCAGTTGCCCTTATCAGGAAGCCACCATTATTGTTGTTTGAACTACTCCTTTGTTTTGTATGAAATAACATTAATTATCACTTGTGTCCTTAATTAACTAGGCTTGGCAATGCATTGTTGTCATCCAACTATACCAACAAATGCAATACTTAATCAGAAACCCCTTTTAGTTGCTGCCTTGGAAATCCCAGATAAATTTAAGAGGTTAGAAACCTACATATTGGGTTGTGTTAAATTGTCAACCAAATCAATTGGTGGTCCATGTGCATTTATGAGATGATATAGAATTGGAAAATAAATGTGGTAACTGGTGGTCCATATGTAGTCAGTGGTTGTCCATGCGTTCTTAGTAGTCAATTGCGTTTTAAGAATTATCAGCTTTTAGCTAGAAGTCATATATATAATGCTTGTTGGAGGGTAACCAAACTTGCTCTCTCACCTTCCCTTAGACATGCCTTCATGAGTGCTTAAGTTACAAATTAAACTGATGATGCCCAAGGTCCAAGGCAAGAATATTATGCATAAAAATTAAATTATACTTTTGATCCTCAAACTTTCGTCAAAAATCTATTTTGATCCTTAAACTTTGAGTGCTTATATTTTAGACCCTCATGTTTTATAAATATTACTTTTCTTATAATTCATTATATAAAATTGATTAAAATTGATGAAAAAATTGATATGCTACCCCATCGCAAACATACAATAAGATATTAGAAATTCAGCATTCTTATAACTAAAATATAACAACTAAAAATTTAAGGATCAAAGATATATTTTTACCTTACATAAATGATTTGTGGCAATAGGTCTTGGTATCTTTCTTTCAAATTTCTTTGCTGAATGTTTTCAAGAAAATAACTCATAGTCCATGTGATTTTGCTAAACGGTACAACCTGCACTTTTTTTGAGATATCATCTGCCTTCTCTAAAGTGCAAAGGTCTATCAATGGGTTGGTAGAATTTTGATTTGATATTTTTGGATGGCAGCTGTATCAGATTGATTTAATATTCTCACCGGCTGGAGAAGTTCAGCAGTGCTTTTGCTCAGAAGGAAATAGCTTCTTTGAGAGTCGTTCCATATCAAGCATGGCATTCAAATTTTGACCACAGACAGCAGTCATCTTGGTGGCTGGCCTCTTTTGTGATGGATATTTTTATATGATGAAAAGGCAAAAGAATTTTAAATAGGTCAAGACATCCATCTAGAGTTATCCACTAGTATGGTTCATGCACCATCTTTGTCTCGTTTTTTTCCAAAGATTTCATAAGTATTTTTGAGAAAGATACAAGAGCAAGGGTGTATTCTAAAGATTGAACTGATATAACTTATATATCATAATTAATGAATTTATTTATTTTTAAAGAAAAAAAAAAGAAGAGAAAGATCTCAACTGATAGATATGTGACAAGTGAGATATCAAAACAATGACAAATTGTTAGGGTAAAAGTAAGACCAACAAAAAAAGCCCTTGACCCACGTTTGATTCGAGAAAAAATGGAAGGAAAAATTTTTTTTTCTCCTTATTTCATTATATTTGATTAAAGAAGAAAGAAAAAATTATACATGAAGCTTGTACACATTATTCCTTCTTCAACTAGAAAATAAATACCATAAGAAAGGTAATATTTATTTCTGATCCTCTTTTCTTCCCTTTCAGAAAAATTTTTCTTAAAAAAATTATTTTTGAAAAAATACCAAGCAAACACTTAAAAAAATCTTACTCTAAAATAAAAAGTAATTTATAAAATATAGTAAAATAAATAGAAATATTTATTAATATAAGATATTTAATGAGGGAAATATCAGTCTGTATCATTTAAAACAATATAAATCCGTACTCCACGGATAGACTACATTAGCTAATGATGATTTAGGCAAAATAAAAACTAAATCATGCATTCATGTCTATGTAAGACCAACTTTAGGAGAAAATTCATCATGATTTTTGTGCCACTTTATTTTTTAATAAATTAAGCATAATTAAATGCATCAAGGCTAACTTGATTTTATTTAATAAGAAGCAATAAAATGAAAAAATTTCTTAAATATAGATCTTTTGCAAAACTTTATTGCAATATATTTGCATGGACAATATTTATAAATATACTAGTTCAAGAAGGAGATATCACCATTTGCACGCATAAAATAGGGACTATCATGCAAGCTTATTATGAAAACTGATCTTTCAAATTGTTTTACTTTTATTAACTTAATCTATAAGCCTTCTCTTTTCTAACTTTGACCCTCCAAGATTTATGCAACTACTGTGATGAAAAATGCTCAACTAGAGCCCATGATCTTTGAAGATTTTCAAAGAGTAAGAATGCCTTTTTGTTTTTCTTGCAATCATGTAATAGCCCATCTTTTAATCCAATAACATTTCATAGTTTGAACCCTAAGAAGTAAATTTTAACCTTAAAATTTTATAGTAAGTTTAATTGAATTGTTTAAATAAACTTTGAATCAAGTCAATATAGGTTAATATGAAGTTGACTATTACTATAATTCTATCTAAATTTGAAAATCTTGTAAGTTTGATTAAGTATTAACCAAGGTCTTATAAATTGTATTTCAAGATTTTTTTTTTTGATATTTTATTTTCTTGTCATTCCTAATGTAACTTGATTTTTTTAAATTTTTTATCTTAAATAGAAGTATCTTAATTTGATATTGGCTAAACTAAGATTTTTAAAATTTTTTTGAATTTATTCTAAAAAAGGAGAGTTAATTTTATTTTTGAGGAATTTGATTTTTTCTAATATTTTTGTTGAATTCAAATTAGGGTATTTCTCTTATGTGCAAAAAAAATCTTAAGTAAATTGAAAGAAAAGGTTTATAATATTTACTTAAATGATTTTGAATGTAAATATGTTGTACACCCGACCTTTTATTTGAGTTAACTTCTCTATTAAACTGTGCAATCCGAATCCTCACCTGAGCTAACCATTTTGTTAGATTGTGTGTCCAAACTTATCCTCCCATCTCCTCGAGCTTGCTTCTGAATGCAAATAAGCTATGCACCTAACATTCCACCAGAACTAACTTCTCTTTTAGACTATGCAGTTTAGGCTCCTACTTGAACTAACTGCTCTGTTAGATTGTGCATCCAAGTTCTCCCTCGAACTTGCTTCTATTGTGCTGCCTCTACAAGCTTGCCACCTGAGCCTATCCATATAGTGCAGAATGCTTGATCTCATCTTTGCACTGAGCTGCACACCCAATCGCATCCCATATAAGTACAATATACCTATCTTAACTCTAGCAACTTCGAGACCCCACCATAAATATTCAAACCTCTTCTTTACTTCTAAAACACCGATTTTCTCCCTCTCTCTAGCCTCCCAGCTCTCATTTCGAAACCTTCACGATCCATGTCCCTTAATTCTTCTTGTCTTTTCTCCCTTCCACTCTTTCTCGACTTATTTTCCCTTAATACCTATATTCTCTCAATACCTCAAAATCTAAGCTCCCCACACCTCAACCTTACACCCCTAAGCTCGCAATTCGCTAATCTTCTTTAAATTATGAACTCTCAAGGTAAGATTTTGGGGGGTTTAACTATGAATATATATATATGCACAAGACTATATTTATCTGCATATATAAAGATTTGAGTATATGCATATGATTAGCCTTTGAGTAATAATCATGTTCATAACTTCCTCTTAATTTTCATGATGTGGATTGCATTCTTATATTATATTTACAGTGAAAAATGAGGACAAATAGGGAAGGATATGATAAATTTCTTAAAATGTTTTATCTGATCTCATGTCTTGATAATCATTGAAGAATTGTTGAATATTGATTGGTGAGTACTTATATTTTCATGAATAATTGATACTTATCCAAATTATATTATGTGACCTTATGTTATTATGAATGATAAACTGAATTCCATTATATGATTTTATGTTCTTGTGAATAGTTGATGATCTTTTAAACTCTGATGTGTTACTTAAGCTCATATGCATTAATAAGTACCCTCCAAATTGTAATATGATGCATGTTCATAGATCGGTATCTGAATACTTTCCACTAGTAGAATTGATACTAGCCTCATGTGATGGCTATATATGATAATCTCTCTTTGATATCTTTGCCAACAGTTTGTTTTCAGTTATTTTGAATAGCTACCTGATATTAACGAAACCATGAATATAGTAATCTGTGCATAAATATGTCTATGTGTATGGCAATTATTCTTGAGCTTTAATTTTTTTTATTATGGAATCCTTAAGATGATTACTATTAGTAGTTCCTAGTGCATAATATTTTATATTTATGATTTAATAGTTTTATGTTTTGATATTTTGTGAATTTTTTATATATTAAATGACTAATAGCATTGCTCTTTATTTATCTCCACTCGCTATAGTTTTTATTATCTATACATTCATTGAGGGTGATTTCACTCTTTGCAATATTTTTTCAAAGTTGATTCTTGATATAAGTCACATTTCTTTAAAGGAGCTCTTTTTTGTTTTTAGTAGGCTCAGTACTTCTCATCTTCTAGGCTATGTCGACTAAGTTGGGGATGCACTTTTTGTACATATTATAGGTTGTATCTTCGGTATATATATAGAGTTTTATAGTTACCATATACAAAGAACCTTATAAACACTTTTGACCTAACATTACTGTCATGTAGATATGTAATTTTATGTGTGTTGTGCAATCATACCTTTATAATGAGTACATATGATATGGATGCCAGTATCTCAGTATCTTAGTTGATATTAATCGCCTGTCATTATCAGGCTATTTGAGGCTTACGTAGGTCAAGGTTGGTACCATTAATCTTAGTTCTTGTATTGGTCATGAACCCTTAGTTCAGGACATGATAAGCCGAAAAAAAAAAAAAATCATCAACTAATGATAGGAATTTTATGTTTCTTTTGCCTATGGTTAAGATTATTGAGAGATGAGACCATGTGAGCATACTAACTTGTGAAAACTCAGCACAAGATGAGGTGTGCTTGAATATGCTTGATTTTCATGCAAGCCTTGCACATAAGAGGCAAATAATCATGGTTGTCTAGCTAAGTGGCCCTTGGTGATAGAGTTCATCATCATGCAAACTCCATCTTGTTCTCATGTGGACCTTGCATTACATTTAGCAAGCCCTCCATGGCTTACAGCAAGCATAACTGCTCTATCTTCACATCTAATATTTCTATCTGAACTCTTTCTATCTGTGTGTTTGTGAGTGTCAACCATTAGAGAACGCAGTATTGGGAAGTCCTGGATGGGCTTTATCATGGCCTGACCCAAACTAAACCCACAAGGGCCATGAACCTCGAACCATACCAAACCCGGCACTGGGTTCACCGGCGAATCGGTTGTACTAAAATTTCGTACGAACCGGACCGCAAACGATCGACGCGGCGAGAGGGCGAGAGAAATCCGTAGTGCCCTCTCTCTCTCTCTATATATATATCTCGCTTCTAAACCCCAGCTCCCTGTCGCGGCCAAAACCCTAATCGCCATGGCCGAGGCCGAAGGCGATCCCGAAACCCTCGAGCCCCAGATCGATCCCCCGCCCCTCGCGAAGCGAAGGCCCGTCTCCGATTGCGTCGAAGAAGGGGAGGATGCGGAGAGGAAGACGAAGCTCCCGAAGCGGGACACCACCTCCCCTCTCCAAGACGACGACGAGGAGGACGAGGAGGAGGAGGAGGACAACGACTACGAGGACGGCGACGAAGAAGCGACCGATCCCAATGGGAGTGCGGCAACCGATAAGGGGAAGGGCGTGGTAGCGGCGGTGGATAAGGGGAAGGGCAAGATGGTGGTGGAAGAGGAAGACGATGAGGACAGTAGCGATGACGACTTCAGCGATGGGATCGGGGATGAGGGTGACGATGGCAGTGATTTCTCGGATGATCCACTCGCCGAGGTCGATCTCTCGAACATTCTCCCCTCGAGGACGCGGCGGCGAGCTGCCACGCCGCAAGGGGTTCGTGTTGTCGCCGATCGGGATCGGGGTGATCAGAATGATTGAAGATTAGCTGCGACGAGATAGAAAGGAGGTAACTTTGATGGAAAATTCCTGTTTTCGTTTTGGATTTCAACGTTAATTGTGTTGTCTGGAATGGGAATTTGGCTAAATTTGGGACTTTTGCTCGACTGGACGTAATGTAGAATAAGCACTTGATGATCAGATTTATGACCTGGGCATGATTCAGGTTGTTCTGTATCTGTCATGGTTCATGATTCTGAATGATGTTCGTTAATCTCCTAGCTGTTGGGTGGGAAATTTGCTGCAGATATTTTAAAAATGGAAGGACCTGAGAGCTTAGGAACTATGGGAATGGGAAGCTTATGAGACATACAACGCATGATGGGATATAAACTTCTTAAACTATGCATTAAGAAAGAAGGGGAAATAACTTACAAAAATTCTGTATAATCCGAAGTTAATTATCCACTAATTTGTGATGTTGAATTTCTCATGTGAAAGGCAAATACTGAGAATGGGTAACATTTTGAATATGGGCGCTGATGAAATTAACTTACCTCATAATCAGGAGAAATGATTATAAGAGAAGTACATCTAACAAGGGATTAAGAGAAACAAAATCTAGAGGAATTGAATCTCATTTAGTTACTGTAAATGCTAAACTTTGAATGAACCATTAGATTTGCGGGCGAAGATTTTCACAAACAAATATTTGACTTGCACATGGGATTTTAAGATTATTGCCAGATTTTTCTTTAAATTTCCATTAGAAACAGCACCCAATTTTTACCAGTTTTATGTTTGGACTTGAATAATTCGGACATGTTTTCTAAGTATTGAGCCTTATTTTTAGTATGATTTTGTATCAGGTTTAGTACCTAAGTTAGGGTCAGGGCTTGTGATCTATAGATATATGATTCTAGTGCATTACATGGAGGCAACATATTATTAAAACAATTTTTTGAAGGAACTTCATTTATCGATAGGTTCTTCAATCCAGACCATCTTCAATTTGTGTTTGATTTTGATCTTAATTTCCAGCAACTAAATTTCACTCTTCATGCTGCATTAGTTTCATCCCAAGCCTAGCAAACAGTTGCATTTAGAATCATCTCTTGTATCATTCAAATGATAGTCCGGGAGTTCTGTCCGAAGTGTACAGAACAACTAAGCCTGAAATTTAAAAGACTAGGGGCTCATTGTCCTCAAATTCCTTAGGAAATGGGAGATTAATGATCAAAGAATCCTAGGATTTTAGTGGCTAGTGATGTCAAGGACAAGATTATTGTATCATATTGTAAGCACTTAGTGCCTATTGTGAAGTGTCGCAACCCTCGATCCGGAATCCGGTTTAGGGGCATCGGAACATGGTCGCATACTCTTAAAGTGAACCCTAAGAACATGCAAGACCTATTAAACCTCAACATAAGCAATATCATGAAATCATTTACGGAAGCTAAACTCATATATCTCAAAATGCTATCAGAGAGTCATCATAGTAGAACATGAAAATTTGGATGTCAATCTTCAAGTACATATCATGTATCTATAATATTAAATGATATGGAAAAACTATACACTAATATTATTTCTGGTGCCCAACTTTCAAGTTTGGATCCAGCAGATAAGTGCCATCATCATTCTCTGAAACATAGTAATGGAAGGAAAATAATGAGCTAAAAGTTTAGTAGAAGTTTTACGTATACCATCATGAATATGCTAAAAAAATTTAGAACGAAATTGTATAACAAAATAACTTTTATAGAAAGTAACATAATATATTAACGAAACTAGCTACAAAACCATAAAACCAAACAAATACCAATATAAACCACACCAAACATTAAAATCATCAATATATCCATTTTCACATCATAATTATCCGTATACTGAAGATACATACTGACAACCTTATGTCAGTAGTCCATGTCTAACAATTTAACCTGGCAACACACAAAGGTTGATTTTCATAATAGTGCCCAGCGTATTAAACTTAGTTAATAGTCCATGACTGATTCTACATTGGTTCTCGGTCTTCGACCCTCATTCGACCTTTAGCCCTCTCCCAGTGTTGCTGGTTTAGGCCAATCATGCCAGAATTAGTATCACGTATCAACAGTAAATCATCAATATCTGGTGGTTCCACATTGGCTTCTCTTGGCTAAACTGCCCTTCTCCAATGCCACCATTACCACATCTTAGTAATTAATTGACGTGCCCACATCATTACATCACATATTCATTCAAGACATAACCATACCATAACTAAAACAATATATCTCAACATATTATGCTCATATATCTTATTAGATTAAAGCCAACATCATTTCATAATCAAAATAATATAATACAGTATATATAATAACTTCGCAAATAAGTCATCGTGTACAATTAAAATATGTTGAGAAATCCAACAATAAATTCATGATGTATGCAGGCATGTAAGATATGAAATATATTCCATAATAGTAGATATAGGACTCGTATCTTAGATCGCTAATCTCAATAGTTTTCTCAGTGAAATCAAGATAATGATCACCTATAATTAAACATAAACAACTAATTAACTCTCAAACATTCATAATTAGACAAAATTACCATTATACCCTTTAGCCCACATATTGAAAATTACCATTTTATCCTTCATACCTAGACTTAACTAGGTTAATCATAGCTTAGTTAGGCTCTAATTAAGCCTACACTTGTTTAATTATAACAATTGAGGCTTAATTAGGTCATTAGATAATTTTATTAATTAACTTACTACAAAACATACAATTAGTTAATTACCAATTTACCCTTCTTTTTCCACTAGTTGTTAACCTTATGCTTAATCATTTTTAATAATGCCCTAATCATTATTCAAATGTACTAACCACTCTCTAATAAATTCTTCTAACCAACAAATTAAGTTATATTGAACTCAACTTAGCTTATTCAATTCACCAGAAACTTAATTAATTCACTAGTAACCTTAACTAGAGTTTAATTAGGTTAACCCATCACTACTCTGCCTTAACCCATTTTTAATCCAGCATAATTGGCATTCTGATTAATAATAAAAAATTAATTTTAGTAACTAATTCACTACTTTGGCCAAAATCTGGTTCATCAATTTGAACTAAATTTTAAATTTTGATCTAGTGAAATTGGGTCTAACATCATGTCTGGTCCAGCCATTTAACTTAACTTGGTTTTGGGTTCACTGAAACTGAACCAGAATCAATTCTGGTTGAGGTCTGGTCTAATATCAATCTGAATTAGCTTAGATCAGTTTCAAACCAATCCAAATTAATTGTATTTGGTTATCTTAGGAATCAATCCGACTTAGGTTTGGGTTTAACTAAATCTAAACCGGTTTTGGGTTTAATCCAGAATAACTGGATCCATTTGATTTGATTTGAAACATAGTGAACCAATTGGTTCCATTGTTTTGCACCAACCTGGTTCTACCAAATTTCAAACAAAAGACCCGATGGGTCTTCTTCTTCATCCCATCCCTTCAACAGAGAAGGGTTTCTATCTTGCTTCATCTGAACTCTAAGATCTAGGGTCCTGATCACAGCGGCATGACCACCGGTGGTGGTCTATCAACAGCAATGGTCATGGAAGGGAGGTCAAGCATGGAAACTTGAGCCATGAAAGAGATGGTGTGAGCTCGGTTAGAGCTCAATCTACAGCATACCCAAGAACAGAGTAGGTAAAATACTTTTCTTCTTGATGATCATGGCTGATCATCGGGGAAGATCTAATTGTCCAGAGTCGTCACTACACAGCAAGCTGCGGCTGCCATTCAATGAGCTAGCTTCGACCAGAACTTGGTGTTGTCTCCAGTTGATGGTGCCGGAAAAGATGACCAGAGCTTTCCCTCACATAACCCATCCAAGAACCAGATAGAAACTTATTCGGCTGGATCAAGACTTGACCACAACGCGATCCAATCTTGACACAAGAACAAGGTCAATCCTAGTTCTCCCTTGATCCGGTGACAATGGCAATGAAGGCGTAGCTTTGATGCAGCGGAGCTCCACCCAAGAATCATTGACACGAGGGAAAAAAAAGAGGAATGAGATGAAGAAGATGGTGAAGGAGAAGGAGAAGAAAAGAAAATAGAACAGACTGGTTCAGCTCTCAGCTCCATTTATAGAGGATTGTGGTCCTCAAACCCTCTTCTAATCCTAAGTCATCATTGCAAATAACTTTGTTAGGATGAAGGATCTTGAATTTGCTAAGAGAGGTAAATAGATTTGTTAGAAGAAAGAAAATGGGTTTGATGGAAATGGAAAATGGTTTAGGCCGGTTGGTTTGATTTGGAAGAAGATACCCTGTTTTATAAAACAGGGTATCACATGGAGAGTTCTAGATCCCATGGCTAGTTGGCATATATGTGAGAGCATCCCTAAAGGCTTTCATTCAATTGGAAGTGAAAGCAAGAAATGAATAAAATTTTAGCTAGATCTCATTTCAGTTACTTTGTAGCATGAACTAGAAGGGGAAGAGTTGAAGACATGTTTGATAGTTGGAAGACAATTACTTGGTGCATTGCATTGCATAGTAGATAAGAATGGTCAGCATTGAAATTGGAAAGTACATTACATTTATATTAACTTGCCTCACTTTTATGTTGCATGTGTTTCTCTAGAAATTATTTCTTGTTTTAGTTTTTTTTCTCTTTTTTTTTTTTCATTTCTTTATGGTAGAAAGAGGCCCATAGGCAATTGGTCACAGATCAGTGGGTAACCTTCTCCAACTACCTCTTAAGGCTCTAACCACTCAATCCATGGTGAATGGGGGATTTGGGCTTACGTCTTTGTTATGACCATCAGAAGATTTTACTTGGCAGATAAACTTGGAGCTTCTTGTTTTAGAGACAGTTGATTACATTTTTAGATGTTACAACTATCATCAAAAGTAAAATCTCTTGACAGTTGTTATGTTGTAAATCTATTTATCTCCACAGAGAGATCTGCACTGACATAAAGGATCTGCCAGGCAATCTTCAAAGACTGCTATTACTGATCACCTGATTTGTATCTCAGCCAGTTGGCCTTTTCAGTCAAGACAGTAACGTTGCATGCATGCTGTGGACATGTTGGATTACGTTTGAGTCATCTGGTTATATATTGTTTCACTGTTATGTATTTATGAAGATTTGCTTTTGTTTAGGAGATCTAGATAACTTCACAAGCTATGTTTCAACTATTGTAATTCTAAAAGAATATTTACATTTTCTAAATTAGAAAATCATGGATTTTAGAAGTTGCTTCCTTGGAGTTGTTGACTGCAATACTTAAAATAAAAGAGATGGTAAAAATTCTTGAAACATAGTGCCATACAGATAGGAAAAAGAAATTAAAAAAACCAACCCTCACATAAATTCTCGAAACATGTGGAAAAATACTATAAAATATAATGTCCCCAAATCTATCCAGTATATGCTTTTCTTCAAGAAAAATCCTATAAAATATAATGTCCCCAAATCTATCCAGCATATGCTTTTCTATCTTTGATTTCACTCTTATCTCTATTGATTTAGATCAAACAACTGCAAAACTGTAAGCAGAACAAAACAATCTGAAAATCTAATGTACACGAGGATCTGGATTTTATAACTAGATTTGACATGGGGTGAATGTGATAACGTACATGGAAAAGCCTGCAATAATCTATGAATGAGGTTTTATAGGCAGTCTTAAGTAGCAATAATGGATGAAGCAGAATTTATAAAGCCAATCCCCAAATAGTTAGTTCTGATTATGGTTAGGTTTACAGAAAGTGAGTAATTAAAAATTAGAGAAACAAAAGGTGTGTGTGTGCATGTGTGTGATGGAGAGAGAGCTTTGATCAAGTCCACAGCATAGAGCAAGTTAAATACAAGGAACCAATCAGGATTATTTAGAAAGGAAACAAAAAAGAATTTTGACAAGCCATGGATTATTCATTGTGATTTAAGGTTCAGGATGAGTACCAAGACGCTCATTTTCTATGCATAGTTGGCATACCTCTTTGATTTTTGTGACTTCCTTCTAAATCAGAAAAAAATAGAATATATTTTAATTCTGCCTTTTAATATAAGTTCACTCAATAATGTAAATATGGAAGAAAGCTAAGATGCTGATGTTATGAAGCAATTGACAAAAATAATACAGAATACAACAATATCTGACTTATGGAAAGTATTGAGAAGTTGTGCAATGAATAACATTTTCAGAAGTTTTGTGACAGATTACATTTTTGGATGTAATAATAAAGACTTGCCTTTGTTATGACCATCAAGAGATTTTACTTGCCAGATGAACTCATGGTTTCCTGTTTTAGAGACAGTTGATTATATTAGAGGGGCTTTTGGCCTTGTAATCTTTTATATATATTGTTCGATTATCTATACAACATAGCATGATGGTCTGTCAGCTGATCATCATTTCGTCTGACGTGGTAGCATCTGGCTACTCTATACTACTGTGTATTCTCCATCTTTTTTGTTGAGTGTCAATATTGATACTGTAAAGACCTAAGAATATATTGAAACACGGCTTTCTGATTATAGATCAACAGATCCTGAGGTGACACCAAGGGTATTAAATATTTGATGCCATTGATGAGAAGTTACTGAAGCCTTGAACGGCTTCTGGCTGTGGGGTGGTCCCAGACTAAGAATCACTTGTATGCCTGTCTTATTTAGATATGTTATTTTATTCAATATGGTTTGCAACCTGACCTTGCTATGATTTGGTGGGGTTGATACATTGAACATAAATGGTTCTCTCCAACCCACTTTTATGGTGTTGTGTGCATCAAAGCTACCGTGGTGTGCATGAGAACTTCCTTGCTGGACAATGTTAATGTGGATTAAATTTCTTGTTGTATATGGAGAGAGTACCATACTCTGATTTGATCTAGTGGTTTCAGGTTCATAATTGATACTGGACAATGTTTCTTAAGGGGTGAGTAGTAGTTGCTTAATTATTTGATTTTCCCTATGCAGGAAATTGGAAACAAGTTGGCAGGTGACCTTTCTGTGTTGAGTTTCCCATCAAAGCAGGTGTTCTTTCCCTCTGAGGCATTTGGGATTTCTCTCATTTAAGTATCCAATCCTCTTTGTTTATGTGTGCTTATTGGTGTTCTACCACCTTTTTAGGAGATATATTGGGTGATCTTCCGGTTATTTCACCCTTTCTGTGTATATTAGTCATGTCACATGAAGGCATCAAAGATTTTCTAGTTGGGTTGGTGCACAATAACCTTTGATTTGTGCTTCTTTGCGTAAAGTTGTTGGGACTTGTGACTGATCATCAATGTTGTCTATAGTTACATCTCCTTTATTTGTCTTCTAATGACTGTGGGCACATTTATGACTACTGATATTTCAGAAACTGAGGCTAACGTAGATACAAATGAAAAAAAAATAAAAAAGAATTTGGGAACAAGAATATTAAAAATAGAAATCATTGTTGTCATATCCAGAAAATTTATGTTCTATACTGATGATAGGTTTTTCCCTGCCTGCAAATTGTAGACTGATCCAAACCGGTCCATTGTGCTGATTTGGCGAATGGTAACTATTGTAATGTAAGACAATATGACAACTGATTTTAAGTCATGCAGAGCAATATATCATTAGAGTTGTCATGGCTGCTTCTTGTTGAAACAATAAGCAGACAATTTAAGGCACTATCTTTTGGAAAAATGTGGGCCCTTTTGTGATAGAGAATGGTCAGAGGTATCTACGTAAAGTATATTGCTTGATTACTAGTGCTGCATATGTGATGATGGAGAACTGAAGAGGAGGACCTGTGGTGTGATATGGAAGGTTACGTCTTTAAATAACTGGCTGCAGGTTGAGAGTTGGCAGGACTCAGTTTGCTCGCTTTCTAGGTTTGTCCTTTGCTTCTGATTTAAGATTCTGATATTTTCAGTTCAATATCTTCAATCATTTGCAACTAAAGTAGTCCATCATGCCTTTTGTGTTTTTAGGACTTACTGTGTACCCTCTGTTACTTATTCCTTGGTTGATGCTGCTAGATGGACCGAGTGAAAGTGAAGGGTGAATATATGCCTGAACTGCAATAATTAACCAACTGTTTTAAGGCTTTATATTTGTTTTCTAATGAAAGAAAGAGTGAAGAATAGTTGAAATAGATGCACATAGCTGATGTAGGAGGTTGATGGCGTAAGAGGGATATGACTTTAAGAGATCTTGATATATGAAAATAACTTAATGAGCAAAATTGGAGGGCACCCAAAGAAAAGTAGAAAAGTAACAGATTTATGCAACACTGGCAAGAGATGGAAGGATTCTGAAGCAATAGTTTATTATAAGCTCCTCATACTTTGCTCCTGTCAAACTCTGTTAGTAATTACTAGGATCATATTTGATTTTTTTATCTTTTTCTTTTTTGAATGATTCTCTCATTTTATTCTTAAAATATGATTTAGTTGGCTTCCTTGGTATGTGGATTTACCGTCTCTTGGTCCAATATCAGTAATTTATTAACATCCAATTGCTTTCCTTTGTCTTCCAAGGTTGAAAAAGGAATGGGAAGAACTAGTGCAGGTCTTCATTATAGAATAATTATGTTAGCCCTTGCGCATTATTTTATGTCTCTAACTTTGTGATGGTTTCAAAAGTTGCTTTCCCCCATGATAGCAGGTGAAGGTAATTAAGAATTGATTAAAAAAAATTGTGATGGGATGGTTCATCTCAAAAGGAAGCATTAGAGAAGCGAACTGATTAATTCCACAGGCATGAATTATGTATGGTCCAGTCCTCAACAAAACCTTAAACAGTGTGGTCAAACAAGGAATAAAAGAAAAAAAAAAAAGAAAAAAAAAAGAGGGAATAAAAGGAAAAAGAGGAGAAGAGGAAGATAAACTGCACCTTTTAAGCATCTTGGAAAGTTGAAATTCCTTCCGACTTGTGAGGTATAAATGGATCAAAGAAAGGGGAAGAATCTTTACAGCATCAGTTTGCACCATATTGTTCTTTTGATATCTGATAATCTCTGTTGGATAGTGGCCCTATTGGAGATTGAGGTGGACCACCTTATAAAAGCCGTGATCCTTTTAGCCCTCTCCTGGCATTGTAGGCCAAGGATTCATTGAACAAGTGCATTTAGGGAGCAGTTGTAGTTGTTAAACTTTATAGTGAGTAGGATCTCTTAGGTTAGTTGCAAGCTTTAATTTCTTAATTCCTAGGACTGCTCTCCACTAAGCTTTTATACTTGTTAGCTTTGACATGCCTCACATGGCTGCAATTCTATCCAATGATGCTCAAGATGCATGAATTATAGCCCTCTAAACAAAACTTGGATGCCTTTCACAATCATTCTCCATCTACTGCTGATGGCGATATTTTATGACAAAATGCAGCCATGCTTTTGTGTCATCTAATCCCCTTTCTCTGCCTAACCCACCTCCTTTTTGGTCGTTGGCGGCTCCGATCATTGGGCTTCAGGTCCCGATCAGATTCCGGCCACCACCACCACCCTTCGATTCCCCCACAAAGACAAAAAAAGACAGGTCAGGCACCATTTGAGCCCCTCCAAGGGCCATGATCCTCACCAACTAAAGATGCTTGGCTGCCCCATCAAACCATGCTTTCACTATATTTTATCCCTCTGACCACATGCTCCCAGATTTCTTTTGGTATCCTAGTCTCCTTCCCTTCTCAGCCTGCTTCATGGTATTGGAGAGCTTTTGAAATCTTTAAGCAAAATCCTCACATGCATCTAAAACCTAACCACAGAGCTTATATAAATTAATCATGGGCCAATAGTATACTATAATTCTATTGTTTTTGTTGGCAGCCCACTTCATCCAATGATCCAAGTGGGAGTTCTACCTAACCTGGGGCTTGCTTAAACTTTTGGCTCTTGTGCGCTCAAATCTATAGTAATTGTATTGAAAAACGCAGTGAGAGAAGGCACTAAAATAATTATATGTGGCTTTAAGCCTAACAGCATTACAATCTTTTTATTTCTTAATATTTTATTAAATGTGTCAAGTCAATATCCATACCTGAAGAACAAATAGAAGGTAAAATAAAGTCACAATTTTCACATCTTCTGCTCTATATTCATTTGTTTTAGTTGGGTGTGGACCTGGATTTTGCCATGCTATGGTGGACATGGCTCCTGCTTTTTAGTATTTTGATGCAGACCAATACCCCTAGATGCTTCCACAAGAGCATTTGGTCACTTTAACTTGAAGAAATTTTAGGAATGGAAAAAATAAAGCTTGTGCATTAAATAAAATAAAATAAAATAAAATAAAAACCCTTACTGCAATATCATAATGCAAACAGTTTCTACTTTATTTTATGTTTCTTCTCTCTTAATATCAGGAATAAAGGGGTTTTATCTAGTATTGCAACCAATTATTAGTTTGCTGCATCAAATTCAAGCTACATAGAATTAGAATTTTCTATCAACACTAAAATTAGAATTTGAGGCTGCGGTGGTTGCCGACATCAATCTCTATATGAGATGCCAGAGACTTCTTATGAGGTGACTTATCACACTACAAATCTTGAGATAGCAAGATTCTTATTCCATATAATCTTTATTACCCACTCTTATGTCGGTCCCCCTCCTGCCACAATCAACAAAAGTAATACATTGTCAACATCTCCCCCACCGCAACCTCTCAATTCAAATTTCAGTATTTTTTTCTCATAGCAAAATCAGCTGATGGCACCTTGACAGGCATTAGAGCAGTGAAGACAAGCAGCAAATAAACCCTATCTTGGACATCCACTTACATGTGACACCATCTTAGACATAATGCACATCAAATCAACCTTTGATCTTTACTTTTTTTTTTTTTTCACTACTTTATTTTCTATCAACTACGTAAGAATTATTGCTTAACAGCTGGGGTTAACAGCTATCCTAAATAAAGCTTCAAATCTCACTTCAAAGTCTCTTTCATGAGTGCTTAAAACACAGCTCATAACTAGAAGACATTAAGAAAATAAAAAACCGAAGCTCAACCTCTCACTATTGCATGGTCCCACTTCAATGCGAGCCTCAATGGTCATTAATGCATTCTATGATTTTAGGTGCAATGATTTACTTCTCTTATCCTTTGAAAGATGAGTAATTAAAAGCTACTTTTATATCTAATAAATTACAGCGCATATAAATAAGTTTTTGGAGTCAATTTACGACACAATATATTATGAGCATAGTTTATAAGAAGAAAATCCAACATCAAGAACATCTTCCTCAAATAAATAAATAAATAAATTTAAATTCATAAAAAAGTACTTAAACAGCTAATTAAAAAAATAATGTTTGAAAATTCAAAACCATTGAAGGAGGAAGAGTCCTTATCTTTAGTTGAAGTATCAACATCGCTTACCCTGGGCCCACCCACCACAAGAGTGCTTGACCAGCTTGGGTGGCTCAGTGGGTGCAGTCCCTGAGGTTGGTCTAAGGCAGAGATTCCCCCTTCTCATATAATTGGACCATAATAGCCCCCCCCCCCAAAAAAAAAAAAAAAAAAAAAAAAAAAAAAAAAAACACGGCATCGTCACGCCGACCAAACAAAACGACAAACCCACTGGCTCCCTACAATCCGTAAAACCCGCCCTGTTCATCCACAGCCGTCCATCCCATGCTCCCAATCCAATCACCTGTACGCCCGAATCTCCTCCACTGTTCCCCTGGCCCCACCTGATCTCCCAATCCCCACCGTCTGATCTCCTCTGTTCCACGCGGCACGATAATAGCCCAGAGGGGCAGATCCGGGTTTCCACCAAACATGGCATCAAATTATTGGGAAGAGGGGGAGGGGGGGGGGGGGGAAGGACAGTGTACTTCCTCTGGTCCTATTCTGATGTCACCACCACCACCCATTCTGTGGAACACTGTTACTAGTGGGTCCATCACAGCCGTCCATTTCCTGGCTCTCCTTCCCAAATATTCTCCCCTATTACTCTATTTTAATACCATATTATTTCTGTCACACCTAATGATTAAGAACTTATGGATTCCGTTACTGATATAATTAATAAAGCCCCAAGGATGGCGATTTGGTAATTTAGGGGAAATCCGGGGGTAATTGCGGGGATGGGATCTACGGTCTTGCGGAGCTCTTATCCGAGAAGGGCGGATAAGGACGCCGGGCCGCGATCGCAAGATCGGACGGTTGGGATTCGTCCGCGAGAACCGCCGGGGTGAACCGGGCCGTCCGATCCACGAACCCGGGTTAGCGGAACTAACCCGGGTTTAACTCCGGTTAAAGCGATGGAGCGAGAGTTGGAGAGAGAGAGAGAGAGAGAGAGAGAGAGAGAGAAGAAAAGGAGAGAAGGGGAGAGAAGGGAATAGAAGCAGAGGTTATTCTTCTCTCCACACCTCGTCCTTTTAGATCTATTCCTTTCTACCCTGTTTTCTTTTTGTTCTGATCAGGTACTTGGTTTGAGACGCGGTGATCTGGCCCTCTGCGGGATTTTTTCCCTCTTTTTTCTGATTTTTTTTTTCGATGTGATTTGAGGGAGTTTTCGCCCAATTTTTGTTCCGAATCCCCTGGGATGTGATCGGAAGAGAAAAGACGATTTTTCCCCTTGATTTAGGGTGTTCTGAGTTCGATTTCCCATGGATTTATGTATAAAAGACGGGTTTTTTTACTATTTCTAGGGCTCATTTGTTGTTTTCATGGAATAGATCTGTTTTGTTTGAGGTGGAATTGGGGCGAGAGGGGAGAAACATGGGAAAGATGGGAGCTTTCTTCCTCTTTTGTGGCGGTATTAGGTAGTCTTTGGACGAATTTAGCACCAGATCTGAGAGCGATTTTATCGTCTTCTTCTGGGGAACCTTGCCTCACAGGGTGGGGAGAAGGCAAGTGAGCAGGAAAAGAGTGAGAGCTTTGGTGGTAGTTTTCAGCCATGACTTACTTCCCGGAGGACGTGGTGGAGCACATCTTCGACTTCCTGGGCTCGCACCGGGACCGGAACACGGTGTCGATGGTGTGCAAGACGTGGTACAGGGTGGAGCGGCTGAGCCGCCGGAGCGTCTTCGTCGGGAACTGCTACGCCGTCCGGCCGGAGCGGGTGGTGGCGAGGTTCCCCGGATTGAGGTCCCTCAGCGTCAAGGGGAAGCCCCACTTCGCCGATTTTAACTTGGTTCCCCATGACTGGGGTGGCTTCTTTCTCCCCTGGATCGAGGCCGCCGCCCGGGGCTGCCCTGGCCTCGAGGAGCTCCGGCTGAAGAGGATGGTCGTCTCCGATGAGAGCCTCGAGTTCCTCGCCCGCTCCTTTCCCAACTTCAAGGTCTTGGTTCTCATCAGCTGCGAGGGGTTCAGCACCGACGGGCTTGCGGCGATTGCCACCCATTGCAGGTGAGCCACCTGCCACCTCTCTGTTGATCCTCCAGTGGCTTTGCGGTTCAAAAATTTGATCTTATGTTGTAGCTTTTGCATCGTAGGTTGGTGTAAAAAATCGATTTTTTTTCTCGCTACCTTACGTTTGTTTCTGCTAGTTATTTAGTTTTCTTCTTTGTTGTTCGGATGCACCGGTACGTCTTAAGCTGTGTTTTTTTTTTTTTTTTTTTTTTGAAAAATTATTTTTGCGTCCTAGCTTGTTATTTAATTGTCTGTGAACTGGTGTTGTGTGTTGGTAACTCTTGGTAGTTTAGGATATCTAATTATTGTATTTCAGAAACAATTTTTAACATTATATAGGCATATTAGTAGTACAAACCTATGCAAATTTGGATACTTGTTGAACCATTGATGATGTTCAGGTGGCATTGAACTTTATCTTTTGCCTGATTAAGATTTAAAGTTTTTATTTGAGACATATTCCATTTTCATTCTTTTCTTCTTTCTCCTTGCTGTTTGTCAGGAACCTTAGGGAGCTAGATTTACAGGAAAATGAGGTGGAAGATCGCGGGCCTCAGTGGCTCAGCTGCTTCCCTGATTCCTGTACTTCACTTGTGTCTCTGAACTTTGCCTGCTTGAAAGGAGAGGTGAATCCCAGTTCATTGGAGAGGCTTGTTGCTAGGTGTCCAAACCTTAGGACCTTGCGACTCAATCGTGCAGTGTCTGTTGATTCACTGTCCAAGATCCTGGCTCGTGCACCTCATTTGGTGGACTTGGGCACTGGTTCATTCACTGTAGACCACCGTGCGGACGCATACCACAGGCTGATTAATAACTTCATGAAATGCAAATCACTGAGGAGCTTGTCAGGGTTTTGGGATGCTGCACCTCGCTGCCTTCCAGCTGTGTATCCCATTTGTTGGAACCTGACTGGTCTAAACTTGAGCTATGCCCCAGCAATTCAAGGTGTTGACCTTATCAAGCTGATTCGTCAGTGTTTGAAACTTCAGCGGCTTTGGGTGAGTTCTTGTTGGCTCGTTTTGTGGAATTAATTTGGTTGATAGGTATCGAAATGACTTAGCACTATGTTGGATGCTTCTGCAGGTATTGGATTGCATTGGAGACAAAGGATTAGTGGTTGTGGCCAACACTTGTAAAGAGCTGCAGGAGTTGAGGGTGTTCCCATCTGATGTATATGGTGGGGGAACTGCTGCTGTGACAGAAGAGGGGCTGGTGGCTATATCCTCAGGATGCCCAAAATTAAACTCCTTGCTTTACTTCTGCCATCAGATGACAAATGCTGCACTCATCACTGTTGCGAAGAACTGCCCACATTTCACACGCTTCAGATTATGCATCCTTGATCCATGGAAGCCAGACCCAGTGACTAATCAGCCATTGGATGAAGGTTTTGGGGCAATTGTGCAGTCATGTAAAGATCTAAGGCGGTTATCATTATCAGGCCTTCTCACAGACCAGGTCTTCTTGTACATTGGCATGTATGCTGAACGCTTGGAGATGCTGTCAATTGCATTTGCTGGTAACAGTGATAAGGGAATGGTCTATGTGCTCAATGGGTGCAAAAGTCTGAGGAAATTGGAGATAAGGGATAGCCCATTTGGGGATGCTGCACTTTTAGAGGACGTCGGGAAGTATGAAACAATGCGATCCCTTTGGATGTCGTCCTGTGGTGTTACCCTAGGGGGTTGCAAGACACTTGCGGCAAAGATGCCAAGGCTCAATGTGGAGGTCATAAATGAAAGGGATGAGGGTGATGAGATGGAGGAAAATCCTAGCGATCTTCACCGGGTGGACAAGATGTATGTTTATCGGACTGTGGCTGGACCAAGGACTGATGCTCCAGATTTCGTCTGGACATTTTAGAGTTGGCTAGCATGGCTGTATTGCCGTTATTAGTCTATTATAAGGTAATGCTATGGTGCTTCGTTGTGTTTTCTTTGTTGTTCTGTAGTGGTAGCACGATCTCGTTTAGACTGGTTTGTAGATTGAAGTTAGGGTGGCTGTATACCAGTCCCAGATTTCTAGCTTTTTGATATCTTCTAGAGACTTGCTGCTTGTTATGGTAGTTCTTAAAGAATCACTTTGACATTTTTAACTAAGCACATATATTATATATATATTTTTTTCTATTGATTGTGTATTATCTTTCATAAAACTAAGAAGCTATATGAAGTGAATCCTGAAAGGGTGAGCAAACATGCAATATTTGTCTTCAGTTATCCTGTCATTTGAGAGCCCTGGAGACTGCATAAAGTAATGGCAGGTGCTTGTTAACTAGCACCCTGAAAGTGATCCACAAAAGAAAAAAATAATATATGGTTTTCATAATGTGTGTAACACTGTATTATGCCATGTCTTTTATAGATTAGGTGGCAATTCTACCACCTTTCTACCGATTTGGTCCACTTCAGCTTGGTTCCGGGAATCCTTGTTATCATTATTCTCCAACTGTTGGTCCCACTCATTAGATTACAAAGGGTAGGCACTTTACAAACCATTTATTTGCCGCCATGTATAGCTGAATTGCTGCCACTCTCACCATGGCATTGCAAATTTGCAGCTTTACTTGTATGAATTCCCTTGTTCTTATCCTTTTTACCTAACTTTACTTGAGCACTCATTACCAGTATGTAGAGGGAGGGGGCGGGGTAAGGGTGATTGGAGCTGATGCAGGGGATAAGCTTGTCAGAGGGTATTGTCTTTTTTTTATAGTCCAAAGCCACATATGTGCCCTCAATTGCAGCATGTTTTTAAGACTCATCATTCATTCCATGTCCTTTTTGTGTTTGGTCACAGGCCACTTGACTTTTTCTTTTGTGCTCCCTGTTTGTTCCCAAAGAATGAGCAGCTTTTCTATCTTGATTACCCACCACCCCTCCGCTTTCCTATGCGGAGACTGCCACAATTCTTTCCTGTGCTCTTTGGGAACATGCATCCGAATCTAGCACTCGACCCCTCTGAAGGCTTGGTAACAACTTGTGCCTGTGCTCGAGCTAGGCTTAATTTTTAGGGGTTTGCTAGATTTGCCTTGTGGCCAATATAATGAGCTCTTTTTATTGTATATAAGTTGGATGAACTTTATGAAAATAAAATGTTTGCTGACGATTAGAAAACTGTCCGCCGAATTCCCAATGCCAGCTGCAATCTGAATTCAGGTTCCGAGCTTCGCAAATTTGGAAATGATGCTTCACAGAAGGAGCAATGTTTGAGAAGTATCATTCAGACTACATCACTTGTCTCTATAAAGGGTTATCCTTCTCTTGCACTTCGTATCAACAGTTTATGATACCTGTGACACTCGTTAAAATCTGATTCATTCTTTAAGGTTCCTTTTGCCCCCCTCGTTTTGTTTAAACGGTGGCAAAGCCTTAAAGCATTGACATTTACAAGGGATCAGCTGGTTGCTTCCCTTCCCTTCCCTTCCCTTCCCTTCCCTTGACGCCGGAGAGGCTTCGTATATTGGTGTTTCTTGTTTGAAGTGCCTGATATCACATGACAGGGGATCGGCTTCAGCTTGCTGTTCATTGGCATTGCCAATCGAGGAGATTACTGTTGGGGATCTTGAGAGTTCGGGCTGCCTGCCGTAATCAAAGCCTCCCAAGTGCACACAGCCTGAGAAATGATGCATGGTGGCTGGTGTCATGGGGCTCAGAACTTGCATCCGAATTTTTGGTCTTGTGCGGCACTGGACACCGAATCCTGTCAACTTACAGCTCACGAATCGAAGAATTGTAACACGAAGCAATGCACCCGAACATAAAAGAGAGTTGCTCTTTTACTACAATTCCTAAGCAAGAGAGAGAGAGACCCACCTGAAGTCTTTCACAGTCTCACATTACGACACTCATCTTTGTATTGTTTCGTGTTGCAACCCTTTGATGCCGCACAAGGCTCAAAATGTGCCAAAATTTCTGGTGCAAGCTCAGGGCTCCGTGATGGTAGGTGCTTGGTAGCAGCAGCCATGGGTGGTTGTCACTCATGATCTCTTACCAGGTATTGTGTGCAGCTCCCTCCCTCGAGACTGCAGCCACGTAACTAGCGTTGGAAACAGAGGGCCAGAAGAGGCCGTGTCATCCCAGTACCCATTGGCATCATTAAAGACCCCAGCTGAGGAAGCCATCTTAAATCCCAGAGCCATTCCAATTGCCGATGATGAACTCCAGAGGTGTAGATCCATGGATCACCGAAAACAGGAGTCTGATTGCCAGAACCAATTAACCCCTCGAAATGAATAGATTGCTTTTGAGATAGGTGAAGCACCTTTTGGGGCTTTGTATTTAGTCCATGAACCCATGAACCTACCATGAACCTAATAAACTAGGTTTGGATTTCAAACAACTTCAAGTTGAAGCTGGTTACATGAATCTTTTTTCCTTTCATTCAACCAGTTAGTCCACCAATCCTTATACTTGGTAGGAAGCACTTACACAAGCTCTGATGGTATAAGGATACAGCAGCAGCTTTGCCCATGTCGCATAGATAATGTTCATTCCTCAGGCTTTCAAATTGCATTCCAGGCTGCTAGGTGTAATTTGGATCATTTGAGTGACCCTGCACGCATTAATCTTACCATTCTGTCAAGATAAGCTGGAGTCGAAACCAAACTATAGCAAGGGCTACTCTTCCTGTAAATGATAATGATTTCCACTTCCACTGCTGAATTTTGTTCTGAACTTTATCAACTATGTGATTCGAGTCAGTCTGAGCTAGTCTGCTCCCTGACAAAGGAATGCCCAAATAGTTCTGCACACCATTTGTCATTTCTATATCCCAGTGGTAACTAACATGTGTCTGAATTTATTGAGGAATTCATGGGTTAAATTTGGTATGGGACTTCTGCAAGTTTACTGATTGACCTGACTGAGCACAGCAGGAAGCCATAATATTCCTGATTCTCTGACCATTCCTCTTTTTTGCTCAGGCTACAAGCAAGCAATCATCAAAAAATAGATGGGAACACATTAGGGCCTGTAGCAGAAGGTTGATAAACTTTGATATCCCCAAGCCTCAGCAGAATTAGACAACATCTCAACTGTTAGGACAAAGAGAAAAGGTGACATTGGGCAGCCTTAACAGAGACCCAAATTAGAATAAAACCATTGTGTAGGGTACGAGTTGACCAACACAGAGAAAGTAGGAAACTTGACTCATCCTTCAATCCACGAAACAAATTTTTGATTGAAGCCAAATTGTAGAGCATTAGGAAGAAAACCCCAACCGGACCCTATCATAAGCAAGTCCAACATCGACCTTTATGGCCATTAGGACTTTAGTTTTAGGAGCTCAAGCAGAAGTACTTAATGCTAACTGGCCATGTTTATTCCAAAATTTTCTGATAAGTTCAGCTTGAGCCCAACCAGCAGATAAGGGGATCAACAGCCTAAGGCTCCACAATATTATGATCAACCACCTCCTATGTATTGCACCAAATTACATCAGATACACAAATCGTCTCAGCTTGGCATCATGGACCATAAAGTCCTCTAGCAGGGTTTTGTTGCTAATCAATTCATCAGAGCAACCTTTAAATATCATTATTATGTAGAGCCCCATAAGCAACATGAAAAATTGATTCATGTTATGTTAAATGTTGGAGATTGCAGCAATACCCAGCCTTGCTAATTTATCTGGCACCATATCCTCAACTCTGATAGTCGTTTGATAGCTCAGTGGCTGGAGTATTCCCCCTGACACACAGTAAAAGCATTCAAGGTTTCCTCTTATCTTTGTTGTTCCAGATGTGTTATCTTGTTGTCACAACTCCATTAGCAATGCAACACCTAGTGGGTATTGCGGATGGGACAGACTTGGGCCAAGATCTCAACCAGAAATCGGCCTATATGACATGTATATCGTCAGCCAACATACTTGAGTTTGAGGGGATCATATCCCATGCATTAACAGAGGGTTTGCTATCAATTTTTCCACAGAAATGGTGAAAGAATTATACCTGTAAAATATTTGGGGAAACACCTCCTTAGGTCTGACAACAACACCTTCAACCAAACGAGCGCAATCATTAGGTTGTGGCCTAGTTTAGCTATTCTAGTTATCTCTAGCTAATCTTATTAACTATGAAAACCTTTTTTGTTGGCTTTTTATCTGCAAAAGAGAACTTACACTGATGGAAAGTGGGTGGTTCATTCTTTAGCTTGGCAGGCAATTTTTGTTAGCACGATTGCTTGTTGATGCTTCCATTTCATCTTTGTCATAAAGATCCTATCATCTTCTATCAAAAAGGTTTTTTTTTTTTTTAAAAAAAAAAATTAATTAGGGTGTGTGTGTGTGGACTTGGGAGGGGTTATGATTCCAGAACCCAACCGTATTCCCTCTCCCCTCCTCTCCTCCAAAAGTCTACATGGAGTGAAGCCTGAGTTTTTGGGCAGACCAAGATTAGCGCTAGCAGAGCCAGGGTAATTCACAATAACAGTGCCAAGATGTTGCACGAATTAAAGTTTAGTAATATAATTAAGTAACTTCTACTAAGCCATATCTTAAAATATTGTTGCAATCACTGTTATTCCTTGGGACTCCTTGTAAACAGCATATTACATTATTATAAGAACAATGTATACTAGCATGGAGGGACATTGATATCATTTCACAGCTCATAAACAGAACTATCAGCAAAACGGTCTTAGAAGCACCACTCTTCCAACACACAACAGCAGCAAAGAGCAGCCAAACTGAGAAAAAAGAGCAGAAGACAAAAATTAGCCAGTTTTTAATAGCAATTATATGGGGAAAAAAGAGGTTAAGATTTATTGAGGGAAAAAAAATTGCTTCATTTTTCACTTTCTTATGTAGATAGCAGGTGAATGCAGAGGTTCAGCTTATATACATGAGCTGGCCAAAGAAGGTGTAAGAGGGAAAGCAGAGTAACACTAGAGGCCATCAGACAAATAATACAGGTTCCTTTAGCAAAGGGGAGAATATGTTGTCTTACAGCATTACCATTTGGATCTCAGCATGTAGTTAAGGAAAGACCTATTTAGCATATCCTAAGCTGGACCGTGTTTCACCTTAAAAACCTCACTACTAGCTTGAAAAATATCCACTACTAAAAGGGCTCCATTTAAAATTGCCTGCTCCTGTGGAGAACAAAAGAGATTTTAAAAAAACCTTTTTACAAAAGGTAACATGTAGAACAAATTTTTTGATATTAATGCTACCAACAAGGGTTACAAGCCTGCGATCCTTTCCATTTCATTTTCCTTGTTCAGAATAAGGTTGATGCATGGCTTTAATGTCTTAGGGTAACTCACATCCATATCGTATGGCTTTGAGGGTGCTTACAATTGAAGAAGTATGATTTTCTTGTTTCGAGTAATTCGTTTCTTGTGGTACAATTAGATGATGTCAGTTTGTATTCAAATATCTTATTTTTTAGTCATAATTTGGATCATCAAAGCTTTCTTTGTGTGTTTTTGTTTCAGTCGGTTATTCTATTCTGATATTCAAAATTGTTCCAGGTATAGGGTTTGAAGTATATATTAGCTAAGGATCTAGGGAGAAGCCACTGAGACCTTGTCTTTACAACCTCTAAATCATGAGCCATTAGAGAGATTCAATTGACTTTATTATTGGGAATGGATCAACTCTGATAAAAAAACAGGGTACAAATATATCTATCCAGATTGAATTGAAGAGGAAACAATGAAAAAAACCACTGACCAAAATGGATCACAATTGAAAAAGAAAAGAACATAGATGAAATTTGGAAGAGATTCTTGGATTCCAACCTCTAAAATTTCTGAATCAGTGCTACCCTTTTGACCATTTTGTTGCTTCATCCTTAAGGAAAGATTAGTGCATCTAAATATACCTTGACTGAAATATAATTGGAGATGAAACAATGAAGTGACTAATGACCAACAAGAATGCATAATTAAACTTGCATAAAAGATGTGGCAGAAAACTTATTGGGAGAATAAATAATTAACAATATGAAAGGAAAAAAAAGGTTTGATGCTAGAATAAATCTTCAAGTTGTTGCAAAAACTTCATGTGATCTTACCTTACCATGCCAGTACTTCAACAACAATATCCAGAATCATGACATATAAGAAACTATTAGCTCAGTAATTTCAACTCCCTGTAATTAAAATATGGTGATCATCTGAAGGGCAAATCTTTGCTCCCAAGTAGTCCCCAGAACATAAGGGGCATCTATGAAAGAATTCTAAGGATAAATAGAATTAGCCATCATGGTCATTCAGATCCTAGGAGATACTCTCATCCCATATCCAAACCAATACCTTTTTGCATCAGTTCAGATAAAGTAAACTCCACGTTTTTAAGGGTGAAAACACCACCATAAATCCCAGTTCTCAGCAAATAAATAGTAACTACTCCAAAGAATAAGACAAAGGAAAACCCTTCAACATATAATCTCCCACTGGAAGAACATGTCAACATCTTACTGAGCAAAGAGAAGAAGAGGAGAGATCAAAACAAAGGGTGGTGAGATGACATGCATACCATCCTTTTAGGAATGAGAGGCAGGATCCATCATCATGGCTGTAGTGGTATGGCTGAGAAGGAGGTGGTGGAGAGTGCTCATCACTGAAGTAGCCCTGATAGCTTGGAGGTGGGGGGTACACCTTAGAGGGTGGAGGAGTTGAGTAAGGGTAACCATACTCAACCTGTGGTGGTGGAGGGTATGGATTTGAGTACCCTGCAACCAAACCAAATGCCCCATAAAATCACATACAACAAACAAACGACCATAACCAAAAAAACAAAACTATAATATAAAACTAGAAAAAATTAAGAATACCCATGAGAACAAAAGCATAGTGCAGTGAGGCATGAGAGCCCATGTGAGGAAGAGGGAGAGGGAATTGGGACTTTGCCTGGTGGAGGGTAGGAGTCTCGGGGGGCTTCCTGGTAGCTCATGATACTCTTGTGCTTCTTCTGATGCTGCTGTAGTTAAGTAGCTTTCTTAGAAGGAGATTGAGAGGAATTGATGGTACTGAAGGTGCTGGCTTGAAGGATCCAAGGACTCCATGAGTTGATGGCATGCCATGAGAAACATGATGGTGCTCTGTAGCCTTTGGATTCATGGCATGCCGTGAGAAGCATGATGGTGGCTTCTGGTGTACTCCAGGCCCAGTAAGGGCCAAAGTTGGTCATAATGAGAGACACTGATAAATGCACTCCACTCAACTGATATGTGCTCTCTCTCTCTCTCTCTCTCTCTCTCTCTCTCACTCTTAGTCTCTCTAAATTTGTTAAAGGGATCACAGAACTATGGGGGTTCAATTTTTGAAATAGAGGAGTGTGCCCATGGAGAACAACAAAAATACACTCTGCTTTTGGGAAATATACTCCCTTGGTGTCTATTTCTGTCCTCAGAGCACATCACGAAGTGTTCATATATCAAATTTTGGATGAGTTTCGAACTTTTTGTTGGATCTTGCATGCGCTTTCATCCGCAAATCTTCTGCAGAAATTTTGTCTGCCACCTGTCCTCATTGATTTCACGAAGCGGTGCCTTCATTTATTTATTTATTTATTTGCTAAGATTTGTACTCACCTTTATGGGTTAAGCGGCCGATTCAAAAGCTGTCATGAAACACGATCTAAGCACGAAGGACAAGCACCACAGCATTATCATAAATAGAAATATATTATTATTATTATTATTATTTACAATTAAAAAAAAAATTTATTCTTAGTGTTACTCTAGCACGCCTTTTTTTTTTTTTTTTTTTAATAAATTTATCTTTATATATATATATTTCCATTTGGATTCTTTTCAATCCCAAAACTCTTTTTTATTTTTTATTTTTTTTTACTTCTCCAAATTTTCCTTTCCATTCCATCGACTGCAATTCTTAGTTTCCTGGTCGACAAGGTCTGAGCGAAGATGAATTCAGTTGCATCATCACACATACATATAAAGATATATTTTTGATTTAAAAACTTAATTCTTCTATAATAAAAATCTCTTGAAAATTTTCTCTTTTTTTTCTAAATTTTCTTCTTAAGACTCTGGAGTTTTTTTTTTTTTTTTTCCTTATGATTTTTGAATTCTTATGATTTTTGAGCAATGATTTCTAGTGTTTTTTAGATATTTTGAACGATTGATCAACTGATTTGAAATTAAAAAAAAAAAAGACAAACAAATTCCTCTATTGCTCATAAGCCGTTCTCTGCTTTCCATTTGCTATTGGGTCCAAGATTGCAATCATTGGAGCCCTCAGCCTCAGGCAGAATACCTTTAAATTTTATATGTTAGATCCATCAAACTCTTGTTTGTGGCACCTTGATCAGGAACATCAGTGCATTATCATTTTTTTTTTTTTTTTGTCTTTGTAAATCCTTCACGATGATTTATGAGATCGAAGCTCCTCTATTTACAAAATAGTTTGCTATCCAATTTTCTTCTCTGAAAGTATGCAATAAGAGTAGGACCTGTGAAAAGAATGAAGGACTGAATGAACTTTGTAAATGAAAGAATGAAAGCAATTTGATCTTTCATTAAGCTGAAAAATGATAGTGGTTAAACCTCTTTTAATAATTAACCCCTCAGTGTTTGAAATGGCTAGAACCTCTTTGATGCCAAATCATGCAATTATGAGCATGAAGAATCGATTAACGATATAAATTTTTCATCTTTCATCTCAAATTACATATCCATCTTTAGTTGAAGAAGGGTGAACAATCCCATCAAAATTTACTTTGATAAATCTTGAGGGTGGAAGATGCCAAGAAATTAGAATTTGAGCAGTAAAACCTAAGTTAACTAGTAAAAAAACATCCCTAGTTTCTAGAATTTCTAAATAGAACAAAGCATTGGTCCCCAAAAATTCTTAGGTAATGTGATCAGCTTGAAGAAGGATATTTTTAGCACATGTGATTTTCTGCTGAAATATTTTTTCGTTCTTACATTTCTAGCTGAACCTGCTATAAATGGCAAGAGATTTAGCGCACAACATGTTGTCCATGGATATAATCTGGCAGATCATTTGATTCTTTTTTAGTAACCCCAACCATTTCTTAGATTATGATTCTGTTTAGCATAGATGTATTCAGAACTCCTACAATGATATCTCCTTCAATAGGGATGACATTTGGAGTGAATCCTATGCAGTCCCATGATCTTGCATCATGAAGCTTTAAGTTTGGTGGTGGGAAATACTGAGACCATGTCATCCATCTCAGTCATAGGCATCATATACAAGAAAAACAGATGTTATCAAACCATGCCATTTTCTAAATCACCAAATCTCTAGCTCAAAGTCTATGTTAAACGTATCATGGCAAAGCTCACCTGAAAATCTTGCTACTAATTTCTTTGTTAGTTTTGTTGCAGATCCATTAAAATTCTCAGGAAATAATATCTATCACATAATCTATATTACCTCTAATGTGTCTTCCAGTATAACTTATTAGATGCTAGTATTTTGGGACTCTGTTTCCTCTTTTGCAACCATATTACACAGTTGATCGTCTCATCATCATCATCATGACTTCCTTTGCCCTCGTTGCACACAGTCTCTCAATTTTTCCATTACATTACCCTCTATTGCTGTAGATCATATACTTTCTCAAATTATAACAATATTCGACTCTACTCTTCCCAGATGTCACGCCCCGGACCCAGCTAGTGGTGGCCCAGGGGTGACAGCCCACCGCATGCCAGGCATGCAAGGCATCCAGTACAGTATCATTTATAAACAAGGAGGGTTAACAACTATATAACATACAAAATTTAATCCTCCATAATACAAATTATGTAATGTTGGGCAACGAACCAAAGTTCCAAAACAAATCCAAATGGGGTTACATATAACAAAATATAATCAATTGCATCAAGAAGCTCCCAATTACCCCTGTTGTTGCCCCTGATAATTTTGTGGCTCTGAAAAAATATTGTAAGATTTAATGAGTTTACACTTAGTAAGTAAGCCTATTATTACATGATATAGCCAAATAAGAATTTTACCAAGTCAAATACATGTCATGCTTCCAAATTTAAAAACATTTCATCATATTATAGAATTATACAAATCTCATATTCGAATAAATTGAAAGCAATTAATATGAAATAATATTTCAAAATACCATTTCAATTCCAAATCACTGTAAATCTCATTTTATACTAATGTCTCACGTCCACGTAATAAACATCCCAAGGATGTAACCTCCCTGTACACCCCCAGTAGAGAAAGGGTGCCGGAGTCAATTAGCATATAATGCTATATCCTGTCACAGCACATCCTTAGGATGTGTGTTCTCCACATATTCCCCCTGTGAAGGTGGGTCCCGGAGTCATGTAACATATAATGTGGACCGTGACGACATATAATAACACAATCACAAATAACATTTATTCGCATAATAGTAAACATATATCAATTTACTTTTCATATTTTACCAAAATTTGATAATTTCACATAATCATGTAATAATCAGTTGCATGTATAAAATGCCAATTTAATTTATCAAGATTAATAATAATCAAGTCAAATATTCATGAGCTCAAATGGGGAAATAAAAATTCCTCGACAAACTAGGATCCATGCTGATCACGACCATATTTTTCTTTTATTGGGTCGGGCCCAATTTGGGGCCCAAAAATTCAGCCCAAAGGGGCTAACTAGACTGGGCCGAAGTCGGCCCAGTCCCCCCCTTTTTTTTTTTCTTTTCCCCTGCTTCACCCTTGGTTCACCTGAACCACGGGTGGCTGATGGCCGGCGGCCTAGGGCCGCGCCGGCCCCTCCGGGGGTCGGGCGGCCGCCGACGACCGGCCCCCGAGCCGGCCGCGCGCGGCGGCCACCCCCTTCTCCTCTCCTTTCCTTTCTTTTTTTCTTCTTCCTTTTTCTTCTTTTTCTTCCTCGACGTGCCGGCGGCACGGCCGGCTCTCGGCGGGCGGCCGGACCTCATCGGACGCCGCCCGCGCCCGGTGACGGGCGGGCCGGCCGGAGCCGGGCCGACGAGCGGCGGGCACGCCGCCGGGCCGGACCAACGCGAGGCCGGTTTGGCTTCCGCGACAAGGGAGGGCCATTCGGCTCTCTCCCTCCAATCTCTCCCCTGCCCGGCGACACGGCCGGCCATCGGCGGTCGGCCGGATCCGCCGGACGCTACCCGGCGTCGGCGGGGGTCGCCGGCCGAGCTCGGGCCGGCGGGCCGGCGGGCACGCCGCCGGGCACGAACCCACGGTGAAGGAGGGCGGTGAACGACCCTCCCCCTCTTCTTTTGCGGCGGCACGGTCGGCGGACCCCACCGGACGCCGCCCTAGCGCCAGTGGGGGCTGCAGCTCGAAGACCGGGCCCGACGAGCCGACGGGCACGCCGCCGGGCCCGAACGAAGCACGGGAGCCGGCTTGGCTCCCGCGTCAGGGGAGGGCCCTCCTGCGGCCCTCTCCCTCTCTCTCTACACGCTCTCTCTCTCTCTCCCTCTCCTCATCGGTGAGGGGGGGCTTACCTGCTGGCGGCGAGGTGTTGGGGACGAGCGGAGGGTGGCACGGTGACGGGATCGCACGAAGAGGAGGGAAGAAGACGGAGGGGACTGCCAGTCCCCTCCCTATCTTTTCTTTCAGCGAGGGGAGGGCTGAGCCCTCCCCTGCGCCCATGTGCGCGCGCCCATGCGCGCGCGCATTGGCGCGCATGCAGCGCGCCGCGTGTCGCGCACCCACGCCGCGTAAATGTTAAAAAATTTTTTTCTCTGATGGAGGGGTTTACATCCTCCCCTCCTTATAAAAAAAATTTCGGCCTCAAAATTAATGCACAACACGAATATTATTTTTTTTTTGAGGCCTAAAATAAAAATTACTAGTTGTATTTATCTATCTTTCTGGTCAAAATACAATAGTAAATACACTTTTGTGCATATATACAAATATCTATTCAGATACAAATAGATGAGGATATTTCTTTTTCACCTCCTCTTCAAGTTCCTACGTAGCCTCCCATTCAGAGTGATTGCTCTACTGAACCTTAACATAGGGAATGCTACGTCGTCTCATAACTTGATTTTTATAGTCCACAATACGTATCGGATGCTCTTCATATGTCAAATTCTTCTTTAGCAAAATGGGCTCCGCTTCTATCACATGACTGGGGTTAGAAATGTACTTCCTCAACATAGAGACATGGAATACATTATGTACCCCAGAGAGTGCAGGAGGTAATGCCAGGCTATAAGCCACTTCCCCCACTCTGCTCAAGATCTCAAATGGCCCAACGTATCGTGGACTCAATTTTCCTTTAAGTCCAAACCTCATCACATCTTTGGTTGGTGAAACCCTTAAGAAGACATGGTCCCCAACCTGAAATTTCAGCTCCCTTCTTCTAACATCAGCATAACTTTTCTGTCGGCTCTGAGCTACTCGGAGTCTTTTCTTAATAAATTTGTACTTTTTCTCTTGTCTGCTTTGAATTAGCTTAGGGTCCAACAATTTCCTTTCCCCCACATCATTCCAACACAAGGGAGATCTGCATTTTCTACCATACGAGCTTCAAATGGAGCCATTTTGATCTTTGGCTTGGTATCTGTTATTGTAAGCAAACTCCACCAAAGGTAGGTGGTTGTCCCAAGCACCACCCAAGTCCATTACACAGGCTCGTAACATGTCTTCTAAGATCTGTATGGTCCTCTCAGATTGTCCATCTGTCTGGGGGTGGAAAGCTGTGCTGAAATTCAGTTTGGTCCCCAGAGCCCTATGAAGACTCTTTCAAAACTGGGACACAAACCTGGTATCCCGATCTGACACAATCGACTCTGGGACACCATGAAGTCTCACTATCTGCTCAATGTACATGGTGGCCAATCTCTCACTAGAGACCCCAACTCTGAACGGCAGAAAATGGGCTGACTTGGTCAATCTATCAATAATAACCCAGACTGCATCATTGCTTCTGGGAGTTTTGGGTAAATCTGTCACAAAATCTATAGTGATCTTCTCCCATTTCCACTGGGAAATCATCAGAGACTGAAGAGGTCCCGCAGGCCTTTGATGTTCGGCCTTCACTTGTTGGCACACTAAACACTTGGCCACATATTGAGCAATTTCTCTTTTCATTCTTTTCCACCAGAAATTTTTTCGTAGGCCTCTGTACATTTTGATGCCTCCTGGGTGAACAGTATAGGGAGAATAATGAGCCTCCCTCAAAATTTCAGCCCTTAGATCCTCCACATTTGGCACACAGAGCCTAGTATTAAATCTCAGGGATCCATCCTCATTTATTTGGAAATCATTCTGAACCCCTGATTGTACAGCTTCTTTTATCTTTTGTAGTTCCAAGTCTTCTTTCTGGGAAGACTTAATCATGTCAATCAGGGTTGGTTGAACTACAAGTGTTGCAAGAAGCCTATCAGATCGCTGTACTCGCAAACCAACCTCCAACTTTTCAAGGTCTCTGTGAATGTGAGGCTGAGAAGTAATTATGGAAGCTAGCTTTGAGGAGGACTTTCTGCTTAAGGCATCAGCTACCACATTGGCCTTCCTTGGGTGATAATGCAGGTTCAGGTCATAATCCTTTAGTAGCTCCAGCTACTTCCTCTGCCTCAAGTTTAGCTCCTTCTGGGTGAAAATGTATTTCAGACTTTGATGGTCTGTATACACATCACAAGTCTCCCCATACAGATAATGCCGTCAAATTTTTCAGTGCAAAGATCACGGCGGCTAACTCCAGGTCATGAGTAGGATAGTTCTGCTAATAAGGCTTCAGCTGCTTGGAGGCATAGGCTATCACCTTCCCTTCCTGCATCAGAACACCTCCCAATCCCTTTCGAGAGGCATCAGTGAATAAAGTATATCATCCAGATGTAGATGGAAGAGTAAGGATAGGGGTTGACACCAGGCGCTGCTTGAGCTCCTGGAAGCTTCCCTCACACTCCTCTGACCAAACAAACTTTGTTCGCTTTTGAGTTAAGCGAGTCAGAGGCAAAGCAATGCGAGAGAAGTCTTCATAAATCTGCGATAATAACCAGCCAGCCCCAAGAAGCTTCTGACTTCTGATACATTGGAAGGCCAACACCAGTTCACGACGGCCTCAATCTTCTTAGGGTCTACAGATATACCGTCTTTGTATACGATATGATCCAAGAAGGATATTTGGCTCATCCAGAAGTCACATTTCTGTAGCTTGGCATAAAGTTTCTTCTCCCGAAGAGTCTGCAGAACAATCCTTAAGTAGTCTTTATGCTCCATATGACTTTTAGAATATATCAAGATATCATCAATAAAGACCACTATAAACTGATCCAGATATGGTTTGAAGATCATGTGCATCAAATCCATGAATGCTGCCGGGGCATTAGTCAACCCAAACGGCATCACCAAGAACTCATAATGACCTTACCTAGTTCTGAATGCAGTCTTAGAAACATCCTCAGCCTTTATCTTAAGCTAATGGTACCCTGATCGAAGATCAATCTTTGAGAATACCTGAGCTCCTTGAAGTTGATCAAATAGATCATCAATCCTCGGCAAAGGGTACTTATTCTGCACTGTTACCTTATTAATTTCTCGGTAATCAATGCAGAACCGAAGACTGCCATCCTTCTTTTTGACAAATAATACTGGAGCACCCCAAGAAGAGACGCTAGGTCTGATAAATCCTCGATCCAGAAGCTCCTGCAACTGACATTTTAACTCCTTTAGCTCCGCTGGGGCCATACGGTAAGGAGCCTTGGATATAGGTCCAGTGCTAGGGGCTAAATCAACAGTGAACTCGACTTCTCGATCCGAGGGTAATTCAATCAATTCCTCCGGAAAGACATCAGGAAACTCTCGAGCCACTGGAATATCTTCCAACTAGTGTTCATCCTGCTGAAGGTCTCTGACCATAGCAAGAAATCCCTGACCACCTTTTCTTAGGTATTTCCCAGCTTACAGAGCTGACACTAATACCGAAGCCAGATGTTCCTGACTCCAGCTAAAACTGAACTCAGGAAGATTAGGAATTTTAAAGATTACCCTTTTCCTGAAACAGTCTATAGAAGTATGATAGGAGGCCAACCAGTCCATCCTCAGGATTATATCAAAGAATTTCAGCGGGAGGACTATCAAATCAGCATTCAACCTCTTATCTTCCATGTCAATCAGGCATGATTTACACACTGAGTCTACCATCATGACATCTCCATTTGGAAATGCAATATGCAACTCTTGCTCTAGAGGAACGGGTGTCAATGATGAATTCTTGGCAAGATAACTATCGGATACAAATGAATGTGTGGTATCCGGATTAATTAAAATTTGAGTATAAGTGTTGCCTACTTTAAACATACCTGTCATATAAAGATTAACTTAACTTAGATGTCATGCAGCATCATATATTTTTTCTCTATCTACTACCATAATCCATGCATTATACTAGGTATGAATGCAATAATTTTAAAGAAATAATTTAATTTAACAGACATACCTGTCACCACAGTGTTAGAGGCAGCAACGTCCTGCTGAGTAAGGGTAAAGACCCTCCCTTGGGTCCTGGGCTGCTGCTGACTCTTCCCCTGTTCTGGAGGAGGCTGCTGATCCTTTCGGAGGGGACAGGTGGCCATTTTGTGGTCCATCTTCTCACAAATATAGCAGGCACCAGTCAGCCTGCGGCACTGTTTGCCCTGATGGGCCTTCCCGCAATGAGGACAGTGGGTCTCCTTGTCCTTCTGCCCTGGGGGAGCCTGAAAGCAACCCTTCTTCTTCTTAGCCTACCCTGAAGACTGGCCAGAAGGAGGTCCTCTCTTCTTCATCTGCTGCTCCCTCATCTGCTGAATGGCAATCATGTCCCTCTCAATGACCAGAGCCTTGCTCACCACTTCACTCTAAGTGAGGAGCTCAAATGCATTGACTGCCTGCCTCAACCTGGGGTGCAGTCCCTCGGTGAATTTGGTGATCTTGGCTCTCTCGATCATAACAAAATCTGGAGCAAATCGAGCCAATCGTTTGAACTCGGCTTCATACTAGGCCACAGAAAGGTTCCTCTGCTCCAATCTCATGAATTCAGACTCCATCTGCCTCTGCACACTCTTGAAAAAATACTGGCGATAAAAAGCCTCCTTAAACTATTCCCAAGAGATAGCCCGACCTCCATAGTGCTACTCCAACATCAGCCACTAATCATATGCCTCCCCCTGGAGGAGGTAGGCGGCAAATCTAATCCGCTCCTCCTCCTGGCTGCCAAGGGCCGTAAAGGCCTTCTCTATCTCTCTTATCCACCTCTCTGCATCAAGTGGGTTGGTAGATCCAGAGAAGGGAGGAGGGGCCAAGCTCTTAAACTCGGAGAAGCTACGACCCCCTCCCTGCCAGGGCTGAGATGGAGCGGGCTGAGCAGACTGATCGGGCTAGGCCGGCTGGGTCTGAGGAGTAGGAAGGGCAGACTGAGTCTACAAAACGGTAGAGCTAGATATAGCAGGCAGTATCTGCTGAATCTGCTGCTGCATGGCCTGTACCGCCTGAGTCACTCCTAAGAATGCCCGGAGTAACTCGACCTGCAACTGCTGTGGGTCATTGCCAACTGAGGTAACGGAACCCGCATCTACTGAGGCTTCCTGGCCTCCCTGCTGGTCAGGGTCACCAGCCTAAGAGTCCCCCTCATGTCGTTGACCACTGGTGCGACGATGCATTATGAAATCCTGCCACGGTTAGGTTCCAATCAATATCATAATAACCCACCAAATCTCAAGCACTTTTAAACAAGTCACTTCAATTTTTCCTAGAGTTATTACCCTCATGATGTCATGTCAACATTTGGCCTAGAGTTAATCATGTGTTTGGCCCTAATGTCAAACCTTGCTCTGATACCACTATAAGCTGTCACGCCCCGGACCCAGCTGGTGGTGGCCCAGGGGTGACAGCCCGCCGCATGCCAGGCATGCAAGGCATCCAGTACAATATCATTTATAAACAAGGAGGGTTAACAATTATATAACATACAAAATTTAATCCTCCATAATACAAATTATGTAATGTTGGGCAACGAACCAAAGTTCCAAAACAAATCCAAATGGGGTTACATATAACAAAATATAATCAATTGCATCAAGAAGCTCCCAATTACCCATGTTGTTGCCCCTGATAATTTTGTGGCTCTGAAAAAATATTGTAAGATTTAATGAGTTTACACTCGGAAAGTAAGCCTATTATTACATGATATAGCCAAATAAGAATTTTACCAAGTCAAATACATATCATGCTTCCAAATTTAAAAACATTTCATCATATTATAGAATTATACAAATCTTATATTCGAATAAATTGGAAGCAATTAATATGAAATAATATTTCAAAATACCATTTCAATTCCAAATCACTATAAATCTCATTTTATACTAATGTCTTACGTCCACATAATAAACATCCCAAGGATGTAACCTCCCTGTACGCTCCCAGTGGAGGAAGGGTGCCGGAGTCAATTAGCATATAATGCTATATCCTGTCACAGCACATCCTTAGGATGTGTGTTCTCCACATATTCCCCCTGTGGAGGTGGGTCCCGGGTCATGTAACATGTAATGTAGACCGTGACGACATATAATAACACAATCACAAATAACATTTATTCACATAACAGCAAACATATATCAATTTACTTTTCATATTTTACCAAAATTTGGTAATTTCACATAATCATGTAATAATTAGTTGCATGTATAAAATGCCAATTTAATTTACCAAGATTAACAATAATCAAGTCAAATATTCATTTACATAAATGTGGTACCACAAATATCATTTTTCAAATAATACTATAAATCAATTTCATTATTTCAATAATGACATAATTTAATAATGATTTAAAAAAAATCATTATAACTGGCTTACTTACCTTACAATGCTAATCCAAAAGCGTAAATCAGCTGTATGGACCTCTGGGTACCTACAACATAATTTTTTAGATTTTTAAATTTCAATTTTAGGATGTCAAACTGACTTCTACACTTAACCCAATTTAATCCTGGGCCCAACTTGAGGCTTAAATATCTCCAAATATAGAAGCCCAAATGAGGAAATAAAAATTCTCCGACAAACTAGGATCCATGCTGATCACGATCATATTTTTCTTTTATTGGGCCGGACCCAATTTGGGGCCCAAAAATTTGGCCCAAAGGGGCTAACTGGACTGGGCCGAAGCCGGCCTAGTCCCCCTTTTTTTTTTTTTTCTTTTACCTTGCTTCACCCCTGGTTCACCTGAACCAGGGGTGGCTGATGGCCGGCAGCCTAGGGCCGCCGCCGGCTCCTCCGGGGGTCGGGCCGGCCGCCGACGACCGGCCCCAGGCCAGTCGCCGCCGGCAGCCACCCCCTTCTCCTCTTCTTTCCTTTCTTTTTTCTTTTTCTTCTTCCTTTTCTTCTTTTTCTTCCTCACTGTGTGCCGGTGGCACGGCCGACCACCGCTGGTCGGTCGGACCTCATCGGATGCCGCCCCGGCGTCGGTGAGGGCCGCCAGCCGGAGCCTGGGCTCGGCGAGCCGACGGGCACGCCGCCGGGCCCGAACCAACACGAGAGCCGGTTTGGCTCCCGCGATAGGGGAGGGCCATTCGGCCCTCCTGCGTCCCTCTCCGTCTCTCTCTACACGCTCTCTCTCTCTCTCCCTCTCCTCACCGGTAGGGGGGGCTTGCCTGTCGGTGGCGAAGTGTCGGGGATGAGCGAGGGCGGCACGGTGACGGGATTGCACGAAGAGGAGGGAAGAAGACATAGGGGACTGCCAGTCCCCTTCCTGTCTTTTCTTTCAGCGAGGGGAGGGCTCAGCCCTCCCCTGCGCCCATGTGCGCGCGCGCTGGTGCGTATGCAGCGCGCCGCGTGTCGCGCACCCACGCCGCGTATATGTGAAAAAAAAATTTTCTCTGATGGGGAGGTTTACAGATCTATCAAACATTCACATTGGTCTCAGTATAAGTTGGAAATTTTGCAGTCTATCAAAGACTTATATATTTCTTGTAGACATGAAGGCACAATAGGGAGTAAATGAGCCTTAATGTTCGCTAAACAAAGAGCAGAATTCAAATATTTATCATCAAAGAAAAATATATTGCCTACATGTTAATGACTTTTAAGGTGTGTAATGTTAAGTGCCTTTTATTTTTAGAAAATTGGGAGGTGAGAGAACCCAGATGTTATTTATCAAATATTCTCCTTTTTCTCAAAAACATATATCAAATATCCGTCTTGCCTTCCCTGAGAATTAATGGACAAAAGTAGATTACTTGCAAAGATAAGGATGTGAAAAAAGCAGAGGTCATGTAAGCTTTTTTTTTTTTTTTTCCCAAAATTTTCAGAGCTTTAGCTTCCACCATTCTTTGTTAGATTCTTATATTTAATCAAAATGATGATGATTATTAGACAGCCTCATGGTATATATCAGATCAAGTATTATTCAATAAAAGAAAACAACTCTAGCTGCCTATAAGAAAGCATATTAATAATATATTAAAATACAACATGATAATAGATATAAGAACTGGTCCAATTAATCTATGCGATCTTAAAAATTTGAGTCGAAGTTTATTGATAGTAAATGAACTTGAATTAAAAGTTTCCATAATTTTTTTTTTCCATTCGATGTGGGACTATTTTGGGACATTACAAAACAATACGTATCATTTGCCTAATGAACTATATAGATGGCACAAGATCTAATGGGCATGTAATACTCAATAATTGCATATGCTACACACATAATTATTCTCATATTATTTAGAATATATATATATATATATATATATATATATATATATATATATATATATATAAAGTTAGATTTGGCTATACGTAGCTTCAGAATCGATCATTCTTTTCATCTCTACGGATTTCGAAGTCATTCCTTTTTTTTCATCTTTAAGATTTATGGTTCATATGGATTCAAAAGATAGAAAAGATGATCGGACCTAAACTTATCTACATGCAACTTTAGCTAAATTCATCTCTCTCTATATAAATATGGACGTGTATATGTAGAGAGAGAGAGAATATGGCTCCCCAACTTCTAGTTCAATGGTAGAATAGGTGCCTTACAAACTCCTAAACCATTGAATATTTAGGTTAAAATCCTATGGAAAGAGTTCAGAGCTGAAAGTTCGGCTCATACGCTAGTTAGGTCAAATTGGAGTACCCTCCAAAACCCAAAAATAGAGACACAAGGGATGAAAAGTAAAATATTTATCATAAAAAAAACGATAAGCGCAAGCTTATGGCTAATTTTCCACCACTAAACGTTTACCTGAATGTCCCCTGGCTCCTATATAAAGGTCTCTCGTAACCATACCACCCTCATTCTCTCTTCTTTAACTCTCTCTCCTCCTCTCTCTCTCTCTCTACCATTCTCTTCCACCATGGAGAAGGTTTTGAGGCATTTCTTCTTCCTCATCTTTGCCTTCTCCTTGGTCTTTCTCTTAACGGGTAAGCCTCGTTTTGTCTTACTTTTGTGCTGATCTCTTTCTTTGATCTTAATTCCCATTCTTTCTTCTTTGCTTGTTATATTGTAGGGAGAGAGGTGAGTGCTCGAGCTCCTGCTCAAAGGCATGGGAGATCTAATGGTGCTCGTTATAAGAAGCTTTTCGTGTTCGGCGATTCCTACGCCGACACTGGGAACCTTGGGAACCTTGGGAGCATGTTCACCTCTTCATGGTATGAACCCTATGGCATGACATTTCCTCACAAGCCGACCGGCCGCTTCTCTAATGGGAGGCTTCTCACCGACTACGTTGGTCAGTGCATCTCTTTTCTTTCTCATGCCTTCTCTCTCTCATATATCTCAAAGCTTTGGCTTTGGTTTCTCTTTGCATGGTTGGAAATGCTATCTATCACTCCTGTGTAGTTATCTCCTTCGCCCCCTCATGCTTCGTTGTAACAAAGGATTCAAACCAGGAATTCTAGCTATATGGGCACCAATACCATTTAACTCGTCTCTTTTCTAGCTTATTATAGAGTGTAATAATCTTTATTGAGTCACAACTGACCTATATCTGATATAAAAAATCCCCTCTTTCTCTCTCTATGGTTATTTTTATTGCCCATCACGTGATCCTCCTTTGTATGCCATATTTACAATAGAGGAATGATCTCTTACTTCCATGCTTTTCACCTAATCTCTTTTCTCATGGTTCAGTCCAAAAACAATTATTCTATTTAAACACCTAGTACCTTCCATTCATCTCCAAACTTCATTCTAGCAATTTTATAGTCATCTCTCTCTCTCTCTCTCTCTCTCTCTCTCTTTCTCTGTGTGTGTGCGCGCGCGCGCAAACCCTACCACCTAAGTTTGTCTTCTTAATATTTAAACTTATACTGGACACCTTGGCTGGTTTTGCTGAAGCACAAGCATATCTAAATTCATTTCTAATCAAAAGTTTCAGTGCTTGTTGTTTCCACATGGTGTGGCAGCTTCTCTTCCAGGAATCAGATCTCTCATCCCTTCAGTAATGGTTGGGCTACAAATTCCTAGGTTTGGAGTATTTCTGAGCTTAACTAATATGAAACTTTCCAACCAAAACCAAGTGAATTTGTTCCCCACTTTCACTAGTTTCAACCTAAACCATTTAACTCCAACTTAATTAAGTCTAAAATTTCAATGAATTCTCATAAAGTTTCAGCCAATACTGACTAGTGTTGATCCAAATTGAATCACAGAAGGTTAAAACTATATATCTATATTGCATGTCTTGATTTCTTTTCTTTTTTTTTTCTTTTTTTCCTTTTCCTTCAACTTGCTTTTCTGCTTGGAAGTTTCACTAACAAATATTCCCACATGACTGGCAGCTTCATTTCTTGGCATCAAATCTCCCCTTCCTTACAAGTTTCGGAGGCTGGGAGTGTCCAAGAGACTGCTACCATATGGCATGAACTTTGCTCGTGCTGGGAGTGGCATCTTTGACAACGGCAACTTTCAGGACAACCTAACGCTTCAGGTCGATGCATTCCAGTGGCAGGTTAAGACAGGCGTCTTCCCGGAATATGATCTCAAGTCGTCGGTGGCGTTGGTTTCCGTCTCCGGCAACGACTACAAAACCTACAAGGAAACTAACGGCAGTGACCCAGTTAAGTGCCTTATAAGATCTATGAGATCTCTTTATGGTTACAAAACTTTATAGTTCATGGATTTTTCTTCTAACTACTCTAGTTCAAATTTGAGAGAGCCAAGTTAGACTCTACACAAAAATTGGACCTTTTTTTTATCGTAGAGATTTGGATTTGAGACATGGTTTTGGCCTTGTTAGGTCCATAAAAAATAGAACAGTGCCACATCCAAATTCCAACAGTGAATTATATAGACTGTGGTCTTAACAAAATATGATTCTAGGAGTCCCAAGGGCATTGATCTACACAGTAACGCAAGGCAATCTTATGCTCCCTCCATGCAAGCTTAACTAGTACTGCTATCCTAGAAAGACTTGCAGCATATATGCTCTCTTCTCATGTTAAAAATAATAATTGTTATAATAACTTTTATTGGCTGCTAGCAACTAGTTTATACTGCTTTGCCCAATCAGACCAAATAACAAGTGCCACTTGTGGAGTTCATAGCTATCTTACAAGGAGGAGGACCAGATGGCCCTCATTCAAGGGATCGACATGCCCTGAAATCTTTCAGCTAACATAAGGATATCTAGGTTTGATCAATGTTGATAGTTTGGTTGCACCAGGACTTTGATCCACATTTATAAAAGTAGCTTCTGCCATGGTAGTTAATGCGAGTACTTCTATTTTGATTCATTTCTTCACTCTCTATGCACAGGATGCTTTGGATTTCGTGAAACGTTTGCTCCAACAGCTCAAAATAGAATTAAAGCGCATCCATGAAGTTGGTGTACCCAAGGTGTTGGTCACCAACCTGCATCCTGTGGGATGTACTCCCTACATGACCAGGGCTACTAACTACACAAAATGCGATTCTACTGCTCTCTGGGAAGCGCAAGCTCACAATCGAATACTTGAAAACTTGATCAAGGAGCTGAATGGAGCAGGCACTCGCACCTTCTTCAGCCTAGATCTCTTTACAGCATTCGACTCTATCATCAATCAAGGTGAAGTTGTCATTTAACAACTCAGCTATATATTGGTATATTGGTTGCATGAGAGCTTGTGCTAGTATGTGTGTAGTTCCATATTAGTAATGTAATAGATAGGTCTTGAGAATTGATACTTTCTTAATTAATTAGCCTTTTTGAGAAGATCCTAAGTTGTTATAAATAGGCTCAACATATAACTAATGTAGTTTAAGAAATACTACAAATAGGCTCACGAAATTTGTGAATAGGACTGAAGTGGCTTTGGCTTTGGCTTTAGATTTGGACCCTAGCCTAGTGAAGAAGCTTGGGCTTAAAAGCAAAAAAAAGCATATGAGAGCTCACACTAGTAGGTATTTAGTCTCACATCAATTGTACAATACGTTAATCTTGGATATCCATACAAGATTAAAAAGTCTAAAAAAAACTTTCTTTTTGTATGAGATACTGAGATACTGAATTGTTAGAAGTTGGGTCCAATTTTTCATCCTCTGGATTAGGTCATGTCAAGCTACTTAGATCTGGAAATCAATTCTACTAGCTCTAAATGAATCAAGACTCTTAAGAGAACTGAACATCTTTCATAAACTTCTGTATTGTCTTTTTCTGTTTTCATAATATTATCAGGAGGAGTTTCTCCCTTCAAGTTTGAGTGCTGGACCCTCAATCATTACAATCTCTTTGTTCCCATATTACATGCCAATGCTTTTCCTTTCCAACTTGTAGTTTGCTTTCTTTTCCAGTGAAAGGAGCCCCCAAGTTTGAGACTATTCTGAAGCCGTGCTGTGAAGGCAATGACAGCATGTCAAACTGCGCGCAGACAGATGAGAATGGGGTGAAAAAATATTCTCTGTGCTCCAACCCAGACTCCCACTTCTACTGGGATTGGCTGCATCCCTCCCAGGCCGGGTGGGCAGCAGCTGTTGAGTACCTAAAGCCTGCGACTCGGAGCTTTCTATCCCTGTGAGCTTGGCGTACGTCCATAGCTTCATGAGAGCACCTTCAGCCTATGCGCATAATGAGAATGGGACGCATGCAGTTTGTCTAAACTCTTTTGTAGCGTTCCAATTTCATCTCATGTCTTGCTTTCATTTCGTCAAGCTGGACCTTGTCGCATAGGAATATATCTTATAACATGCAAACATACTAATTAGTTACACTCCTCTCAGCAGTGGAGATAACTTCATGGCCACCAATGAATGTGATTTCGATGCCTTCGAAGAGCAAAGTTCACCCCCCATTCAACGAAATCTCACCAGAAGAAGCTTTCTTCACCAATGATGAGAGGTTGCATCTCTAACTTCCTAGTTAACTAAGCAATTGAAGTCCGAGACCTTTTCCTTGGCTTCCCGAAGGATGGTGCATCTCTGACCATCAATTTTGCCTAATGACCATTTGACATCTTGAAAATGGACATGCAATAACGCAGTAATGCTGATAACACTACATTAATTAGAGTTAATCTCCCCTCTCAATTTTCTCTAATAAAACCAAGCATTCTTCCCTATTAAGTTTTCCTGTTGCTCAATGGATGCCCTAAGTAAGTAATTGAAAGGAAAACAACCAATCTGGATAGCTCATGAGCGTTGTTGCAGCCACCACCTCCTCTTTCAAATTCATGTAAACCAAAGAGTTTTTAGGTAATTACAATAACTCATGATCTTACACTAGTCAAAAAGATGTTATTTGATCTTTTTAATCCTATATAAGTATTCAAATTTTTTTTAAATATAAAATTAAAATTAAATACTCATCAATATAGGCTTTCATAGCAGCTGATTTTTTTTTTTTTTAAGTAATAGTGAGGGAAAAGGAATCGTCTACAATTTTATTCGTTTCATAGAAATTACATAAAGTTTAAGGATAAAGAAATAGATGCAAAAAGATGACAAAATCTTCGATGGGTGTCTAAGTTTTTATTAGTTAAGAGGTTACCCCATAGGATAAAAATGGCTATTATTTTGTAGAGGATGAGAGCTATGAAAGATTCTTCTTTTAGAAAATTCTAACATTTCTCTTATGCTAAATATTCCACATGAATGCCACAAGCAATTGATCCCAACATTTTTTTTATGTGCACTATACATGCTTCCATCTCCAATCAAATTGGCTGGTACTTAAGGGAGGACGACTTGTACTTACAGCACCAACCAAGGCCTCTAAGATAGTTCCAGAGAATGAGCACCTGGCGAACAAACTCAAGGTTGGAGCCACATAACACCCATTACTTACCTTCTAATTTTTTTTGTCCAAAACATCACCTGTATGTAGATTATTCTGTAAGGCCAGCCATATAAAGATTTTAACCTTCTCTAAGATACAAGCTTTCCACACAGATGCATAGTAAGAATGGATAACTCCATGGTGGATAATGAATTTATAGAAGTTAACGCTAAACCCATCATTTTACCTGAGCTTCTACATCGAGACATCTCATGATAACGATGGATGGATAGGAGAAAGAAGACTTAAGAGCTACTTGAGTTGAAGGGATTGTAAGGTTAAGATAAGGCCATTTAATTTTACCTTCCACTACTATACTCTATGGTTCCAGAAAATGCCATTGAGAAATGATTTTTAATGGCATAGTCATGAAAAGGTCCTCAAATAGATAGGTCGGCGGAGTAAGAATGAGACAATAGTCATCTTAGAAACTGATATATTCACCATTACCAAGCCTAAATACCATACAATTTCAGAAGACATCTAAATCCCTGCTATTATCTTTTCATATCCGAGATACTTTTCTTATCCTTCAACACCTCTGCATGACAACTCAGTTTGTCGAATAGTATATTTTGAAGATAAGCCTTGATCAGATGGCATCATCTTCACCATGACCATAGACTAACTTCCATGCCTACTTTGCATGGTAAGTTGCTCTCAAATTCAATAAGCCGGTACAAATCTGATAACAAGCTCAAGTAGTATACCTCGATTTCCAGTTACCACTGCAACAAGCACTACTTCGTGTGGACTTTGGATAAATCCTCCTGCCACAAAAGGCAGTTTGACAACCATCTACCAAGCAAGGGAGAAGCTTTGCAAGTCTTGTGGTAAGGATCTTAGCAATGATCCTATACTGGCTGTTCCCATTTAGGGATAAGGGTGAGACAAGGCATAACTGATGTGATCCATATCTAGCATCCCCTTTTAGAATTCCAGAAATGATTTGGTGGTTTAAGACTAATATATCTACTTATCTTTTAGAATTCTTAGGAAGCAAATCAAGTGACTAACTATCTGATAAATTGAATGGCGCAAGGTGGAGAATGTAGAAGTTGGTCCTCTAATATGCCCGCTTATTTTTGTGAATTGGCTAAGGCTGATGCTTAGGGTGTAGGTTTTTTTAGGACTCAGTCCTCTCCCAAAATAAATAAATAAATAAATAAATAAAAAGAGTAGAAAAAGACTAAGCAATGGCCTTGATGAGCTTTGGCAGGGACCAAGCGGGACCAAGCAAGTGGTACATGGAAGAGGAGGGACCATTCAAGGCAGAAGAAGTTTGTCCTCTCCCAAGGAAGAGACATGACGTTCTTCCTTGAGAAACAACAATCCTCACCCCAGTTTAATTCCACGAACTTAGCAGATGTTGGAGCCAATGACAGGATCTCCCAAGCCTAAGAATCCTGCTCTGCCGTAGCTAGAAAACCCAACTCGTATGAGATCTATCTATCATATTTGTATATTAATTTTTCTATTTTGTATCTTAGTTTATGAAATATTATAACTAGTTGCTTATACATTCCTCAGATTAGATTAGCTACATGATAATAAGATATTTTGCTTATGTTCTCTTAAAGGTGTTAAATTTATATATTGGAAATATTTTTGTTCCTGTACTCCTAAGAGTTAGCTAATCCATTGAACTCTGCTCCTTAATGAGAAAAAGCTGAGTTTCAAACCTCATTTGCTATTAAATTGAGGGCATCTTTTGTCCCTCTACAATCCTAGTTAATTTCAACAGAGATTTGATCAATGAAAACCAAAGAAATCATTGGTTGTATAAACAAAAAAATTTACAAGAATTTTATAAATACAAAAGTTAGAAATTAATATTTAAATTTAAGTTATTTAAAACTAGGACTTGACCCCAAAAACAACTAGCTGGAATGTAATATTTAGGTTTCTTGACTCTATACAAGTATTTGTAATCTACTTGTTGTACAACATCCTATACCAATCTACAATACCTCTTCGTTTATATAGGTCATGCATTTCTTGGTCTTTGTAAATATCGAAGTTTTACTAATTTATAAGTAATGTAGGACTAAATACACACTAATATGGGCTCTTATTCTTATACCCTCATCAAACTAAAGGTTCAAGTCCAAGATCAAATTCAATGTTGAATGAAATCCAATTAAATACATCATGATTGACGTGTAGTCAATCTCAGAGAGCCTGTTTGTTTGCAGTGTTCTCTAGTTTATATGAGCCACAGATTAGATCTACTTTGATATCAGTTATAATAATTTAAATAATATCATCTGAAAAGAGTAGGCAAAAAGTAATGTTTTGATTTCTTAATATTCGAGTATGTTGCCAATGTGAGACTAAACAAATACCAATATGAGCTCTTATATATTTTAAAATAATAAATGATTGAACCTAATCCAAGGGTTAGATTTAATTAAATTTGAACTTCAACGCTTGGCTTAGCAAGAATGCTAATGCTTAGAGTCTATATGATAGCTTATGATGGCATATATTTAGTTTCACATCGGTTATGCATCGAATAAATTTTAAACTTTTAACTAGCCTTTTTTTTTGAATAGGATTCTTGGCATTTTAGCTATATCTTCCTTGTTAGCAAATATTTGGAACCATCATGGAAACTTTTCATTCTCCTTACAACCATTAGACTGTCATTCCTAGAAATTGTTCTAATATATGGGGCCAATGTGATGTGCGGTGAGGTTGTAATATAAAATATTAAATATCAATCTCTTCATATTATGTGGCATGTCAGGCATGTAGCAAAACATCTTTTGACAGCATGATTCAGCCTGGTGATATTTTTAGCAACATGTTTCCAATCTTTCTAAATCTTCTCCAATCTAATTTTATTTTGAATTTTTACATTTATATACTTAACTTTAAATTCAATTAATGGGAAACTGTCAAATTGCTTGCTGGAATTAAAGTCGGTCAAACATCATAATTTTATTTGTTCAAATAGTGGTCGCAGAAAAAATCTTTATTTAAATGGGGCCAAGGGAAGGCTCTCCAGCTACGTGTAGAGTTAGTTTTCTGGATCCATCTGGACTCCTCCCATCACATCCATGGTATCACGATCCTACGGTTAAAATTGAATCACAAGAAGAATGTTTTTTTTTTTTTTTATTGTAGGTTCGTAGAAAGTTCTCAATTCTGACACGTTGTCTCCACGGCTAAGCCACCTGTCCCTAAACGTGTAAAGCAATCTTAGAAGCTAAGTCACAAAACTATAAAGGGAGAGCTTTGAGAGGCCAACTCCAATACATCCCACTTCCCGGTATAAATTTATCCTCCCCTCCGTCAGCTGATAACTATTCCGGATAACGATATCGGCTCTTTCCAACCACCCCAATAGCGGAGGAGATCTCTATATCCCGAATAGCTTCTTGCTTCTCTTTCTATTGCTTCCTTAGTCCAAAGGCCATGGAGAACACCAAGGAAGGTCTTCAGCAACCCGGCAATGGAGAGGAGGTGAAGTGGGGGACGAAGCACATGGGCCCGCCGGCGGCGCCCTCGGCGCACCCCCAGAACCAGCAGGCGGCCTTCTGGTCGCCGCGGCCGGCCGACGACCACTGCCCCCCTTACGTGCTCGAGCGAGAGCCGGTTCAGAAGCCGAGCTCCAGTCCCATGGAGAGCATCCTCGATTTCTTCAACACATGGACCAAGAAGGCTGAGACCATGGCCTCCAACGTCTGGGAAAGTTGTAAGCTCTCTCTCTCTCTCTCTCTCTCTCTCTCTGTGTGTGTGTGTGTGTTCATCACCTAATAAACCTTGATGCTTGATTTGGTCTCGATGAACTAAAATGATTTTATTTGTGTTGCATGTTTTAATTTGATGAATTAATGGCAAGTTACTAATTAAAAAGATTTTATAGAGACACCTAGAATGACTGAGCCTCGATCCAAAATCAATCCCACACCAATTGGGCCAATTTTTAGCAACCCATTCAAAGCAACATTTAGCCTGGCCAACCTGACCCAACCCAATCCGACCCGAACTATGAATTTAGCTTGGTGGGCTCAAGTTGAGATTCTCTCCAGCTTGTGCTTAATTTAAGGATGGTAATTTTAGCTCCATTTAAGATGATAGAATGGTACCCAGTCTCAACAAATTAGATGGGGACAAAATTTTGTTCAAAGTATAGCTATCTAAGTTCACAGTGTCAGTCTGATTGAGACCCTGCAAGCTCAAAAAGGTGCACCCAAGATCAGATGCCCATCTTATGGAGATGTCCAAGACTTAATAACCCCTGTCCTGTGCTTGGTTTAGGAGGCTAATGGCTGTCTGAGGCTATAATACTAGCTGCACCAACTTCATCATAAACTATAGATTGTAAGCAATGTGCAGACTAGTCTCTAGCCCTTGTCTTCATCTGAATCCAACCACAAGCAAAGAAGTAGACAAATGGGTTATTATAGGCTTCAAACTAAATATCTTGACCAAATTCTCAAACTGGCTTCATCGTAAAGTACAAGTCTCTTATGGAACTTGATTTATAGAACCTATCTGTAAACAACTTGGATTGGTGGTGATAGTTCAATATTGCTCTGCTGATCCTTCTCACTGATAGCCTCATCCATTGTAACAGTGAAGACTGCTCCTAGCAAAACAGAGGCAGCATGGGGGAAGCTGGGCTTAACAGCAAAAGCCCTAACAGAGGGAGGGTTTGAGTCTCTTTACAAGCAGACATTCCACACTGAACCTGCTGAGAGGCTCAAGAAGTCGTTTGCTTGCTACCTCTCCACCACCACCGGTCCGGTCGCCGGAACCCTCTACCTCTCCAATGTCAAAGTGGCCTTCTGCAGCGACCGCCCTCTCTCCTTCACTGCCCCCTCCGGTCAGCAGGCCTGGAGCTACTACAAGGTAAAAGCATGCTTCTTTTGATTCAAATTGTGAGACTTGCAAGCGATTCAGCTACATGTTTGGCATCATTGCAAGTGCACTTAAAGTTCATCAAGCATGACAAATGTTGATTTCATCACAGGTTGTGATCCCTCTGGCAAAGATTGCAACAGTTAATCCTGTGACATTGTCAGAGAATCCACCAGCTAAGTATATCGAAATCGTCACGGTGGATGGGCATGCTTTCTGGTTCATGGGCTTCATCAACTACGACAAGGCATCCGTGCATCTCCTGGATGCGGTCGCAGATTTTGCAGCGGCGCAGCGTGGGGCTGAACATGGTGTTAGTCAAATGATCGGTTGAGATGGGTGGAGAGATGATCCATGAGGAGTAATTCTTAGATGTTGATGTTGTTGTTGTTGTTGTTGTTGTTGTTACTTGCTAGTGTGCTCTCTCTTTGTTGTGGTGTTGTGGTTTGGCCTCTGTTTTTCCCATCCCTTGTGTGTACATCTAATCTGGATTTTGTCCTGTATCGCCTTCTGTTTGTGGCTAGTTTTCAATGTCAAATATATTCCAGTTTGATGTTTGTGACTAGTTTTAATGCCATCCTTTAAGGCATTAGTCTACTAAAGTCTTGCTTTGTGAGAGGTTTGGTCAAGATTGCTGACCCTGAGGAGCATCGTTAACGTCTTAACCACTTAAAAGTCTCATGGAAAATGTCATGGGAACTGGCTGACCTATGGGAGGGCAGGCTGGTTGTAGCGAGGGGAGGCTTTAATTGGGAGTTTGAATTGAGCTGTTGTTGTAGCAGAAGAGGTAAAAAAAAGACTGATCTGTGGTTGATGAGAGCCGATTCAGTCTCGACGACCATGTTGTCACCTATCCAAAATTCAAACATTCCATAGGAAAAATGAGACATCCAAGTATGGCATTCGCATCTAAAAGTGGATTAAAGAATCACAGGATTCACACATCCAAGTAATCGTTTCATACCACAGAGATATAATCAAAGCAACAGTAAGGTTTGAAACTTGCTGTCAATGAAGCATGGTTTGAAACAGAGGTGGGGAGGAATCTAGCAGTGTCCAACATATCAAAAAGTCTGATGCTGTGGCCGGGCCAATGGGCTTTCAAATGCGCCTTTTCAGCCAAAATCACATCAACCATGGTCCTTGTTTCAACGATGTATGATCTACAACCAAGCACACATCGAGTCTATGTGCCCACACATATATTCTTTCCAAGGACCTCGAGCCTAGGCTGATAAGGGTGGGACGCAACCCAACCACACATTTTTTTTTGCATGATAATTTGTCAACCATCCTTCCAAAGGGGGACTAAATAGCAGAAGTCTAACCATGCTGACCTCAAAACAGACCTGACCATTGGCTGATCTTACGTTGTTATGCAATCCTTGCATCTCTGTTCTCCAATAGTGGAACGTATAAGCTGAACCCAAGGCCTACCCAAGGCCGAGACCATGGATTAACCCCCCATTCCAAAACTTTGGCTCACTCTTATTTCTGTAGTACTACATGGAGACTGGCAGCATTACAGTTCAGGACCTTGTGGGGCCACAGAGACCAGAGGGACATAGGATTGCATCATTTGGCCATGATTCCCCCCACAGCAACTACACAGCCCTTTCCTTAATCCCAAAGAGTGCCAACCCACCCCACCAACATCCCTCAGTGAGGGAGCATTCATCCCAAAAGCAGCTCACGCCTTCACTGTAGTTTACTTGGAAACAGGGGAGGGGCAGATGATAGGGCTGGCGGGGGGGGGGGGGGGGGGGGGGGGCTGACCCATTGTAGAAGAAAAAGTGCTCCAAAGGTGATGATGGGATATGAACAATGAGGAAAGTTGGCACAGCAGCAGCTGCTCCTGCTGCTCCTGCCCCCTGCCTCCTATCACAAGCCCTGTCTTCTTCGGCCATGGCCTCAAAGGTGGTGGGGCCTCACCAGGCAAAAGGAGAGATAGGAGTTGGGGATTGTTGTAAGGACCAGTGTGAGCGTGTGAGATTCTCTTTACCCATCTCTTTCTCTCTCTCTCTCTCTCTCTCTCTTTCTCTCTTTCTCTCTCTGGGGTTTCTGACTGTGGGGTGGGCTGCGTTCTGTTCTATTGTGTTCTGCTCTCACTGGCTCTCCCCTCTGCATAGATTCCTTTCTGCCAAACCGAGGAAAGGTTCCTTTGTCTGATGCACTTAACTCTCTCAACCCCAGCTTTATTCCCTTCCCAGTCTACTAGATAAAATACCTCTGGGCCTTCTTACATTACATGTAACACCTTGATGTGCCCTTTTTATTACTTCCAAGTCCCTTGTTTTTTAGGGTTTCGCCACCACTCATGGGACACAAAAGCCACATTATCCTTCCCACTTTTCCCCCATCTGGTTGCCAGATGCTGCCTCTAGGTTTTTCTAGTTTCATGGGGTGAAAATGTAGCAATTTTTAACAGGCCACTCTCTATCTTCCATCCTTTCATGCTTTAACCTACGTGGGGGAAAAGCAGCGAAGTAAAACTATATAGCTGTAGGCGGTAGAAGGGAATAATAAAATGTGAAAGAAAGAAATCTTATGAGACTAATTACATCACACATCTGGACCTAGAATGTTCAAAAGAAGACCAAGAATGTCTAGACATAGCACACGTCAGATTAATCATAAAAGAGCATGGTATCCAGTCAATGTTGTCCCTCAAGACCAAAAGGTCTCACCAACATGTCCCAAAACCATTTTTTTATGCTGCATAATAGCACATTGGCCCTACCATTCTAGGATCCTAGTGGAATGGAATGACATTTTACAAATAAAGGATATCTTTGAAGGGTTTACGCCCTAAAAACCAATTTTAACTTTTCCACCCTACCAAATGTTGGAAGGGCGACACTAGTTGGAAACTACTACCAACAATTGCGATGCATATATAATAATATTGCTTAATCACAAACAGCTGCTACGCGGTTGTAACATCGCTCAAAATCATATGTGCAACATAGTCTACCCCTAAAGATCTCATCGATAGAAGGGGGCCCATCCATCCATCCATCCATCGGTCGGTAAGAAGAATGCTAATGAGAGCGAGAGTTATAATCAAAACATGCCAAGGAGACAAAAAATTTTACACCCTTAACATATATGTTATGTTGCAATTGGCTATCAATGCTCATACACAAACTGGCAATCTAATCTAATTATACTGCGTGCAAGTGCAAGAGCGGTATTAGAGGTAGAAACTACTACGAACATATGCAATTTATATATGATATTACTAAATCACAAAACAGCTACTACGCGCTTTATAACATCGTTCAGTTCATATCACTTTGTGCTGTGCAATACAGCGTGCCCCTTTAGAAATCTCATCGATGGATAGAAGGGCCCATCCATCGATAAGAACATTAATAAAGTAAAATTATAATAAAAAACAAACGATGATACAATTATTATTTTTTTTACATCCTAACATATATGTTGCAAGGACGGCCAATGCTCTCATTCACAGCTGGCCATTTAATTATAGCTAAATCACAAACAGCCGCTACGTGCTTTGTAATTGGTTCGAACCATGTTGTGCCCTAGAGGGCTCTCACCAATGGAAGAGTCCATACACCGACCAAGTACATTAATGAGTGAGTTAGTTATAATCAAGGCATTTCTAGCCATCTGATAAATGTACTTTGCCATGGTGTCAGAACTAGTTAAAAATTAGGCATTATCAAGCATGGGAGACATATACATACGTAGTAGCATCATATATTGAGATGGTTCCAGATAAGGCCACCAGGGGTAAGCACACCGGGGGCATTATTTGTACAGCCAGGTTGGCACAGAGAGATGGCCAAACGTGGAGGGAAAAAGAAAAAATTGAATCAGAATCCTACGCACAGAGATTGCATTGTTTCTTCTCGGTCCAAGACGAAGACAAAAATAGAGAGAATATATATATATATATATATATATATTTTTCCAACTACCCAAAAAAAAAAAAAGTTCAATGTAAATCATGAAATAATCCATAAACACAGCATTAGATAAAATAATTCTCATAAAATAAAAATAAAAATATAAAAAAAAGAGATTATTTATCATTGTTGGTTTATCTCTGTGATGGCTGGGTATATAGATGGCGGGGCGGGGGGCGGGGGGAGGGGGAAAAGGGAAGACAAGAAGATTGAAACAGGTGAGGAGGAGGAGGAGGAGGACTGAAGAAGGGAGGGAAAAAAAATCGAAACTTTGGCTTAAAATAACGATTTTTCTTCACTCATTCAAGCCAAAATTTAACAATTTTTTAGATGCAACCGTTGCGACCGAGGTGGAGGAGGAGGCCGCCGCACTTGGGACAGTCCTCAATGCGCTTGGGGACCATGAAGTACATGAAGCAGGCCTTGCAGCCGGCGGCGACGAGGATCTGGCCGCCGCCGGAGGGTTCGACGGAGCTGGTGGCAGTCTCCCCGGGGGAAGAGGAAGAAATGGAGGAGAGGCCGGAGTAGGCACTGGAGGAGTAGCTGGGCTCGACGCTGTAATTCTTGCCGTCGCCGGAGGTGCTGTCCTCGTCGGAGGTGTTCTCTTCTTCTTCTTCTTCTTCCTCCTCCTCCTCCTCCTCCTCTGAGTAGTAGCTCGTTAGGTAGGCGGTGGAGGAGGTCCGGGGGTCCTCAGTCGTCCTGGTGCCGTTCTCCCAGTTGACGTAGTATACTTCCCCCGTCTGCAGCGGAAACAGATCAAGATAAAAGGAGAGATCTTTTCAGATAAAGATGGAATTTTTATTTAAGAAACTGATAAAAGTTCGCATTACAAATCAAACTCGTGTGATAACGGACATTAAATTCATAAAAGACGCAAATAATCGAATGGCATCGACAAAAAATAAAAATTTTTTGAAAAATACGAGGAGATCTCTGCCTCCCCTCCTTCATCTTTCCATTTTTTTCATGGGCCTTTCGCCTTATCTCTTTGTATCAGGCTCGGAGAGAACAAGCACAGAGAACAGACGAGACAACGAAAAAATGGAGAGAAGACTGGAAAAAGCGGCGACTTCGCCTTCATTTCTCCTCATATCTTGTGGCATTGAGATGAAAAGTAGCAAGCAATAGAGAAAAGAGTTGCAGACCAGAGAAAATGTTAAAAAGGAACAGGGAAAGAAGGGGGAGATCTAAAGAGGGGTGGTAAACCCATGATCCAAAGAGGGTGATAGAGATTTAACTCTCACGAATAGTTTGGGGAAAGAGAGCAAAAAAAAAAAAAAAAGGAAAGATTTTGACGCCGGAAACGAGTCCAAGCCGTCGCCTTGGAGGCTCTGGGAGGCAGCATTAATGATCAATGATTGGTGGGGAGAGGAGAGATTGGAGGGGTTGGGAGCATTAAAGGGGAGAGAGAGAGAGAGAGAGAGAGAGAGAGAGAGAGAGAGATCGCAGTACCCGTATGTCGAGACACTGCTCCCACTGGTACGGGAGGGGCAAGTCCGAGTTCAGCTCCACCGTCACCCCCGCCCCCTCCTCCTCCTCCTCCTCCTCCTCCTCCTCCTCGTCGCCCTCCTCCACCAGGCGCCGAGGCGGCGGCGGCGGGGACGGCGGCGACGACGACGACGACGCCGCTCCCCTGTTTCCTCTTCCCAGCGAGCAGTTCCTCAGCGACGCTGCTATCATCTCTATGCTGGGCGCCGTCATCGCCGAGAGAAGAGAGATTTAAAGAGAGAGAGAGAGAGAGAGAGAGAATGAGAAGAGAGGGTTGAGGGGGATATAAAAGGGGGAGAAAGAGAAGGGGGGAGTTAAAGGAGGAGGGATATTTTGGGAAGGAATGTTAAATTTAGAAGGGGAGATGAGAGATGGCCAGAATAGCTTGGCATTCCCAAAATCTCCTGAAATTTTCTTTTGAAAAACACACGGAAAAGGGAGAGAGAAGAGAGATTTTCGGCATCAGAATCGGTTGACTCGGCTCAAGTGGTCCACAATGCCCCAGCTTTGGTTCCCATGGTGCTAGAATACTTTGGATCACATCAAGTGAAACCTTTGAACTAGGAAAGAAGCTCCTTTTGAGTCCCTTTTGCTTCAACCAATGCCTTTGACCAGAATGGAGCAAGGGCAAGGGCAAGGGCAAGGGCAAGCAATAAAAAAGAAAGCCTAGCTTTTTTTTATGGCCCCTTGGAAGTATGTCTTGGTGGGAGGGTCTTTTTGGAGAGTGGAGAAGCTTGTCCTGAGAAAAGGAATGTTTTTTTTCTGTCTCAATTATCTTAATGTCTACTTTATGACATTGATGGAGTTTCATGCCCTTAAGATCTCATCCCATGCATTTTTAAATTCAGCAAACCCGAGGATGCTTACCTTGACTCTAACCACTCTCTTCACTTCAAATCTTAACCTCACTTGATTTTGATTAGACTTTCTTCTATCCTAATTCTGTGAAAGAAAAGAGCAGAATAAGTTTAGATTGAAGTTTAGCTAGTGAGTTGTGGCATAGACAATATTTGCTAGCATCTTTTCCTATCTCTATAAAGCAACTATAGGTTAGTTTGCTCATGGAAGGGGCTTTTGTTGCAGATAGGATGAGGATCCCCTATGCTCAAGAAAAGTTTCTTAGTCATGCCATTACTTGATTGGTAACTCAACAACTACTACCACTTCTTCCAATGGTGGATTAGTTTTGACTGGTGCCACCAACCCTTTTTTATCGCAAAGCATAACCAAGTTTCCAGTGACTAGCCTTCTGTACCATTTTTAGTCTGTCCAAAATAGCTTTGGAGTTATTTAAGTACTTGTTGTCTTTCTCAGCATTTAATTAGTGCCTCGTTTGTCATAAGATCAACATTGTTGAAGACTTGCACAAAAAGTCATGAAATAGTAATGGCAAATTACTACTAATGAATGCAGCAAATGCCATTTGGATGTTCCTACTTACTTGCAGTGGTCATTGCCAATTGCTATATATTGATGATTGTGAAAAAAATATAAGACTTCTTAGTTTTAGGAATAATTTATTAATTTTAGCTTGTAGCTGTGGTATGTGTAATGAAGTCCATGCCTAAATGAAGACCTTGCTTAAAAGTTGAAATCAAAGATATGCCACCAAATATAATTAAAAAATAATGGTATTATAACTTTAAAAAGATAAGGTGTATACCCTTTTGTTACAAATCCAATAAAAGTTAAACGTTTGTCAATGTTAAAAATTTAGAAAAATTAGATAATATTATGGCATGCAAGAATGTTCAAATTTTATAAAATAATTTTTCATGTATTTTTTTTTTTTTTTTGGTACACCTTAACCTTTTATTTCTATGGTAATAACATAATTTTAAAAAAATATTTAAAAACCTATTCATTTTATTTTTCTTTGATCAAAATAGGTATAATCTTCCACTTATTTCTAAGCCAAGAGTAGGTAGCCATGTAAGGGGCTGGATTATACGAGATAGGTCCTTCCAATGGGCCATCCTACCTTCATATTCGCATGTAAATGAATTATATGCATTTTTTTGTTAATGAATTATGTATGTTCTTCTTGATGATGATTTTAAAATCTTATTCATAACATTATAATGGGAGTTTACACTTATTTCGATCAAAGAAAAATAAAATAAAGAGAGATTTAATTACGTTTGTTTTACCGATGGCAAAGGCTAGAAAAACTTTTTAACATTGATAAGCCTTTAACTTTATTACAAATCCAACAAAAGTTAAAGGCAAATCGACGTTAAAAAGTAAAAAAATAAGATAATAATACTATGACATGCAAGAATATTTAAACTTTACAAAATAATTCTTTATGTACTTTATATTGCATAATAAACTTTTTATTTCTACAGCAATAACATAATTTTATCCACTATTTTTTTTTTCTCATAATGAATGATATATTTTTTATTGCCTATTCATTTTTTTGGTTGAAATAGGTGTAAGTTCCCACTTATTTATAATTTAGAGAGTGGCTAGCCACGTGGGATGGGGGTGGACTAGATGAGATAAATGCCATCCTACCTTTATATTCTTATGTCAATGAATTAGGCTTTTTTTTTTGTTATAATAATCTATAAAATCTCATTTATAACATTATAGTGGTAGTTTACACATATTTCAACTAAAGAAAAACAAAATAAAAAAAGAGTTGATTGTTATAATCCTCAATATTATGTTTTTCTTTGTTTTTGATAATTATAAAAGCTAGAGACATTTTTTTAAACATTGATAAGCCTTTTAACTTTTATTATAAACCCAACAAAAGTTAAAGCTTATCAATGTTACAAAGTTAAAAAGATAAGGCTATGATGTGCAAGAATGTTCAATTTTTATAAAATAATTTTTTATGTACTTTTTGTTGCACAATCAATATACATAATAAATCTGAGAAGGTTGTCACTTATCCAATCTCATTTAATGCTTTTTTTTTTTTTTTCTATGAATCTCAACTGATAGCAATGTATCGCACAGGTCTATAACTAGTAACCTTTATTTTTATATAAATAACATAATTTTATCAAATGATTTTTTTTAAAACCAAATGACATATTTTCTCATTATCCATTCATCTCATTTTTCTTTGGTTGAAATTGGTGCAAGTTCTCGGTTATTTATAAGCCATAGAGTGGGTACCATACAGAGCATGGGTGGACTAAACAATATAGGTAGTCATCCTACCTTCATATTCTTCTTAATAATGATTTCTAAAACCTCATACATAATATCATAGTGGGAGCTTACACTTATTTTGAATAAAGAAAAACAAAAGGAAGAAAGATTTGATTGTTGTAATCTTCAATATCATGTTTTTTTTTGTTTTAATAATAGTAAAAGTTAGAGAAACTTTTTAACATTGACAAACCTTTAACTTTGATTACAAACCTAAAAAAGTTTAAGACTTGTTCATGTTAAAAAGTTAAAAAGCCAAGATAATAATGCTATGGCATGCAAGAATGTTTAAATTTTACAAAAAAAAAAAAAAAAAAAATCTTTCATATATATATTATATATATATGATTTTATCAAATAATTTTTTTAAAATAAATGATATATTTTCTTATTACCTATTCATTTGTTTTTTATCAAACTAGGTGTAAGCTCTCACTTATTTATGAGCGATCATTAGGCGAGGGTGAGGGTGGAGTAGATGAGTCAGTTCTTTTGATAAGTTATCCTATCTTCATATTCCCATATGAATGAATTAACATATTTTAATAATGATTTCTAAAATTTCATTCATAACATTATAGTGGGAGCTTACATCTATTTCAACTAAAGAAAAGTAAAATGAACAAAAATTTGATTGATGTAATCCTCAATGTCATATTTTTCTCCATTTTAATAACCACAAAGGTTAGAGAAACTTTTTAACATTGATAAGTATTATTTAACCTTTGTTACAAACCCAATAAAAGTTAAAGGCTTGTAACACTTATCAATGCTAAAATGTTAAAAAAAATAAGATAATACTATAACATGCAAGAATTTTCAAATTTTACAAATAAACATTGATGTATTTTTTTGTGTAAATAATGACCTTTTATTTCCATGGAAATCATATAATTTTATCAAAAAATATTAATGCTAAAAAAAATAAGATAATACTATAACACACAAGAATTTTCAAATTTTACAAAATAGACCTTGATGTACTTTTTTGTGTAAATAATAACCTTTTATTTCCATGGAAATCATATAATTTTATCAAATTTTTTTCATAAAAAATATAACATTTTTTCTTATTACCTATTCTTTTTTTTTTTTGGTCAAAATAGGTGTATGCTAATCGAACCAAGGCAAAATAAAGGTTAAAATATAATATTTTTTTTGATCAAATTTTTTTTGGTTAAACATAATATTCATATTATTTGCAAATGATATCGTACTAATAGATAAAACTAAGGTTAGAGTTAATCGTAAGTTAGAACTATGGCAAAATTCATTAGAATTTAAAGGTTTTAGATTAAGTAGGAGAAAGACAGAATATATGAAATGCAATTTTAGTATAATTAAAAATAAGAATAAATGTAGAGTACTTTAGGATTAAAGTTTTATTATTATTGTATGGTCTTTCCCCATAAATATGAAATTATTTATTATCTAAATAATGAAAGAAATAATATATATAAAAGCTATTATTTTTATCGTATAACATTCAAAATAATAAAAGCCATAATATTTGTTGCCTAAGAATCATTATAAAATCATTATAACATTCGATGAATAGCACAAGAAAAGCAAAAAAAAAAAAAAGAAAAATCACATAAAAAATCAAAAAAAGAGAAGAAATTCATGAAAAAAAATGAAAGATTGCAAAATCAGAAAAAAGGAGAGATCGAGTTAAAAAAAAGGGGATTGTGTAGAAAATCAAAAAAGGGGAGAAAGAAAAAGGATTGCAAAAAAAAAAAAAAAAAGAAGAAAGATTGCATTAATAAAATCACAAAATCGCCAAAGAAAAAATAGAGATCACATTAAAAATATCGTAAGATAAAAAAAAAATTGCTTCTAGTCAGTTATGTGCATAATTGATGCACTAAAAAAATACGTGACTGATGCACTAAAAAATTAAACTTGATGGGCTAAATGTGGTAAAAAAGAGTACTCTGGTATAATTGCTCTCTGCTCCTCGTGTCGGTAGGACTGCCAACCTTGCGTGGCTACAATATGCTAAGGAGGTGGAAAAAGTAGCAGTTAAAGAGGAAAAAAAAAGGAAAGGAGGAAAAAACAAGGGTAGAAGGGTTTTAGATTTTGGGTTTTGAGAAGAAGAAAAGAGAATGAGGTCCTCTATCCATGAGTGTTTGATTTATAGAATCTTTTAAGACTCCTAGCAATCTTTTGGTGGCAATGAGGGTTTTGGATAGAGGTCGCCGTAGTGTAGTGAGGAGGCAAAGAAGATAGTAACTAAAGAGAGAGAAAGGAGAAAATAGAGTAAAAAAATAAGGGTACGAGGGTTTTGGATTTTAGGAACAAGGGTAAGGAACAAGGTCTTTATCCATAGGTACAACTAGGGAGTTTGATTCATGAAATCTTTCATGACTCTTAGTAATCTTTTGGTGGCAATATCACTGCATTTGTTCAATATATCCAAGAAAGTTGGAGGATATTTAAGATTGCTCTAGGAATCAGAAAAGAATTAGGTAATCTCAGATTATCTACAAATAGAAATCTTTGTCTTACTTTTTTTTAAATTGTCTTTCAAAACAAAACATTGTTTGTGATAAAGAGAGCCCATCTAATATAATATATTATATTAAAATTTTAATTATTTTTTATTATATATTAATATAAATAATAATTAATTATTTTAATATAATTATATTTATATAATTATTATTATAATAATTATAGTATTTTTATACTAATGTGTTAATCAAATTTAATATTGTATAATATAATATTAAATTTATCATATAATTAATATAATTCAATAATATTACTAAATTATTATTATTATTATTATTGTAATAATATTACATTATTATTTTATATTGTATTTATTTAATAATATAATAAATCTATATATGACAAATATATTATATATTTAATATTATAAATATATTAATATTTTTGTTAATATAACAAATATATCATTATTATTATTATGATAATATTATGCATTAATTATTATACTATATATTATTATTATTAATACTATTATAATAATATTTTTGTTAGAGGCTGCACGTGTTAACTGGCAGTTAGCGGAAAAAAGCTGTCTGCTGGTTGGAGGAGTCCAACTGTTCCAGTCACCTCGCTGCACGGACCCACCGGACAGTTCTGGATGGCGCCGAGGGACCACCTGATCCGACGGCTACCATGAAAGCGACTCCCGCCCCAAATTCCATCTGAGCCCGCCGTCCCACGCATGCCACCAGAAAACGCGAAACGCATTTCTAAACCGGGGAAACGAGGGAATTCCACGGGGACACGAGTGGGGTGTGGTGGGCCCGGAGTGGCAGGGCTGCCAGCGAGGAGAGGGATCACGTGATGGGCATGTGGGGGCTGTGCTGCAGAGATTCCTGAACTGCCTGTGGATTTGGAAGGGAAGGATGATGATGATGATGATGATGATGGGCATCCCTCAACAGTGCCCAAAACTTTTGAACCGTTGGCAAAGTGAGGAGATTTAAAATTCCTTAAAAACAACCCCAATTGTGAAATTAGATTTCTTTTTTCCTTTTTTTTTTTTTTTTTTTCTTTTTTTCTGTTGGACCTTTCATGGGAAAGCTTTTTAGAAGCTCATGTCAGGGATCCAAAAAGTTTTCATTCGTGGCCCCCAACTTAAGCTTTGTTTCTTCTTCTTCTTCTTCTTCTTCTTCTTCTTCTCAGCTGAAGCATTGTGACAGAGTCTCTAGGTGTGTGACACCATCTCATGGTTGAAAGGATGAATCACATCATTGCCCTTTTCTTTTTGATATACCTGTGGAAAACCTGAGATCTTCATGCCTTAAACATAACAACAGGCAATTGCTAATGGTTTTCCCCTCTTTTTCATCTTCTTCCAATGACATTAAATTGTGGTTGAAGGTTGAGGTGAGCTATGCTTGCTTCAATAAATCTCCATGCTTGTTTTAAAATCTATTTGCATATAATTATAAATAGTTATATAATTATTTGCATATAATCATATGAACAATATGTAGTCCATGTCATGTATCGGTAATAGAGACAAACAAGAGTCCACAAGTACTTTAGGGGATTTATTCAAGTAGATGAAGTATTTTCTATATATATAATTGGATATTCTTAGGCATCGAAATGTGTTCATAGTTTTGCAAAAGTGTGGGCATTCGCATCTACAAGGTTAGTGGGGTCGATAATGACTTTATGGAGCTCCATCACTAAGGTAAATCCTCTCATTTATGCCTTGACATACCATCACATTAAATCATAAATATCGGCAATCCACCTCATAAAAGCACTATCAAAGATAGATGTACCAATGAGATAGATGGGTCTCTAAGTAGTCCCTTGTCCTAAAAGCCATGATACGTTTCTATATTTTGGACGTCAATAAATTTGCAATTGAATCCATCTACTGGTTATGATAATCTGTTCTATATCTTTGATAAAGAGTATAATGATTTACTATCTTCAGATGTAAGCAAGAGTCTAATTGTCCATCATCAAAATCATTATAATAGCATAATATACGTACTAGAACAAAGATATTATTAGACATATAAGATGAAAGACCAAGGCAATATAACTTCAAAAATTTTTGAAAATATTTATTTTTCACAAAATTATTAAGATTGATTAATTATTTTTAAAGGGTTTTGCATGGACAATATTTTGAAAAATGATGCCTAATATGATCTAGGATTCTCATGGACCATGATATTAGATGACTAAAAACTTGATAGTGCAAGACTCAATCATCATATAAGGACTTTAAGAATGGTGGAGAATTGAAATATAGGACGTAACTTGTGCAGAGATCAAATAACTTCACCCTATTCATCAAGAGGTTTAGTAGTGCATTATGCTACTATATCTCCCTAGGCCAAGCCAAGCGAGAACTTAAATTGTTAATAATATATTTAACATTTGCTATCTATCCTTAGATCCATTAGAATAAGATTCTAATTAATAATTCTCTCACAGACTGGATCAACAAAGAGATTGGGTTAAAGAAAATAGTCTGGATACAAGGACATAGATACTTCCAGTTAAAAAAGATCAAACCTGGACCATCCTAGGTGCCACCTAGATGGCACCCATGTGGGGTGGCTAAGTAAGAGAGGTGGTCACCACCCCACCCTCTCTTTTGTGGCCTCTGTTTCTCCTGGATGCACCAAGAACTCTAGAATCATCATTACAGCAAAGTATAATTCTCCTAGATTGCTAGAAAGGTACAATATTGGTGCACATGCAGTGCAAGTCTTTCATGTTATGCCTCTTAAGCAACTTGTGAACATATATGAAGAAAGCCTCGAATGTTTTTGTGTTTGTAGCTAGCACTGCTATCATTCTATATTTTTTTCTGGACCATCAGACATGCAAGGGACTGGAAATTTTTATGATCTATTGTTATTGAACCTAGCATCATGGGGAACCACGCTGATTGGGGCAACGTTATAGTGTGAAGATATGTCCCCAAGTAATGAAAGTCTTTGAGGTTTATGAATTTTGTTATGGATGGAAAGCTGAAAATTGGATAGAGAAGGTGAAAATGAAAGAGGTTTCTCTGTTTTGGTCCACCATCCCATGGTTTTAAGGGTTTATGGTGACAACCGCAATGGTTCTGCCATTTAATATTTTTCATTTTCTGAAGCACATTAAGCAGAGCAACTTAGACATCTTTGGGAACAGCACATTAAACTCTTTTGCCCCTTCCCCAGAAAACTAACAGTTGCTTTAATTACTTTCAGCTAAGTCATTATGTGAGTTATTTTATGTGCAACTAGTTGGGCCTTGCAGTGATTGAAATAATGATACTAGGAAGGATGAAGTTCCAACACTTGGCAGTCATATAGGTGTTTGCATATGCTTCACAATGTTTCTGCTTTAGCAATAGGCGATGGAGTGCGAGAATTAGGAGCTCATGCATGAACTTAGTACTAATTCCAAAATAACTGCATCAGCTTTGTTGTTTTTCTCATTGGCAATAAGAAATTCATCAGCTAAGAACATTAAATATTTGAATATGTGATGATTATGGTTTTAGGTCAGTTCATCTGATGAATTACTGAAGCTATTATCCTACTACCTTGGGATTAAGACTTTGCTATTGTTGTTGTTTGATTAATGGATTCTCTGTCTTAATTGTTATGGACTAATGTCATTTTTTAACTTGTGGTATCTGAGTCATATTTGATAACATATTTATGTCGCTGAAAGACCATCCAGCTTTGCAAGTTAGACAGCAGTGGATTAATCCAAATCTTGACTTACAGTTAGAGCTTTATAAATGATTATTAGTCCCTAAATGAAGACTTGTCTCCTCTCTTTCACCAGTACAAGGGTTAATAGCAGGCCATCTTTCTACAGACAGTTAACATCGGTTGGAGAATTGGCAGTTGAAAAAAGAAAATTCTCAAACTTGGATGCATCATAGTTTGATTAACAATGCTAATCCATTGCAATGGAACAAGGCTTGCATGTTGGGTTTATGATTAGTCAAGAAGTCATATATACAAGCATAATTGGCAGGGTATTAATGCTAACGTAGAGGCTTTTTTTTTTTCTTCTCTGTAATGATAAGTGGAAGCCAATGCTAGTGATCTCTTATTGGAGATCATGATAATAATAATGTTAATGATGCCATGCTCCCTGATTAGAGAACTAGTAGGTATTAATGGATTGTACAATGGTTCTCGGCTTTTCTTTTCTTCCTCCCAGATTTTTCTCTGAAGTCATTTGGCATGTTATTTTAAACTTTTGCATACTACATCATAACATGCAAGTTCATAGATGTAGTTGTACAACATACTGAGTACTTCGAAAAAAAAAAATGTGTCCATAACACCATTTGATGTCCATGTCCATATTGTAAGATTTCCATAAATATTTGAGCTTTGCTAAACAAGGGGTATTCACATCTGTTGCACATTAATGAATTGTATAGGAGAACTTGGATTGACTATGTCTCCAAAGACATCTGCACATTCTTAGAGTCGCGAGTGTCCCTGCTGGTGATTTGATAGAAAACAAGCCACTATGGTGTGATATTTGATTTTAGTTGAAGCTTGGGCTAGTTGAATGCAATGCTTTGGCTGCTTACTGTTTCTTTTCTTTCTTTCTTATCTGATTCCCTCAGTTATCTGTTAGTAAGTGATTCTCTCATGCAGTGAAAAATTGCAGTTTAAGGACACTAAAGTTCAATTATTATTTTTTTTTTTTCCTTTTTATTTTCATTTACTTTCTTTTTTTTTCCTAACTCTGTACTTGGGTATTAATCTTTTGATTCTGGGTTGTGACTGGAGGCTTATATTGATGTTCTAAAAACCTACTAAGGTGGGTGTGTGTAGCCAATGGTTAGGTTATTTAGATCACTAAACGTTACAAAAATGCATATCATTCACCAAAGGAATGTCCTTGATTCAAGTACATCAGCAATGTGGCTATACTGAACGAAACTTTGTTTGACGACATCCTTTTAACTTGGTACAATTCAAAACCAAGTCTGGCAGCGTTTGATGCCATTTATGCTGCGAGTTTGCTTCCCTCGTCCCTCCATGGACTGCCTTTGGCACCAATTACTGCCCCAGCTGTGGACAGAAGGTCAGATAATTTCTCCACCGTTTTTACCATTATTTCCTGTGCTGTCCCATGGCAATAATTTCTTTTACTGTGTCAGTGTTGCAACTTACAATGTTGAAGTGTCACAGGTTGCTTAGTTCGAGAATCCAGACCCATGTCTTGTTGTGGATCCAACGCAGTGGAACGAGCAGGCTTTTGCTGTGCCTGAATAGTTAAGATTCATGATGCTTCGCTTTCTTGCTTAAAGTTCAAATTTTCCCTGTAGCCATCAGACCATAACAGAACGGCTAAAAGTTTCAAGTGAAATGCCATACTTGTGTTACCATGGTTTTGATGACATATTTAGATGGTTTATGGAATGATTTAGTGGATTGATCCAAGACTTCATTTACAATAATACTGCTGTTTGATTTAGTCATTTATTGCTACCAGTTCTGATCATGGGGAATTGTAAGCTAGGAGTTTTCCATGCAGAAGAATATTGTATAGGTCTCTAGATGCTTAATATTGAGGAACATATCCTTTGGTGGACAAAAAGTTCAGACAAATACAGTTATCTCTGAAGTTTTGCATGTTTCTCCTAAAACATGTATTTATACTGAGATGCAAATGGAGACAGACAAGCCCTCTTTATGTGTTGCAGATTTACCTTCTGGTTCACTCTGGCACCTTTCCATTCGAACAAGTCGCAGATGAGCCAAATCTCTCCTGTGAAACATTCCTGTCTTCATCTGCTTGCCAGTCCCTGTTCAAGAGTCCAAGAATTTCTGTACACTCACTCTTTCATTGTTCATGCACGAATTCAAATCATCACATGTATCCACAGTGAGCTGTTAAAGTAACCAGCTGGAGACTGGCAGATGGTAGTCACCCAGGGATTGTCCAGGCTCAATAGTTTCTCATTTTCTCCCAGCTTATATTTCTGGCAGATTCAAGCAGGGTGCAGCAAGGGGTGGATTTCTTCTAATGCCAAATTCAGGCCAATGATAGCAGAATACAGGTTTTACAAATGGCTATTGTATTAGAGGAACATACTTTTTTGGGAGGAAAAAAATGGTACAAGAACTTTGGACCTTTGATGAAGCCTCCTGATAAGTTCCTCCCTGATAAGGAGAAGTTACCTCCTCAGAATTGTGGAATGTCTGAGAACAAGCACAAGTATGACTAAGAAGACTGTAAAGTTAATGAAGGTGATTAACTTGGTATAATCACCTCAAAGATGTGTAATCTTAAAGATGTGCTTGTCATGTACATGGTATATGTTAAAAATGTGGTCAGAAGAATTATCTAGTTTCTCCTAGAATTAGGTTAACTGCAGTTCGATAATGTATGCTTATTGAGAAGATTTGTAGAGCCCATAACTTCAGCTTATCTATTACAGAATTGATGCTGGTTATGCAATCGTTTTTTCCATAAAAGAGGATATGGCAATTTACGAATATCAGAAATTAGAGAGAGCACTGAACAAGATAGACTACATGCACATTTGTTGTTATTTAAAAGTTTTCTTACAGCTTTCGAAGTAAAAGAAGGAACTTCTTGAAAACAATTTAGTGTTTGGTAACATAACATGAGAAGCGCTTCTATGAGAAGCACCAGACAAAAAGTTGCTGAGAAGCTAGCTTCTGGCATCTGTTTTTGTGAGATTGCCTCATATCTTGCATATATAGTAATCTCATCTGTGAAAGGTAATTATACAAATGAGGTTACCAAATGTTAAACATATCAAAATGCTTTTTTTTTTAAGATTTTAAATAAATCTACCTTTTGAAAAGGACTTTTAAAAAGCAGAAGCAACACTGATCACGCCTTGCATGAAATTGGTTTCTTACTTTCATTATTTTTTCTTCTTCAGGATTTTTTCCTGACTTTGAAACTTTGATAGATTTTTTAATGTCTTGTTCTTTCTATCATCAGATTTTTATAAGGATTTGGATATCCTTGCATTTACAGGTCTATTACGCATCAACCCAGCTTTGAGCTAGCTCATTCTTGTTATGGAGAAAATATTAAACTTTTTCCATGCCCATGAATATCAAAGGAGTGACTCAAGTAGTGAAACTTCAAAACTACATTCATGCTTTTAGTTTTAAAGGAGTTCTAGTTATATATGAAATTTCTAAATCATGTTAAATATAGGATAAATATAGGAGATCTATGCAACTACAGTCCAGGTTATTGATTGTAGACATCCGATTGATGGTAGTGATGGTCAAGGAAATGACACCAAGAATGTACATGCATAACGTCCTTCCGCTAGGTTGTCAAATGCTTGGATAAATATAGCATGCAAAATTGACAACAGGTAGGATAACAAATTCAACCATATGATCTAATCGTTGGAAAGAACGGCATGTTACTCCTGAATTTCTTTATAATAGGATAGTGGATCAAAATTGAGTTAACATACAATAACAACAAAACCAGCAATTAAAGATTAAAACTATACTCATGAGTTTTGAACTGTGGACATGTTGGCATTCATATGATGTGGAGTGCTTGGAGACCAGGCCGCGGTTGTATCTCTGTTATCATCTGTGGAGCATATGATCAGAACAAAACAGAAAAAGTTTTAACAATATAGATAGAAAATCAAAAGTAGTCTTGGAGACTATTCGCTTCCTGGCTAGAGTGGCTCAGACCTGCCAGGTGTAAGAAGAGAGAGAAGATTGAACCTGTGCTGTCTGTACCCTTCTTTTATGTAGATTTTACCTGTTTCTTTGTATATTTGACTGGTTTTGCTATGGGAATGTTTATTGCCCAGCATTTGTCTTCCTGGTGACAGGGCCGCTTTTGTATTTTCCTTTTCCTTTTCCTCTCCCTGTATTTCATTATCTTGATGAATGGATGAGGCTTTGTTCAATTTTCCTCCGGGAAAAAAAAAAAAAAAAAAAAAAAAGAAGAAGAAGAAAGAAACTACTTTTGGCAGATTGGCAAGTCCACTCTGAACATTCGCTAATGTATCAACCAAGAGCTACTATCAATACATAATCACAGCAAATGTACCATTTTCCAATGGATTGAAAATCTGTAATATGTACAGTGTGACACCTGAATGGTATAATTTTCTTTATAACCTCTGTCCTCTCGACAAAATAGCAAAAAGGAAAGTGAAGAAACCATTTGATTTAGCCTGTGATTTTAGTAAAACAAAACTTCATCCCAACAGCTCTATGCAGGTATCACAGAAGCTTTGGAAGTTGAAGTCAAAAACAAAGAATCACATTTCTGGGCTGATTTAGCACCTAAAACAATAATTGCCTACTATTAGATGGAGCTTTGCAGTAGCATGTGCCGGCCCAGGCATGGTAAACTGTATGATGCTCCATCTACTGATATTCTGGCTTTAAAACCCATCTAGATCCACCAGCATCTTTCTCTAATGTAGCTATCTCCTTGAGAAGATTCTTAAACAGAGGCAAATCTTTTGACTGTATCCTATCCTTGAAGTGCTGCGTTATGCTAGCAGAATCAGTTTGCCCACCCCTCTGTTGTATGAAGGTGCATAGTTGGCGGATCAAGATCTCAGGCTGAACCACCACAAACCTATGGGAAGGCTTCGATGCCAGAGTGTCTTCAGGAATTCTCGTCCTCTGATTAGAACTAGATGCCAAATCTAGGTCCTGCTCAAGTGCATCACCAACTGCTCTCTCTTGAGTTCCACGGATTCTAGCCAAGAGTTCAGCTGAAGACAGTGCCTTGCCAGTGGAAACTCCTGCTGCTAAACCAGAAGGCCCACTTGCAGACCCTTCTGATGGTTTTGAAGCACCAAGCAATTGAGTATTTACAGCAGAGCCAAACTTCCTACGGACAGATGATGGTGCCCCAGCAGCACCTGACCTTCCTGTCCATGTTGGAACAGAAAAGCTTTCACGGCTTCTTAGCATCCTTGATTCTCGCAAGGCCTCAGCTGCCCTTTGTGCAACTCGGGAGGCTTCCTCCTCCAGCCTCATCTTATCATTGTCATTGGCATTCATAATTGCATCATGGTTCATTGCACTCTGCAAAACGAGAGGAATCCAGCTGGAATAATGAGATTACTATATCAGGAAACAAGTGCAGAGAAGGTACATAAATAGGTTAGTACTCACATGAATCCCATGAGCATCAAAAAGACTCTTCAATATATTTGTTTCTTCATCAATTTCACCATTCCTCTGACCAGCAGTCTCTTTTCCTTTGCTGTTGGAGTTAGATGCTCCAAGCCCTCGAGAGCTTGTTTCTTTAGCTGGCAAAACTGGACCAGTAGAAGCTGCAGAGGAGGATCCTCCTTTATCTGGGCAGCCATTGCCAACCCCAACATTTACCTCTTCAGACAACTGGCTGAATATATTTGAAGTCTCAGTAAAACCATCGTCTCTATCATCCTGCAATATAAAGAGATCCTTCATGTCCCTGGCTTTAAAGAATCTTCTTTGCTGAGGGTTCTTCAATATCTTGTTGGTGAGGAAATGTTTGTAAATCTGCCTGTGGTACACCTTCTCCTCTATAGTTCCACGCGTTATCAACCTGTAAATTGTTACATCCCGTTTCTGCCCAATCCGCCAAGCACGTTCTCTTGCCTATAAAACATAAATTTTACAAAGGTTTCAGATGGACACAGACCTGGATGCGTCTGGGTGCATGCAAACAAGTTTGTGATTAACAAATAGATTGGTAAAGACAGACACAAATTTCAGTCAGGGTTTACATGTATGCACAGCTGGATGCATTTCTGGAGGTGGAAACAACTATGATTGCAATACCACCAAATAAACTGGTAATTCAAGGATTAATTTAAACATTCTACCTAGGGAAACAAGTATATGTCCCAAGCTTATAAAATCTAAAAAACCGGGTGCAGATAAATTTGTTAAACAGACTAAGTGATAACTTCCTTGAAATATAAATCAATCCTAACCATCCATTATAACCTGGACCAACTGACCAGAATTTTCAGATAAGACTACAAAATACATGCACAAAAAGACTTAAGTGCTACAAGTGTCAACATAAAAAAGCATATAACAACTATCATCCAACAATGAACTAAAATTCTTATTGAAGGTCACACATTGATTTATGATATCGGGTCCACAGCAACTTACATGCCAACATACATGTTCATGTCACAGAGAGGGGGGAAGTTCCTTGTTTTTAATTAAAACAAAGAAAGATGCAGAGATACAGAAACTAGGGAAAATTGTTCCTCACAGTAGTTAAAATAAAGTGTAACATAAACAAGAAATCATGTATCTACCCCCCCCCCCCCCCCCCCCCCGCCCCCATAAAAAAAAAAAAGGTTGGGATTGTTCATCATTGATTTTGAATTATTAACTCTTTCCCCAAAGGTTTAATATTTAGTGTGCAGTCCACCTCATATATGAATGAAATAAGTAGTTATAAGACCTAGAAAATAACCCAAAGACCCAAATCCGAATTCTATCACTAAAACAATCAAGAAAGTAAAAATGTAATATGAGAAGCATCAAAGAAACGGAAAACAGGAAAATTTAATTGTTACTATACTAGCAAGTGCCATTGATGTCTGCTCTCTAGCAAATGCACAAAGCTGAAAGTTGTACAGAAACTTGTGTTAGCATCAACAAAATAAGTTTCTAAGAAGGCCATATATTATAAAGATTCTCAGCTTGTCATCAGAGCCCATAAAGAAAGTCCCATTATGAGTCCGAGTTGAACCGTAGGGATAGATAATTTCAATGATAAGTACACTGCAAGATGAATTTTACCTGCATATCCGTGGAAGGATTCCAGTCAGGATCATATATGATAACCCTGTCAGCGCCTACCAAGTTTGTCCCTAAACCACCAACTTTAGTAGTCAGGATAAAAATAAAGACATCAGATGAGTTGTTAAATTCGTCTATAAGTGCCATCCTCTGCTTTGCAGGAGTAAGCCCATCCATTCTCCGATAGCTATACTCATTTGCAGCCAGGAAGTTCTCCAAAATGTCTAGCATTTGTTGAGTCTGTGTGAAGAGTAGAACACGATGTCCTTGCTCCTTCCAGACCCCAAGTACTTGGGCAACGACTTTCATTTTTCCACTCCGCTTTGGATTCCCATAGTCTGGATGCTGAGCAGAGTGTTCTCTTTCTAAAAGATCAGGATGATTGCAAATCTTACGCATGATATCTATTCCATAAAGCGAATTTCTGCTGCCATCAAAAATTTGCTCCACTTCAGAACTAGCAAGGAATGCCCTATAAATAGATCGCTGGTCTGAAGTTAGGCTGCAGAAAAGGACATGCTCAGTTTTCTTGGGAAGTTGGGCATTCACATCAGCTTTCATACGCCTAAGAAGGTATGGCATGATCAAGTCACGCAAGACAACCGCACATCTGTAAGCTGTGGACACTTGCAATGGTGTAGCATTAGCATACCCACCAACTGTAATAGGAACAGCAAATTCTGTCTCAAATACAGGCAAAACGCCAAGCTTCCCAGGGAAGACAAAATCAAAAAGGGACCAAAGTTCTGCAAGCTTGTTTTGAATTGGTGCACCAGTCATGATTATACGGTGCACTGTCTGTAACTGTTTACAAACTAAAGTTATTTCAGCATTAGGGTTTCTTATACGGTGACCCTCATCCAATATGGCATATCCCCACTCTATATCGAGCAACTTCTCCCCTAGAAGGCGTAGTTGCTCATATGTGGTGAGGAGTAACGCAGATTCTGATCGCACAACACGATCAATCAAATCATTCCACCTCTTTGCTGAATTAGCAGGGCAAGGTCTTTCATTATCAGTATTCATGGAGTCTTCACTATCATAATCACTTTCACTTGACTTTGCCATTGTCTGCTTATTTAAACCATGTGCTGAATCATGCAGTATCTCAACTTTGAAGTCAGGGTACCATTTTCGAGCTTCTCGTTGCCACTGTCGCAGAAGGGTAAGAGGACAAACAACAATGCTGGGTTTATACATTTTACTGAAATGCAGAGAACCAAGAAATGATATCACCTGTACCGTCTTGCCCAGACCCATTTCATCTCCCATAATGCCGCCAGCTCTTTGGCAATGCAACTCCCACAGCCATTGTACCCCCACTTTTTGATAATCAAAAAGGTTTGCATAAATAGCAGCAGGTATTCTCAATCCTCCTTCAAGGACTACAGGAGACTGCTCCCCATCATCTGCATTCTCCTCTTCTTGAGTTTCTTCCCCATAATCTGATGTAACTGAGTCTCCCATTGCATCTTCATCTGCAAAACAGTTGGAAAGGCATTAGGGCAAATAACAGCAGAAAATATCCTCCAAACTCCAGAGAATCTGTGCCTTCTTATTATGCCATAAATCTGTGCAAATATTAAAGTGAAATACAGACAAGTTTCGCACACTACAATAGCTCTGTGCAAGGATCCTGAAGATAAGTGCAGTGAATGTAGGTATAAGTGCTCAACAGACTTCTAGTAGCACAAACAAAGTCTTCAATGTTAGTTCATTGATACAAGATTTTGATAATATACTCTTGTTCTACCATACCTTGTAACCAAATTAGTCAGGAGAAGCAGTAGATTTGCAAAGGCCAGACAGACATAATTATCACGCAATCACTCATACAAGCCATGAATGACATATCCTAAGACTTCGGTGTTCAGTTATTTATATCTAGACCTATTTTCAAATGTCAATGAATAAGGTTTTTTTCCTTTAAATAACCAACCTCTCCACATGTTGCCTCTAGGCTCACAAATAGTTCTACTAGTTCAATTTTAACAAACTGGCAGATCCTTTTAAGCTTCAGCCATTTCCAAAGCCCACCCCCCAGCAATTTGGCACCAAGGCAAGAATCTGAGTAGAGGGCACATGACACCTACAAATAATTAAAAGATGCTTTCAACAATGCAAGCCACTACAAATAACAACATGATAGTCTTCCAGAGAAGAAGATCTCAACTTGATCCCATGGAGTTGAATCTAGTTGAAGCTCCAAAGTAAAATCCACATAATAGGGGAAAGTAGCAATATTGCCCCAAAAGACTGTCCAACACAGCAATAATCTTCCATCTGATATTCAAACAAAACAGTAGAGGTCTTATGAAGGTTAACTTTGAGCCTCATCCATAATTTAAAAGAAATAATGTGCAATACAGTTAATTACAGTTTCACCTATTCTTCAACTAACAAAAGTATAAAACCAATGACAACTAGTGGGTTGACAGGGGCTTCCAACCCATCTGGATTCTTTGAAACCATCTATTTATGTTATACCACACAAGACCACTCACTATACACAACATTCAACATGAGACTTCCAGCATTATCATTGAAAAGGACAGAAATGAAAGGCACCCTCGTCGTAATTCACTTGAACCAATGTCAACCAGACCACTGGTGGTCACAAGCATTGGCAGTTCTCATGTACAGGCCACTGCTTAGAACCTGCTTGCAAACTGACCTATGTAAATATATAACCAACTTAGGAATGAAGTTTTTTTTAGGGGAAAAAAAAACGAATGAAAAATTTAAAATGCATAAGCAACACAAAGCACAAAGTAAAATGGCCACTTAATCATAAATTTGAAGAAGCTATCAACAGAAACTTCTACGAGCTGGTAAATGTGGAAGCACATAGGAGCAATAGTATCTATTCATATCATATTTTAGTCAAACTCCTATTTCTTACTCATTATTGTGAAAGAACTTTATAAATCAGCTAATGGTCATGAATATAATCTATAAAGGGTGAACCATAAAGAAGAAATATTAAAAAGCAATGCAGACATCTAAGTACCATAAGCAATAACTTATAATATCTCAATAAGCATAATAACAATGAGACTGAAAGATCTTTTCATGATATACTCTACAAACAATACATGTGAATGGCAAATCATTCAGCCCAAGTTTCCTACCAAGAGCAATATATGTAAAAAGAGAACGTATGGCAACAATAAACACAGAATGAAGAGTTTCCTGGAAGAGAAAAGTTGGATGTTGTACCATTTCCATCAGAAAGTTCCTCCTTTGAACCTATCTTTCTCCATTTCTTGCCAGGTAAAGGCCTCTTTGTCCTTCTAAACTTTCGTTTTTTCTTCTCTGACTCCTTTGCTCTGGGAGAGATCGGACGTTTCAGGGGTGCTTTAAGCCTTTGAAAAGGACGGGTTGGGGCATCAAGTCCAGGTGAGACCTCTGCATCAAGCAATTTGGTTGTTGGGCGACTTCGTGCTATATCCGATATTGACTGAGCAACTTTAGCTATGCTAGCTGAAGCATGATCTTCAGCTAAGCTTTCCTCAGGTACATGCCTATTTGATGGCTCGGCTTGTTGAACACAACGCTCAAAGCCTTTAATCTTATGAAATGGAGTTAATATGCCCTTACGGATTAATTCATCCCTTTCCTATAACGTGAAGAGCTGGAGATCAGCATTAACAAGATCACAGCATTCATGGGTGATGACTAGTTTATAATAACAGTGATAGTTTACAATTTAAAAGGCTTTCTGTTGGCACTTCATAGGAGGTAGTAGAAAAACTAAATGTTTTGGCTCATTATGTGTGATAATGCTAAAGAGAAAAGATACTCACAGTTTCAACAAATCCAGCAGAGGCTGCATCCAACACAGAATCAAAATTAGCATCTTCATCATAAGCAACAATTTTCAAATGCTGTTTTGAATCCCTATTATACTGTTCAACTACTTTTGATTTCCTCTTGCGCTTTGGCCTCTCTTCGACCAACTCAGCAAGTAGCTTCTCATGTCCAATGTCCTCTGGAGCGGCATTCTCATCAAGCCTAGAGATTTCGTTTTGAAGTTGAGCCTTTGTTTTCTTGAGGCTTCTTAACCGGTCAATTGCTAGTGCTTGCTGCAGAGTTAATCCATCGGATGTGACTTGAGCAGAACCATCATCATTTCTCTTATCATTATCCTCTTTAATATCTGTGTTACCTGTATGGTCAGTCTCATTGTCTGCAACACCTTTAGCCACTTCAATGCTTGAAGCTACAGCATTAATCTCAACTTCCACTGCCCGTAATTTATTATAAAGTTTAATTCGGCTGGTAGATGATGGACCAGTTTCAGGCTCTCCATCAAGCTCACGCTCCTCAGAGCAGTCCTCAGATTCACTTCCATGTTTAGCATCACTTTTTGCCTGTAGATAATCACACTAATCATTAGACATTTGGTACATATCTATTTTGATACATTAGCCACATCACTTTTGAGTTCACAATGAGAAACTCGGCAATGCTGAGAGAGAAGAAACACAAAGCCTATATAGCTGGCTTGCTAACAATTCTGGTAGACTTAGCTAAAGCTCAATACTGTCTGATAAAACTAGCCCATAAGCTAGCATCCAGCTGCATTGCCCTCTTTTATTAGATGACAAAAAGAGCAGCTAGCATTCCCAGCCTATCTTTGATCTGGTAACAATTTACTATGCAAAATGGAGCACACATGCCATGAAATTCTGGTGGCCATTTGAGGTGTGTGCAATTAATTAGATATCATATACTTATTTGAGAGTCCAAAAGCCAGTTGACAACCTGCACATTATGCACCATTAAAACTTTCCTTCTTTAAAATTCACCTGAGCAAGACTTTGACCTGATGTAATCACCTCTTTACTTTATAAACTCAGTGTTAGCACATCCTAACTCTTCTCTCAGAAAAAGGACAGATCAGGTAAAGTGAAATCTCTCTTTCTTTGTAACTGGGAAATTGTATTAAAGTAAAGTATACAAACAAGATTGAGAATGTTTGATCAACTCGCTTCCAGCAAGATAGAAGGCCACAAGAGAAAAGAGAAAACAGAACAAAGCAAAAGGCTAATGAAGAGAACAACAAGAGAATGAAATAAAGTGAAATGAACAAAGAGGTCAAAAATAAAAATAGACTCCAAAATGACAAGATTCCTATCCAATCTCAGTAAAACATGCCAAAAAAAGGGAACATCCAAAGTGGATGAAATACTAAATCCTATCCCTACCCAGGGCACTGAAACCAAGCCTAAGCTAAGATGATTTTTAAAACAAACAACAGGTTTACTAGTAAGCTGTCAGTGAATAAGAACTAGAATAGAATGTGAATGCGTGTAGATAAACAAAAGGATTTAGAATGGTTTGTTAAAATATGTATGAGTGACAATGGAAGTTCTTCTACATCAGGATCTATTGAATAGTCGTAAGAACAATCATGGTTACTGCCACTTGATAGTCCAATATGCACTCTCCAAGACTGCTTTTCTGATGACTTAGTTTCAATACCAATATTGTACCAACAAACAGGCATCGAAACTAGCATTGCGTACCTTGCTCCTATGATATTTGATTATTGTGCAAATTGTAACACATACAAAAAATTAAAGGGATTCAAGAATATATGATATAATGTTAGTTTCCTATAAAATTAAACAATATATGATAAAACATTAGTTTTATAAAAAATTAGACATTGGGAATTCAATGTTGTCCTTCTTCAGATGGTTCAATTTTTGAATGATATCAGATACACAAAGACAGAAAATAACAGAAGGTGGAGAGAAACATATTGCTCTGAGAATAATACAGAAGATCATTATAAGTTATTCCCCAAAGACATGTGAAAGAAAGAAAAGACATTACCTCTGACAATATCTTACGCTCAATATCTTCTGGATTAGCAGATGTGATACCCAGACTATTCAGCAAAAGTCTGTCCTCGTCCTCTTCCTCCATATTGTCACATGAAAATGGGCTGTATTACATTTAAAGCATAACACCACCAAAGAAGAGCCACTATCAGTGCAACACTAGTTATATACTTTCTCTTGAAAAGCAGTACCAATCTGACAAGCAGCATATCATTATTCTATGAAAAAAAGGAGGCCAGAAATTTAACGAGAGCATAATGCGAACAGTCACACTTCTAACACCTTATTAACACAGACAATAGGGTAGTAGTTACGAATAGCTTGATGACTTGCACGTTGAAAAACAATTTAACAAGTCCATTATCAGCAACCAAAAAAAAATAAAATCCCCATATCAACACTCCTATTCCTTCATTGCTCGCCGAGCATCACTATTACACTACTAAGCATATTTTAAAAGTCAACCAAAGATGGGAAAAAATACAGCTTCCCAACAGAAGTGATCCAAAATTTCCATAAATAAGAGCTACAATTAAGGAATCCACTGAGTCCCCAAATGACTCATCTCCACAACTTCAATCAAGGAATTATTGTAAAACCATCTGTCTGACACCAATAACAATGTCTCCAACAATCGCCCATAATTCCAGCTCCAAACACCAAACCATCTAAATGCTAAAAATGCTAGCTCCCAACATTCCATCGTATTTATACCCAATATTTCACCTTATAATCCAACTATTTGATAATTGGGAACCGAAAAAAAAAAAAAAAAAAAAGCCAATTAAACAGCCCATCTCAGATGGCACCAAATCCAAAAGCTTGGAGGCAGAATCACGAGACAGAATAAAAGAATAATTCAGACAGAATTCGAATTCATACGCACATCGCTTTCTTTGCGGATTTCGATGGCGGATGTCGATGGGAAAACAAGAGAGATAGAGGGGAGCGTTCGCTCACCGAGATCCAACGATCGTCGCTTCCTCTCGGGAGAAGAGATCGATTCCAAAACCCTAGAATTTGACGAAGAGCAAGGAGAGATCCTCTCCTCCCCCTCCCCCTTCCTTCCTCTTTCCACCTCTCGGTCTTCTCCGTCGCCCTCCCGGCTTTTAAAGGGCGACGAGCCCCACAACTGGGACAAATATTGGACGGTGAACCGGTGGGTCGACCGGTCGGACCTGGTTCAGGAGATGGCGGCTCGGCAGCGACTGTGTGGCGGAGATGGTCCTCTACGTAAGCTAACCTGATTTGGCTTCGATTAAAATTATTTTAAAATAGAATTGTTATTATTTTGGCTGCTATTTATGTTTGTAATAAAGCTTAATGGAAAGTAATTAAAAAGCAATGGCACCGTTGGTCCAAATTATTATTCACTAAATATCTAGAAAGTTTTAGAGCTCAAAGATAATAATCATAAGTTAAATAATATTTTTATTTTTTTATTTTTTTATTAATAATAAATATTTATGAAAAGGATGAGCAAGACAAATGAAAATTTGTAAAGATAATAAATTATAGTAATGGCAAAACAGTTGAGATCACTAGCATCCAATCTCTGAGATGGGATAAGATTCAAACACAAACCATTTGCATTTTTATTCATAAATATTTATTTACTAATAATATATCTTTAAAATAATAAAGTAGAAAGATTTAAAAGAATCAAAGAGAACAGCTTTAAAGCTGGATTCTAGATAAAGCTAAAATAAAGAAAAAAATAGAAAGAAAAGAAAGAAAGAAAGAAAGAAAGCAAGCAAGAGAGAAAGGTCTTGCCGCATTTTATTTTTTATTATTTTTTTTACTTCAATATTTTTTATTTTATTTTAATTATTATTATTATTTCTTTTTTTTTAGGTATCTCAAATTATCTTTTTGTCTTGGTACATGGCACTATAACATTATTATTATTTGAAGGTTTAAAATAAGATTTTTAGGATTATTTCTACTGACCCATTGAATTGAGGAGGTAAATTCAAATGATAAATTTGTTTACAATTTAATTGGTCTTGGATCAATCATTTTGAAGAATTCAAACTTCACTAAATGGTGAAACTCCTCGGGGATTACACTAGTTCACAAATAAACTAATAGGTCTCATTCTGAGTTGATGGAAAGGAGCTGCAGCTCTTTTCCTCTAAAGTGCCTTCTTTTAAACTTCCACAAGTAGGATGAGGATGATACCAAGTGTTATCTTGAATTGAATTCTTGTTCAATTCCCTCATAATTTTATGCTTTTTTAGAACAACTTTATAAGGGTAAATTGGAAAAGGGACCAAACTATAACAATTTGAAAATGGTAAAGTTACCGATGTATTCAGATCACGAATGGTTGATCAAATATTGACACCTCTAGATAATTTGGATGGAATCCTTATTATTATTCTCGAATAAGAAAGTTTATCACTCGAGAAGAATTGAAAGAGGTGATGTTGTATATCGAGTTTTGAATATGTACCATCCAATACCAATCTGAATTATCTACCACCAACTCATATCGTTTGGTACCGAGCAACTAAAAGTAAAAAAAGAATGATACCCTATCTTAAAATGAAATACATACCAAATCGATAATACTAATCTTAGTATCAGTTTTGAGAACCTTGATCACCGAGGGTATATTTCGTTTACTAATAGAATTAGATTGGATTCTTAATTCGATCCCATATTTAGAAGAGTATTGGATTCTTAATTCGATCCCATATTTAGAAGAGTAAAAACTCCCTTAGCCTTCATGAGATTGCTAATCCCAGTGCTTCGGAATCCAATGGGACGAAATTACCAATCCCAACACACCCTGAAGAAGGGAAGCTGATGAGATCTTTCAAGAGATAGACTTGATCACTAAGGGTATATTTCGTTTACTGATAGAATTAGATTGGATTCTCAATTCGATCTCATATTTAGAAGAGTATTAGATTCTTAATTCGATCCCATATTTAGAAGAGTAAAAACTCCTTAGCCTTCATGAGATTGCTAATCCCAGTGCTTTGGAATCCAATGGGACGAAATTACCAATCCCAACACACCCTGAAGAAGGGAAGCTGATGAGATCTTTCAACAAAATCTATCTGAAAGGTCAAGATTGGGCTGTCTATGAAGAAACAAATTATCAGTTGGACACTTCCTGATGGGAAGAACTGTTTTCATTGCAAAATGATAGAAATTGTCAGACTACACTGAAGAAGCTGGGGCTTTTGTGCTTGCTTGATTAGAATAGGTCATGAAGAATTTTATGAGTTGTCCCCGTGATGGATTTGCACTGCTTCAGCAATTTTTGAAGAAAGAGTTGCTAAAGTTTTCTCATTGCGTTCCAGCTGAAAGACTGAAGGGAGATGACAGGCATTCCTCCTGAAGGACCATTCAAACTGCCACCTGCTCCTATCACGTTGCTTTAGTTCTAGCAAGAGGTTGGGATGCCTATAGTGAAAAAAGAATGTGCATCCACAACCTCTTCTAGTACATCCTTGAATACAGAGTACTAGGGAACATCCATTCTGAAACATTCATAACACCAAACTAATGCACGGTATAAGATTTCTGCAAGTGAAAAACATGAGGGACGCTAAAAACGGTTGCCCCAGCGTCACAGTCATTTTTCCACCCAATAGATGCAACTCTTCCAGTCTTACCTTCACAACTCCATGATGATTGGATTGCAGAGTAAACAACAACTCAATTCCCAACATCTGCATAAACTAAGAACAACAATGTTACTACTGCACATCAAAATGAGTAGAATTCTGAGCAACCTTCTGCACTGGCACGTGGGCTGAATGTTTGTTGGTTGCAGCCAGGTTCAATTGTTGATGGATCAGTTCTTCCCTTCATTTATAGGGAAAACTTGCTGCATTTTACTTCTAAATTCAAAAACTCATTGCAGTTAAAAACTCTCTATTCTTTAAATCAGGTTGGAAATCTCCAACTGAAATACATGGACGTTGATAAACCGTTACTGTTTCCCGCTGGTCCTAGCAATTGAAAAAGACACTGTTTAAGTATGATGAAAATTCTTAAACTACAATTTCCAGTTTGTGAGGGCGGTCTCTAAACAAAACAGTCCAAAAAGACCAGAGTTTTTAAATCAGCGCCTCTTCTTGCTTGCTTTTGCAGCACTGGATTTTGAAGGGGTTGCAATCACATAAATGAACAGTGCCACCAATGACAGAACTGATACAAGTGATCCATATTTAGCCGCCAGTCTCTGTAAAAAGTTTTTTTCAGTTAGATAGGCCCAAAATAAAAACCGGAGCTCTGGGTATACAACTATAAAATGATTGCACCAGCAGGATTCTTACCTTTGCCTAAAGAAGTTTGATCACATATGATGCCAGTTTCAAGAAGCAGAATGAGCACACATGGAAGTTGTAATCAGACATCAGAAATTATAAGAAACAAGGATGTAAAAATTGTACAAGTAATGACACGTGGCTAACTCACCCATTCAAACTTCTTTTCAGGAGGCCTGTCAGCAAGAATGTCTAATGGCAGAATGGGGGTAGAATAAGCCTCCTAGAACAGGCAAATCAGTTTGGTTAAATCATGAATTCAAGTCAATGAGTACAATAATAAAAATGAATCAAGCATGCAATCTACAGAAAGCAAATGGGTATGAACTCTGGTTGCAGCCTTCGCAACAACATAACCGATACATGTTTTTCTCAAGCAGAGGCCCACAAGCAAAAGCCAAGCAACTTGGTTGATGCCTAATGGCTGTCTGATCTTTTAATTGGCATGTAATTGTGAAATTTGAAGATGAACTCGAATATAATGCCTCAAATATCAACAAGATGTTTTCACAAGGATCAAAAAAAAAAAAAAACCTGCAGTGCTGCCTTTGTGGGTACACGAAATTTGATAACTGCACTAGAACCATGGAATATGCCCTTTGTTTTCGACTCCAAAACAAATGAGTGAGACACAGTGGAACCACTGAAAGTAACAGATATTAGTTTCATTTGGGAAATATGAAAAAACAGAAGTACATGTTTGATGATAAACAAGGTAGTAAAAGTCATAGACCACTCACACATCAAGCCTTTCCCATGTATTTGATGTACTGCCAGAGACAAGTTCAAAAATATCTTGAGACCAACTATCATCGCTAAGGCTCACATCATAAGCAGTCCTGAAAGTGTCGTCAAATAAGCTCACGATTAATTAATATAAGACAGACAAACCATGAAAAATATTCCATCTAGTGACATAAAGCTAATAATATTAATTAATTTTAGGTATACATCAGCTGAGGTGGTTCAATTGGTCCTGAACAAATGATTTCTAGGTCTAGACAAATAATAATATTTGAGATTGCTTCAAACTACTTTATTTACAAAGTTTGCACATTTAGCACCCAGAAATGATCATTCATATGTGCTGTCCAGTTATTACAAGTTTTCTCTAATGGGCCTCGCCGGGGGGGGGGGGGGGGTGGGGGGTTGGGGGGTTTGGGTGGTGGTGGGGAGGTTATTAACATGGCACATCCACCAGGTGAATACTTCCTATTACCTTGATTACTGCTTAAATAAGTGTATCTGATGATTAGATACTTTAGGGAAGGCATAAACTGTTCTCAGTTATAGCTATAATACACATTCATTCAAGGAATTGCTAGTAATTGGAAAAATCAGTGAAACCAAAGGATAATAAAGGATGTACTTTTTGTTTGTATTTTATGCATATTTTATGCTAGAGAACTTGATGTCAAAAAATATATATTTTTGTTAGTTCTTGATATCTTATTTTTGGATTATATATTACATATCTTCACTATTTTCCATGTTCTATATGGTACTCCATAAAAGTTTCATAAAAAGAGGCCCAAGCAGCGTTTACACCTCATATCTTATTTAAATTTTCAAGGGCAGGCACACGCACCATAAACAAAAAGAGATAAAGTGGATTATGTAATAATGAAGCAAAAAGAAACACAGTTCACCACAAAAGGTAAAAGTGAACAAAAAAAGCATAATTAATTCAAGTTACTAATAATGAAGATAAAAAGGGAGCAGAAACAAGGTGGTGCATGCTGAATACGTATAAAACAAAGAATAAGTAGGAAAGACATGATGAAAGTCATGTACAGGTCAAATCTATGCAACAAAACAATTAAAAAGATAATAGTAATTATCAGAGTGGCTTCTACGTGCTTCAAGATAGTGGAGAACAAAATGATACATAATCCTTCTTCTCCCTTCTTCTTATAATCTCAACATGAAGTGAAAGACTTTTGCACAGAAATTTAAGAAGACAGATAGGCAAGCATGCGGGTGCAGACACATGCACACACACGCGTGCACGCACAGAGAGTAGCTCTCATCAATAAGATTGGGGCCTATTCCTATCAACTTGTCAGCTATGCTATAGTATTGGAGAAGTAGTAATTGTACCTAGAGTACCAGACACATATAAAAGACCATATTTTCACTTTTAAATTTAGTTCAAATTCTGCTGTGGTCAATTTGCCTGTTCCCCTCAATCATCAATGATAGCCTTGTCTCCTCCCACTGTCTACGGCCAAACAAACCCCACATAATGCACCAGCCTTCTATCAACCACATCATAAGCACCATCTCCAACCTCTAATGTCTAGTTACTTGCTTCCTCTTCCCTTCTGCTCCAAATGCCTCCTTCTCTGGCAACTACCCATACCTTGCCTATCATCCTTAATTATCATCATCATCCATGTTCTTCACTTACTGGAATGAGGGACAGACAAATGCAAATATGGGAGGAGGATGGTGAGGCACGTGTGTGTGCATGCATGATGCATGTGACAAATTTGATACCCCAAATTGAAAAGAATCTACAGTAAGTTTTGAAAAGAAAATGCCTCGGTTGGTAACTCCAGATCACATGACCTCCCTCTCTATCTCTCCAAACTTAGCTCTTAAAAATGGATGCCCAGCAGCATGCTTCAACCGTTCAAGAACATGAACACAGGATACATATCGACATATGTAAGGCTTACTTCATGTAATTATTTGAAATTTGGGGTCGCATTTTCTTATTTGTAACCAAATCTTTCGAATTAAGGAAACTGCAATTCCCTGAAAAAAAAAGGACTTGAAATGGACATTGAACATTTTTTTTTTCCATAAAACAGCCAATGGCCCTTCATGAAGATTTTGCTTGCATCGTGAATTAACAGCAAACATGGGCCCCTTTTATCATCGACAATTACCACATTTACGTTTCAGAAAAGTAAAAGATAGCAACCAGAATAACATATCTTGTAGCAATTTACATCTAAGTACACAAATCAAACTTTGAATTTGTTGATGAACTACAGGTCAGAAACACAAGGGCACACAAAATAAGTGATGGACACATTCCCCTTAATTCTTGTGTGTGCATAACTGTTTTACTGAAGGGTGGGTGGGTAATCTAACTTTATTCGGTGCCCTTCTTCATTATATTAGATTCCTGCTACTGAAATGGATCTGTTGATTCTTATAAACAAAATGATAGCAACTCGTTTCAGCCATAAGTCAATGCTGAACATTGAACATTATGCAAGTGCATTGAAAAGAAAAGGTCCACACTCCCATCATTGTGTTGAAAAGGCTAACAAAGAATTCGTATGAAAAAAATTAACCAGAGCACCATACATGAGCATTCAATCCCCTATTTAAGTTGCAACCCTTAGTCCATCTGACATGGCATACAAAATTGAGTTTCCAAATGTTCTCATCCTCCAGTTGCGGATTAAAGCATCAATAAGTCATAAATACCAAGTGCATAATCTATTTTATTGAGTATTTTGTCACCAAGAATCGCAAATCTGGAGTCATTTTTCGGTCATAGAGGCCATAGTTTCCTCGGAGTTACAATTGTGATCACATTCTAATAAGTGGAATACCACATTAACATTTTCATGAAGGAACTATAGCCGTTGTTAGACTCATTTAAGAATAAAAATATTTTAACAAAAATAATTTCTTAGGCTTGTTTTACTGCAATTATAGGTGGGCATGAACTCTGTTTAGGGTCCTTATTCAGATGTAATCAGACTGTTTATGAGTGACCTCAATTAGATGATAGATTCTACAATAAGAAAGAGGTTGAGCATGCATGAAGGGGACCATATCACTGTGTAAATGTCCCACCTATGACCTCTGAAATTTCAGATTTGAAAAACCTAATCTACATGCAGTCTTCCAAATAGAAGTCTCCAGCTACACTTCCAAAAACCCATCGCCCAATCTTATTAACCATATTACATAATTCTTCCCCAAAATTCTGTTTAGTTTCCAATTTCAGAAGGACCCTTGTACATCTTCTCATTTGTCACAAGGCCTTAGGTCTTAGATCTAAAATTCCCTGATTCTGTTATCTTTCAAGTGTAGTAGATATATTGCAAACCAAGGTTTTAGGTGGCAACAAGACATAGCAGGACTCCGAAACACATCCACCTAGGCTCCATTCTTTAGTGAAAAAATTTTATGAAAAAGTTGGCCAACTTTCTCATTGATCAACTTATCTATGTTCTTTTGCTTCGGTCAAAAAAGTCAAAAGGATAAGTTGCATTCTCAAATTATCATTTACTTATCAAATTGGAGGTAACACTTAACCATCTGATAAATGTCTAAATTGGTTTCCAACGAATTAGATAAAATATTTTTTTATCTTCCTCAAATATCTTAGTATAAACACAATTCTTCCTTCCATTAATACTCCTTGATTCTTTCTTTTATCTACCTTTTTCTCTCAATGCATTTTGGAAAGAAAAAGTAAAAAAACAATATTTATAAAAAATTTCAGAGTTGAAATAAAAATATCTTCTTATGATAGAATCTATGTTTTATAAAGGGATATTATATTGTTATTTAATTAGTAAATAGTAACTATGAAAATTTATTTTTATTTTAAGAAAAAAATCTGTATATGATTAATATGTAATTTAATAAGAGAAAATTGAGCTTCAATCCCAGAAAGATAGTACATAATTAGTATGCAAATTAGGTCTGACAATATAAAGGATATTATGAGAAGATGAATAAATCTTAGCAACTTATCTGAAAAAATTATAATGTAAAAGAACATGAGTAATATATATCAGAGTCATTTTCTAATGTACAAAAAAATATGGTAAATTATTTTCTCATTTAAGTGTTGTATGGGTAACACTTACTTGGAAAAATGTGGACTCTTAAATAATTTTGATACCTCTCAAAGAACAAGACCCTAGAGAAAAAAGAAGAAAAGGAAAGAAAGAAAAAGGAGAGAAGAAAAGGAAAGAAGAAAGGAAGGAAAGAAGAAAAAAAGAAATAAAAAAAGGAAGGAAGAAGAAAAGAAATAAAGGAAAGAAAAAATAAAAAGAAAAAAAAGGGAAGGGGAAGAAAAAGGAAGGAAAGAAGGAAGAAAGGAAATAAAAAAGAAGATAAAGGAAAAAAGAAAAAAAGAAAGAAGGAAAAAAGAAATAAATAAATAAATAAATTATGAAAGAAATACAAAAAAAGAAGAAGGAGAGAGAGAGACACCAAGTACCAAAGGTCAACAAAACAAAGTGAAACAGCGACACATCTCATTCCGTCGAGAAATCAAGACACCCTCATCCCATGGGATTTGAATTCTTGGTGCAAATATATATAAGTAATACGTAAATACATGCATGCATACCTGCATGTTTGCACATCTTGACAAAAATGAGTTTTAGCAAGATATGGAATGGCACTTTATATCATCTAATGTAGTTTATCAGTGCCGATGAACTAATTTCTCTTGGTGCAATAATCTGCATCAGTCCTTTAAATTTATGATACATATTCTGGTATAACCTCAGTAGATTCTTGTGGTCCTTTCAAAATCAATGTGAAGCGAAAACAAATTAGTTAAGAGAAGAAATGATAAAAATGACAAAGAAGAAGAAGAAGAAAGAAATCACATATGCCCCCCTCAAGAAAAACCTGAAGCTTACTGAGCATGTAACTAGACAAATATTTAATTCAACTCAAACTACAACCTGAATTTGTGGATGCCCCTGACCCTACATAGCATTTACCATGGCAATCCAAATATCCAACTCAAATTAGATCAATTTACTAACTCAAATTTTATAGCTCTCTACACCATGATTTGTAGAAACATAAATATGAAATTATGCAAACTAAACTTTTTCCAAAGACTTCATAAGATAACTAAAGACTTCATATTTTGCATGTATGACAAACAAATTACAAAAAGTTAAAACTGGAAAGCAATAAAAAGCCCAAAAGGCCACACTCTACCTGACTTTAATCCAAGTGCCTGACAGGAATAAGACATGATGATCAGATCTTCTAAAATTGCAGTGAAGATTCTTTTATTTGTATTTTATCCAGCAAAAGTTGCTTATTTGATGTACCATATCATGGAAAAATGTATGAAACAAGAAATAGGATGTCACAATTGAAAGACCTTCATTTTGTCAAGGAAAATTCAACAGACAGCAATAAGAAGCCACATCATAATAACAACGTTGTAAGCTGGAAGAATCTTGTCTGACACTTATAAAAATACAAACACAAGCTAGGTGTAATTATTTCTACAAATATCGTGTGACGTGTCTCTAGAAATTGGCACTGAGTATCTCCTCAACCTAAATCATTAATTTTGCCATCGCCATGCTCTTCATAAAAGAGCCAGATGACATTTAGCAAATAAATAGACAAGATCAGAATAAGTTGCGTACTTATTAGAACCGTTTCATAAATCTAAACGCATCAGCGCCCAAATTCTTCTAGCAAATGCTTCTTCAATCAAAAAAAAAAAAAAAAAAAAAAGGAGATACAAGATTCATGAATCTAAACAATTATACAGCAAAAATTCAAGAGCATTTAGTACTCAAAAAGACAAAGGATTCAATCAATACATAAATATTAAAAGAACTTTATTTTTTCCAACTAAACGACAAGAAATCTCAATGCAAAGACTTGATTTTGAGAGAAAGAGCACGAAATCAAAGTTTTTGATCAAAGACGACACACATCGAACCCGATCGGATTCCAACATAACACAGATCATCACAACACCATAAACCAAACCGGATTAGAGAATAAACCCTAAAGCGTCGAGATTTCTCGGGACTCTTACGCGGATCCTTCGTTGTAGAGGTCGATCGAGACGGTGACGCGTTCCACACCGGTCTTGAGCCGGTCAAGGCTGACCTTTTTGTGCGCCAAAACGAAGGGCGCGTCGGAGCTGGCAATCGCCGGCGAGGCGAGGAGACCAGCCACGAGAAGGAGGGGGAGGAGAAACCCTAATCTCGAGTTCGCCATGGCTAGGGTTCTTGCGAGCTTCGCTTGGATCTGGTAGAGGGCCTAGAGGCCGTGGAATTTTATTTTGGAGACGACGGCGAAGTGATAAGAGTTTGCGTCGCCCCTTTCGCAACGCCCACGTAAAAGGTAATCGAGGAGGCGAGATGGTTGGTCCGCATCGGTGACATTCATGGAAAGTCTTCTACAACGCGCGTTGCAGCGGAAACTCGAAGCACGTGAAGGTGTCGCCGAGCCTGGTCCACTAGAGGCCGTGGTTTGGGCCGACTTGGGCCAATCCTATCCAATGTGATTGAGTTTGGGCCAGCTGGAAATTTGCATGGGTTAATTTGACTAGTCAAACCCTACAATCATTAAAAAAAAAAAAAAAAAACCAGTCAAACCTAATCCATCCAACTAAATTGTATTTTGGTATAACTAAAATATACTTTTTGCCCTTAAACTTTTACTCAAAATTTATTTTGATCCTCAAACATTCGATTGCCAGTTATTACAGTTTAATTTCTCGTGTTTTAAAAATATTACATTTATGACGTTTCATTATATAAAATCAGTTAAAATTAATAGAATAATTATTTTTTCAACTTATCAATCAGTTTATGTATTTGTGCCAGGTAATACATCAACTGTTGCACTAATTTTAACTGATTTGATATAACGAAGCATCAAGAATATAATATTCTTAAATCATGAGAGGCTAAATTATAATAACAAAAAGTTTGAGGATTAAAATGAATTTTGAGTAAAATTTTGAGGGCCAAATATATTTTCACCTTAAAAATTTTAGAGTTGGTTTTGGCTTAGATTTTGTCTTTTTTTTCACTTATGTCTTTTTTTTTTTTTTCATTTCATCGATTGGAATCTTTGTAACTCTTTACTTTGCTTTTAAAATCTTATATTTCTCATTTGATGAAAGGAGATGGAGCCACTTGACAATTAGAAACAGATTTGAGCATTCACATTGTAGGATAGAAATTTTTTGTTTTATATTTTAACTTTTGAAAAATTGCTTTACAAAATATATAAGACACTATTATATTGTGACTTCTAAAATCATAATGGACATTATATATACATCTTCTCTACCTTAACAATGTTTAATTATGGCATAGCAGTTATTTTGCTCACAGAAAAGATGGCAGTTATTGACCTTTTCATTGTTCTTTAATTATTATTATTTTTTTAAGAAATTCAAGGCGCATATTTCAAAATATTAATTCAAGTATAAAAATTACTTACTAAACAATAGGGTCTTAAATGAAAAAAACATAATTCTAGCTATTATACCTTCCATCCATTTAGAAATAGAAGAGTATTTGAAGATATTTCTGAAGCTGTGGTCTATTATCACATCATAAGGGTATCATCTATGCTAATAATTAAAAGCAACAGGTAGTAGGCATCTCTGTTCATATGCTTGAAAGCAATGGCATTGAAAAGGCTGAAGCTTTTTTGCTTTCGAAAAGAAATATGGTTCTCGTGCACACAGAGTCCTTGAGCAAATCTTTCCCAAATCTTTTTATGCTTCTTCTTGATTCATTCGAATCCAAAGAAAAGTTTCAAAGAATCCACCACCAGAGTCTACTCAACAGTCAGCACAATTTCTTTACCTGAGTGATTGAGTGCTTCTTTTCCCTTACATCCTTTGCTTTCTTTGTATCTTAAAAACAAAAAAAAAAAAAATTTTTTTTGATCTCAACTAGCCAATAAAAAGACTAGCCAATAATCCTATATAAATGCTCATAATCTTTTCAGTATGTAATCGGCACAAAACTAAACACTTGCCATGAAAGGAGAGAGAGAGAGAGAGAGAGAGAGAGAGAGAGTTTAGAATTAAGATACAGGCTGGGCCAAGTAATAATGACAGATGATATTAAACTACATGAGGAAAAATGGGAAGAAAAGGAATTTTAAAAAACAGTGTGCTCAAAATCTTTTGAACTAAATACCAACAAAACAAAGACACTTATTTAAGAATCAAATGCGAGGGAAAAGATTATGGATTCAACATTACATATATTATGGTAAAGCCTTCTACCATGTAATCTACTCAATCTAAGCCCTTGTGTTTCTATATATACTTCATTATGTGAACACATCTTATTTCAAGGAGGACAGGAGATTAACAAAAATAAGCAGAGCCCCCTCTTCTTGTTAAAATGGCCAACACATTCACACTCTCATGAGAAAGTAACTTCATAATCACTGTGGAAGGTAAAAACACAGAAGATGAAATTCTATCAGAAAGCAATCTCCATGGACTCCTTAAAATCCATATATTCTAAGCTTTGATGTATGATGATGAGATTTATTATAAAAGGAACAACTTTCTCCAGAGACGTAACCTTTCAAAGAAAGAATATTCTGTGGGCAAATTGTATGGATTCCAAAAGCCCACATTATCTCCCAACCAGGAGTGTACAAATGTCAATGGCTTTTCCACTGCTATCAGACAGTGACATTAACCAAAACTATATATATTTTTTCAAGGAACAGGGACTTGAAGTGTCCTTGACACATTTGATAAGGAGTTTTCTCAAGGAAAAAAAAAAAGAGGACACAATCTTATCTTATTGCAATACCAATAGCTAATATTAGAATCAAACTATAACAGTAGCAATTCTAACCGAAGAAACAAGTTGAAGCAGTAGTAACAGAAAAGCAATGGCTGTAGCAGTAAATGCATGCACTCGTTTATGAAACAGTGCAATATATGTTGCATATAGAATTATGGAAACAATTCATGTTATTCACTCAAAAACAAGTGAAACAAATCTACTGTGAAATTTTAGAGACATATATTACTCAAGAAGAAAATTATGTCAGCATGAGCCTCACAAAGAGCACAATGCATGCACGTAGAACAAAACAATCTGTTGGCACCGTTAGTCAAGCATCTGATTCTGGTGGATGAATCTAATCAACAACAAAGACATGAAGTTCATTCAGTGGATTCTCATAGCACCACACGTTCATGAACCTTCATTCGTCAAACCTTTTGAAAGCTTACCCCTGATGATAACATCGAATGTGAAATCGACAAAATGAGGAAGAGGTGGAGGTCTAGCATGAAGGATAAGAGCCACTTAGACTAGCCAAGGAGACTGCCTATGAACCACACAAAGATTTTGATCATGATGTTTTGAACCATCATTGAGATCTTGAAGAGATTATAGGCAAGTCATCCTTGGCTACCAAAGATAAGCTCTTAGCCTCATGTAAGACCCTTCTTCTGCTTGGCCATCTTGCTGTGAGGATGGTGCCTGCTCTTGCTTGCTCTACCTCTATTTATAATTCAGGAGGGGGAAGAGATATGGCCTCAGCTCGCCGCATAAATTAGCTGACCACAAATTGCCACGTCCATTCCTTTTTCTTTTTATTTCTGCGGCCGACTATTCGCCGACTTTCGATCTTCTCCTCCATACAGAATATATTCTTTTAGATCTCCGGGGACCGATGTCTACAAAGACATCCACCTTACTCATTCTCATGGTAGGAATTGATGGGAAACAGGAAGCTTCATATGCTATTTTACATGGAGTAATTGCTTCTTCTGGTTGCCTTGTAGTATAGCTAATTGTGCCCTCTGAACTATCTCAAAGGCCACAGTCCATGGATTGATAGGCCAGTAGCTAGTCTTCTTATGAAATCCCCTCAAAAAATAATAATAAAAAATAAAAAAAATAAAAAAAGAAGGAAGATAGGCCAGTAGCTAGCTTTTCTCCATCTTGTCACATGCTTTGACCTCTCACTCTAAGTAACAAGGGTCATGTCTTTGCTCAAAAGGGAAGAAGGATTCCCATAATCTATCTGATAGGACTTCATGTACCTTCTCTATACTGATAAAGCCCAGAGGGGGTGAATTCATAAGTTATAATTCCTTTGTTATAACTCATAGATATGCTATTCCTATCCAAAATAAAGTCAATGCCAAGCACCACTAATTAAAGTTTTTTGTTCCCTCCAAATTTGGTTTGACTCTGAATTTAAGATCCACTAAGGCCAACCCTTTCAAATGATGCAATGCATGCACCAGCATAATGCGAAGCTTCTTCGATAAAAAAGTGTAATGAGACTACAATTGGTCATGTCCCTAGTTGATGGCAGTGGATTGAGAAGAGATGAGCATTCGAAGCTCTTCGACGTCGTTTATATGCCACAAATGTGTTGTCAAGGCATATTTAAAGGGTGTTCAATAACATTCATACCATCTTTGAAAGCCTACTTGAATTGGATTCTCTAGATGTCTGGGTACTGATTGATTGAGATGTAACTAATGCATACTTGAATAACTCCATTTGGCTTCTTACAAATTCTCCTCATTCTCACTCTTTCCAAGCTAATGATTGCACAACCATTGAGATATCATTCATTTGGCCAATTCTGACTGCTTGGAGCACCTAGGAAAGTAATTGCATACTTTTTATTAGAGTTACAAAGCAAAAGTTTATTTCAGAGGCTCAAGTATTTCTTATCTCTCTCATCGATTTATGAAAGTTGGTTGGTGTTGACCCTTTAATAATAATTCTAGCATTCACTTTAATGTCAAGTGCAACTGCGCAAGATGATGAAAGACAGGTATATTGATCATGCGCTTGTAACTTTTAATGATTAATGGATGGAATAAAATTGTTAATTATGTTGTTAGTGAACATCAATTAAATCTACATGGGATGGTGACCTTGTCCATCTTGAGTGAAACCTTTTTGTTGCACAAGAGTCCAAAAATGCAAATTTTAAAGAAGAAGCAACTCAAGAATCACATGTACATAGATTTATTTAAGAACAAGTAAATAAAAACGGCAGTGAAGGAGAGTTGGGCCACTTGTGGTAGAACCTCTTGCCATTTCTTTTCTGTGATGCTTCTCAAAGACGCAAGGAATTTTTTTCTAGCAAAAGAAAGGAAGAAAAGCATTTTGGAGACTTTTATTTCCTATTTTATTCCACAGCACCCATTCTCTCAATCTTCTGATCTGATCTCGAAACCACAAGAAATTTTGGTTAGATACTCTCTCAAAGTCACCCATGCCAGAATGAGCAAGTCTGAACCTTTATTTTGATGATGAGGATTTTTTATGCATGTAGTTTTTGTGAATTTTTTTCAGAAAAAAATTGAGAATTCTCATCTGAAACCATTGTTTGCTTCTCTTTACATCCTTTAAGAAAAAGAAAAAAAGTGTATTATTAGGGATGTTGCTAATGCCTGCTAACCATAATAACTTTAATGTCTATTACAAGGTTCAGTACAAAATACAATAAAGGCTTTATAATCTTGACAGCCATTGATGAACAATCTTGCCATCATCATATTCCAAGAATGAACCCCAGAGTCCAATATTTGCTGCACTCTGCTTCATAGAGGAAATTAAGTTTTTTGCTACTCAACAGACCTAACATGCACCCTGTCATCAGAGTCTACTAAGACTTACCAATTCTTTGTGAAGCTCATCCTCCTGTTGCCATCATTAAAGCCATCAATCCTTCTGCTCATCATCTTATCATCCAATTGCGCGGTTCCTCATCAAGCTACAACTCGGCACAAATAGTTGAGCAGGTTATGCTTAAGGATGCGATTAACTTAAAACTTCAAACTTCAATAGTAATCTTTCTTAAAAACTCATCAATGATAATAAACAATATAAGATGGGAATAAAAGGAAGGATGTAGGCCTGAAATTTGTCATAGCAGGTGAAATGGCCAATACCCCTGCTGTCTTGGAATGTGCATGACTTGGGTAAACCATAGTTATGATGCATTATCATGTCATAACAGATCCCAGCCGAAAATATTATTGAGATGATGATTACAACAACAGCTATCTATCACCAAAACTAGTTTTGAATTTTTCAATATTGAAATAATCAGTAAAATAACAATTGTTATAACAGTGTTACAGCAAGAAATAACAAAAAAATAACATTTTTTTCTTTTTATTAAATAATATAATATTTATTTTTGGACCATACAATCATTTCTGGAGATTGTTTTGAGAGAGAAAAAAATGTGAAATTTGAGATAAATATTATTTTATTGAAAAATGTACAAGTGAAAATGATGATCATAATTTGTGTTATAGCAGTCTGTTTTCAGCGGAAATAACAGGATATACCAAAAAAAAAAAAAAAAACAAAACAATTGTTATATTTTTGTGATGTTGTTTAGGTTAATGACATAACAAGGATGATCAAAATGGTTATGACACCATATCTAAAACCATGGAAGGGTTCCTCATCCTGCAATATACCTGTACTCTATTTGACTAATTAAAAATGACTGCTGAGGGCTACTCACCAACTAAAATTCTACTTTATTATAGGATTTCTGACTTTGAGATTAAATATGATATTGGACTCCTCAATCTAAACCAAGTCAGCCAAAACTCTCAGGATTAAATATATGTAATTTTACATATGAAGAATCCAATCTGGCTACATTTCATTGAGAGAATAAAATGGATGCAGATAGATCTGTATTATGGGTTTAGATTATAAAAATTATAGAAATACTAATTTAAAAGTTTCTGCTATCCACCATGCAACATCTTATGTCAGCAAAATTATAATTGGTGAAAATATTTTTGAGCAAATTGATGGCCAGCCACCTCTCACTTGTCATTAATGCAATTATATGGTCCTGTCCTCAATGTCCCAATTATATGGTACATATTTTTTTTAAAAAAAAAACTTAATGTTGCTCTTTTGAAGATTGGTGACCCAAATTAAGAATTAACAGATCCTAATCATAGCAATAGGATTTCTGCTTCAATTGCCTATCTTAATTTTGAGGGGATGGTCCAACTTGAAGGTTTGCACTTAACTCTATAACTTGTTAAGCATTTAGGCACATCAATGATCTAACTCAAGCAAGTTCCTAGAATTACATCTATGAAATTGTTTTGCATCTGTTCCATGTAAAATTATATAATTATTGCTAAATAGTCTCAAAAAAGTATATATATTATCTTTTTATGGACTGCTTTACAGTTCTATATTGATAGAATTTATAGATTTTTTGAGAGAAACTATTAATATTTCTAGATCACTTAGTTATTTTTATATTGAATCTCAACTTAATTGAGTAAACAGTCTACTTGGATTATGGGAAATCTAATGATTTGAGTTTCCATGTTCTTAAAGACTTCAACATGTCAATTGGTAGAACATATAGACACACTCATTCATGAGTTCCTCCTGCCACTAACCATGTCTATTTAGTTGTTGTTAGCTTCCAAAGCCAACAGTTAGGAAAGCAAACCAACCAGTCCAAAAACCTAGTTGTGTGATTCGCATACTACTTCAAGTTAATCTGCTGGGTTGTTACTGTTGATAATTTTGAATTATCAAGCCAAAACTAACACATAGGATTCCAGGCCATTGATAGGAAGTTCATCTCAATTTCATTACTGTTGTAGTATAATTTATTGGCACAGTGAAGAGTACTGATAGCTCTTGTGGCACAGTGAACAATACTGACAAACAAATTAAGACTGGGAAGAGCAAGTGTTAAAAGGAGAGTGCTTTATTCTCATGCATTTGAGCCTTTTGCCTCTGTGGTTGTCCTGTCTGTTTGATTTGATGGATCATAGCTCGAAACAAGGATCAGTGAAAGGCTTTCAGCTTCTCTTTATGGGATTTGACGATGTCTGTGGATATGACAACCTTATGGTAAGCATAACCAATGGTGCTTTTCCTTGGCTTCCACCTACCAAAACAGAACGGTTGAACAACACAGTTTTAATAAATAGAACTCATGTCTGTTTGGTAGTATAATGAAGGAAAGAAATTGCTTTTTTTTTTTTTTTTTTTTTGAGAGAGAGAAAGAGAAGGAAATAAGTTAATATGAAGTGAAAGATTTGTCAATAGTCATCAATTTAGATTTAAGGTTATTTCTTACCAAATCATTAATATTTTTTTTAAAAAAAATCAATATGAAAATCTTGTTGTCCCTTATTTTTACATAATTTTTTTAATTTTTATACTTATCAAAATAAATAAATAAATAAGAAACAATGTTATATGATTCGTAACATGTTATGGATGACTCTCGCTTTATATTAGAATTCATTCTGCTGAGACGTAAACAACTGACAGTGATTTACTCAGGATACAATAAATTGCTACATGTTCTTGTAATACCTCAAAATAGTTTTATAATAGATGGGAAAGAAAAGTTTGAAAAGCTTATAACTGAAATTCACCTACTACCAATTAACTTGAACTTCAGTTTTTAAGATCACATAAACCTAGCCAGCTAATAGGTTAATTAGGCCAGTAGATGGGTTTAGGATATTACATATATGGTATTAGAGTCAACCCAAGAATGCGGAAGTTAATAAATAAAAGAAAAAGGTTACCCATAAAATAATGGCATAGAAAGTCTCATCATGGCGTGGAGTTATCTCTATGGCCCCAATGACCTTATTTGAAGTAGATTCTGGCTATCTTGTAGCATACAACGAGGACGTTGCCAAATATATATATATATATATATATATAAATAGTCTCACATCAGATGGGAAAAGAATGGTTTAAAGAGTTATAACTCAAGTTCATCTACTACCAATTAGCTTACACTTGACTTTTTAAGGACACATGAAGCCGGTCTGCCAATAAGTTAATTAGGTCAGCATGTAGGCTTGCTTGTAATACTCTAAAATAGTCTCGCATCGGATGAAAATAAAAAGTTTAAAAAGCTTATAAACCAAGTTTATCTGCTACCAATTAATTTACATTCAAGTTTTTAAGATTGCATGACCTCAAAGAAAGGGCTACACATGGGATGATGGTAGAAAAAGTCCCGCCATGCCTGCATCGGATGGAAAAGAAAAATTTGAAGAACTTATACCTTAGGTTTGAAAAGTTTTAATCTTATAGGTTATAACCCTATAACAACACTCATATAAGTAAATCTTTCAAGGATCCTATGCAATAGAAGAACACACAATATAATTAGCTATGGACTCATTAAGGTTTATTACCCATCCTCTAACCATTTTATTTAAAAGCACTTTTATTAGAATAGGACTTAAGAAGAATTTACTCCAAACAATAAAGTTCTTCTCTTATCACCATAAAATAACTTGTTAGTATTTATTGAACTCTCTTCTTGGAATCTCCGATCATTAAAGTTGGGTTGCTATTGTTGGAAGATCGGTTAATAGGCTTCAATCCCTTTCCCTTCATTAATTTTTCAACTTACACTCTTGCAAATCTTAATTAGTTGATCAGCTATATTCTTAACAGACCTCATATACTCTAATATTATTTCGCTATATTTTTTATCTCAAGTAAAAATGTTTCTTAAGTTCATTAGAGTGCTTCTACTTAGCGTCAAATATAACTACTTGATTATCACAATATATGGATATAGTAGGAATATGTTTTTTCATAAGTAGAATATCTGCCAATAGACCTTTAAGCTATTATGCATGTTATGCAGTACTATCAAAGGTTATAATCTCAGCTTTCATGGAGGATTATGAGATACAAGTTTATTTGATTAATTTCCAAACAATTGCAGCTTCTCCTAAGGTAAATATATATCTTGTATTAAACTTTGAGTCTTTTGAATCAACAATCCAATTATCATTATTATATTTTTTTCAATACAACATGAAACCCAGAATAGTGAATGCTATAAGATATGGTACCTTTAAGTATCTAAGTACTCTTTCAAGTGCTTTCTAATATTGAGCATTAGAAGAACTAATATATCTACTAAATCTTTCTACTGCATATATAACATTAGGCTTTATGCATTTCATAATATACATAAGAAAACTAATAATATGTTAGCACTTTAATTCAGCCACGGTTCTACGAAAATTTTTACTTAATTTTACATTAGGGTCATAGGAAGTACTTAAGGGTCTATAATCAAACTTATCATATTTCTTTAATATTTTATTTATACAGTGTGATTGTACAATAATTGTGTAATAATAGTCTCTGGCGACGATGTTATCAATATAATTCCTAAGATTATATTTGTCGGTCCTTCGATGTGAGATTAAAATTTTAAATTACATGTATTTATATCCTGCAATAAATTTATTAGATGTTTTCTTGTTGGGTTGTTTAAAAAAATCTATCAATATGGCAGGCAGGCATGCATGCTTTTCAATTTGGAGCAGCAACCTCAACCATCTCAATTTAAACAAGGCATACATTTACAATGCTATATGCTCCCAAGTTTGGCCCCAGATTGGTTTGTTACATAGATCCTTAAGTCAAGTAAAATCAACAATATTTAGCCAAGAAATATTAATTTAGTACAACATTTGGCCTAATGATCCGACCTAACCAATTTCTCACATGAATATTAGATCCTTTGGCCAAAATCTAATATGCTTGTCAAATGAGCCACAGCCTCACATGAGGTCCATGGTGTCATGGATTCGGTTGAAGTCTGCCACATATCTCCATTGCAGGAATTTTCTCCAACTGAGGTGGTCAAGGATTTCCAATCCCTTTCAATCTTTCTTCCATAATGGATAGAATCAAAGCCATCAATCACACATCTTGCTCTTGTATAGCAGCTGGTGGAGGTTTGTCCAGCATAAAAGGTTACAAACAATCCAATTCTCATGCTGGATGGGAGATAAGGTGGTGGTACATAGAAAGTTCAATGCATGTGCATGGGAGGTGGGAATTTGGAGGCATTTAGAATGGCTTATCAAGCATCACTAGCTTTCACCAGTAGTGAATGTATTCCCAACACTAATGATTGGCAGATCAGACAATAATCTCTTTCATCTGAACTTTATAGCCAGAGGCATCAAATGAGCTGTTCATCATTCCATGTGAGTCTAGCTTTCATTGGACAGTAGGCATATGGAAAAGGGCAGACAAAGGCTATTGCCAAGTGAACGAACCCAGGCCACATTGGTCATTTAATCAACAGTGTGCCAATACCCATGATTACAAAGAGAAGATTAAGGCTTGCAATAACATCATTAAACAAAGCCATGGCCATATGATAATAGAGCATTGCCAATAACCTAGAGGCATCAAACCAGTTGTGAGAATAACAGCTGACCAAAAACTAGATTCTCCCACGTGCATGCTTAGGAATCTCATGGGGCTGTGTTTTTTAGCATTGTTTTGGGCCTAGAGTTGTCAGATTAAACTTATTTAAAACTTTGCATTGGCTCTAACTAAGCCAAACACATTGGCATGCCAACAAATCCAACCATCTTTGTGACTTAAATTTGTGAAAATGCTGGCTTCTCCATGCTTGATCAATGCTCTCAGCAATTTTAAGGTTGAGTGGGTTCAAGACAAGCCTTATCAGCTTAATTTTGGATCAAACTAGATGGAATTGCATTGGATTGAACCTACTTGAAAACTTATCAGCTTAAGTTTTCGAGTTGTTCATTTTCTCTCTATCTTCTTTGCTGGTACTTCTCATAAGATGCATGCTAGCAAAATGGTGATAAAATTTTTCTTGATGAAAGAGAACCAAAGTACCTTGCTTGATCCTTTATTTTTCCTTTTGTCTCTATCTACTTAGAAGATACAACTACTTAATTAATTATCAATTAGGAGATTAGGTAAGGAATCTTTTATAGTGTGAGAAAAGGATTGATTATGAATTGTCCACATGGAAAGACAATTTAAAATCTCAACCACAAGAATTAGGATGGTGACATCATGGCCCCAGCTATTCATGCCAATTTCTCTGGCCACAGGGCCAATAACTGCCATAACTAAATTGGCCCATGGATGGAAAGAACAAGTCAAATGAAGTATTTGTTAGGTGGTTGCTTTCAATGCATCATACCAAAGTAAGGGTGGGTGAAACAAGGGTAAAAGATGGGTAAAGTAAAATTTGACAATGAGAGGCCTCAATTAAATGTAAGTTTTATAAGCATGTATAAAAATAATTCCAAATGGAAAATTAAGTGGATACCAATTTTTCAACTAGCTTGTTGAAAGATTCTAAGTCATTGGGAATGTGAAAGTTAAAAAAAAATATAAAAAATAAAAAAAGGGTAAAGCTGAGAAGTATTTATAATTTTTTTTTTTAGCATTAGCATATACTCCAAATGTGGAAGAGAAAAAGGTGATAAAATGCAAACCTAAGTTGTGCGCAATCCACCATAATTTAATACTTTTGTTGATGTCAAAAATGTATCAATAACCAAAACTCTAAACCTAATTGGAAGCACATATTTTGCATCCAATTACAATTTTATTAAAATAAAATACTTTACTCAACCCTAGACTACTCCTAATAATTAAAAAATTATAGCTCTAGAAAATATAAAAAAAAGATAATTACATCGAAAGTATATAAACTTATTTAGGGTTTTAAATTAAGTCCTTATATTTTTTTTCTAATTGAGTATACCAATGCATAAAGTTTGTTTAGTCAAGTGCATTTTTTATAACCATCAACAATGATTCACTGGATCATCTTAGTGGGCATGATAGAAAAAAAATACTGAGATAGCACTGCACGGCATTGAGATAGCACTGCACAGCATTGAAATGACAGCAATAAGAGATGAAAAATAGCGATAACAACAAAAGATAAAAAATGATAGAAGCTTTTTTTGTCATTTTTTTGCTATCTTTTGTTGGCGCCAGTGCCGCAAAAGCATCATCGCAGCATTTTTTTCGTATTTGTCATGCCATTTAGGCATTCATCAGGTTATTTTCAACTATTGTCAAAAATTTATTTGATCAAACAGATTCTATAAATTGATAATTAAAAAGATACAAGCATTCAATTTAAAATTTTAAATAAATTTATATATTTCTAATGTAATTATTCTAAAATAAATCATGCAAAAACTTTTTGAACATTAAAAAATCTTCTGACTCATTCCAATAAAGAAAATAAAATATTATTAATATTATTCAATACACCAAATAATGTCAAATTAGTAATCAACGGCGACAATCTTGGGAGTTTCGATGCATTTCGAAAAAGGACAAAAGCAAACAACAAATGGTGGGACAAAGTGTTTCAAATTTCATCAAATTGCATCCTCTCCCCTTACTTAGGTCTTCTCCAAAACTGTTGATAAGCTATTAGCTGCTCAGTCTTGAATAATTTTATCCTTTGAAAGCCAATTATTCATTCACATGTACATATAGGTCCATGTATGTGTTATTTATTTGTTATTTGCTTATTCTAAGTTTGCTGAGAGGGGAAAGAACACAAGAACAAATGATAATGGAACAAAGGAAGAAGAGAAGGTGGACAATGAATTTTTATTGCCTGCATGGATTTGTACATGGACTGAGGTTGGATTATCTCTGCTCAAAAGGGACTGGCCACCTTGGCAGAAATCTGGAATCTCCAAAGCCTTTCAGAGCATCTTCATCCATAGATAAATATTTCATGTGCCACCCTGCTCACTTTAAACACATTTGCTAGCTTATTATTGCACTCCAAAGTCCAAGTCCAACCCAAGTAAAGCCTGTCTCTGAACCTAAAGTAATGCACTCAGACAGCACCAAGCAATAAAGCTCAAAAGCCAAAAGAAGCAACACCCAACCCTGATATCAAAAGTCAAGAACCAACAATAAAAAAATGCCAGGCCTTGCCAAAGTTTAAACTCAATCAGAAGTTAACAGTAGTACAATTACCAGCCATAATTTTATAGTAGAGGTCAAAATACAAATCCCTAGATAGCCGGTCAAATCATGCATATTATGCACCCAATCACCATCAGTCCCTTTCCTTGCAACTCCTCTGACCCCTCTTATAAGATTTTTTTTTTATTATTTTTAAAAATATATTTTTAGTAGTCCACTGCGCGGACCAACAAATGAAACCTTCAAACAAAACCAACTTGCACACAAGTGTGATAGATTTCGTCTCTTTGCTACATTCTAGTGGGACCCATGAAAATGTCCCCGGTGAGTCACTTTTCAGGGTTTGTTTCAGTGGTGCAATAGGAGAGGCCTGGGCTTATTAAGTCTTTCCGTCACTATTGCTTGAAGGGAGACCCGGTTTTCTTCCAGGACTCTTCTCCTCTTCTTCTTCTTCTTCTTCTTCTTCTTCGTTTTCTTTTTTTCTTTTCTTTTGTTTTCTTTGTTACGTGGTTTTGCCCTCTTCCCGCCATGCAATTACCGGAGAGCCCCGACCCCCTGGACCACTGCCGCCGGCTCCTGGCCTCCGCCGCATCCGCCGCCGCCGCTGTCGAGTCCTTTCGCGGCCGGTGGTCCGCCGTCGCCGCCACCCTCGGCCGCCTCCGGTCCTCCCTCGAAGACCTCGCCGACCTACCCTCACACTCCCACCCCCTTGCCGCCGACCTCCTCCGCTCCCTCTCTCAGACCCTCTCGCTAACCCTCAACCTCGCCCTCCACTGCCGCTCCCCCGACCCCCCCGCCGGCAAGCTCCGCACACAGAGCGACATCGCCTCCGCCTCCGCCGCTCTCGACCAGCTCGCCGCTGACGCCGACCTCCTCCTCCGCACCGGTGCCCTCCTCGACCCCCCGCCCGCTCCGCAGGCGGCGGCATCCGGGACGACCCGCCGGGAAGCCGTCCGCTCTGAGGTCAGGAGCCTCGTGACCCGCCTCCAGATCGGGAGCCCGGCTTCAAGAATCGCCGCGTTGGATTCCCTAGGCGCGCTCCTCCGGGTGGACGACAAGAACATACTGATCGCCGCCGCCCAGGGGGTGGTGTCTGCCTTGCTCCGCTTCCTCGACTCCTCCGCCCCGGGCGGCGAGGCCCGGGCCAAGGCCGTGGCCGCGATCGCAAGGGTCGCCGCCGTCGAGAGCTGCCGCCACGTGCTGGTCGCCGAGGGCGCCAACCTCCTGCACCACCTCGCCCGTGCCCTCGAGTCCGACGGCGGCGGCGCCCGCGAGCAGGCCTGCTCCGCTCTCCAGACCCTGACCCTCACCAAGGACAACGCCATGGCCGTCGGCTCCCGCGGCGGGATCGCCGCCCTCCTGGAGATCTGCCGCGCCGGCACGCCCTCGGCCCAGGCCGCCGCGGGCGGCGTCCTCAAGAACCTCGCCGGCGTCCAAGAACTCCGAGAGAACTTCCTCGAAGAAAACGGCATCCCCATCCTCATCAGGCTTTTAGCTTCAGGAACTCCTCTTGCCCAAGAAAATGCAATCCGGTGCCTCTGCAACCTCGCCGCCGGAGAAGAAGAAGAAGGTGAAAGCTTAAAGCTTGCAATTTTCAAAGATGGCGGCTTGGATTGCCTCAAGAACTACTGGGAGACTGGCGGCAGTGGCAACGACCGGAGTCTCGAGCCGGCCATCGGATTGTTGCGCAATTTGTCATCTTTCCGGTACATCGCGGAGCTGGCTGCCTCCGCCGGCTTCCTCTCGCTTGTCATCGCAGCATTGGATAGCGCCGCCTCTGGCACGAGAGCAGAGGCGGCGAGGGTGGTCTCCGAGCTGGCGGCGGTGTGGAAGACGAGAAAGGAGGTGGGGGATGCGGTGCCTCGGCTGATCAGAATGTTAGAAGCCAAGGCGGCGGAGGAGAGGGACGCGGCGGTGAAGGCGTTGGCCTTGCTTATGCCATTCGCCGGGCTCCGGAGGACATTTCGGAAGGAGGAGAGGGGGGTGTTGAATGTGGTTCAGCTTCTTGATCCCTTCGTTCGGAATGTCGACAAGAAGTATCCTGTTTCAGTATTGCTATCAGTGTCGCAGTCGAGGAGGTGTCGGAGGCAAATGGTGGCGGCGGGAGCTTGCGGATATTTGCAGGGTCTTGTGGCAGTGGAGGTGGAGGGGGCAAAGAAACTCCTCGAGAGCTTGGGGAGGGGGAAGCTATGGAGAGTGTTTCCGAGAACTTGACCGAGGTGGGAAGGATTCAGAGCTGAAAGCTTGAAGGTCTCCTATTGATCTGTATGTACCATAGCCACTGTCTCTATCCTTCTTCTGGTGTTTCTCATGTCGCTCTGATTAGTGTTGTACATGCTATGAATTGTCTGTGTTTTTAATCAAGTATGTTGTTAGTTTATGTGCAGAGCGACGTTCTTGAGATGCTTTTCTTTGTTAATAACCAATAAACAGAGAAAGGCTCTGATTTTGTTTGTTCAATCTTTTGAAAATAAATGGCTGTTTAATATGGTTGCTTTTTCTCTTCTTTTTGTTTGTAGTTTGAGTGCTTTACCATAAGGGAGTGTTTGAAGGCACAGGGGTCAAATTCTCGTACTAATCCTTTCTTCCTTAAGGAAAAAAACATGCCTGAAAATCAAAGATTAACGCCACTTCTCCTGTTAATCTTATATTCTTAAAATAAGATATAAATGAGATTTCTAAAAAAAATTTGTTGCATTTCAAACATAGTAATTCCAGATCCCTACCAATTTATCCAGAATTTTTGAGAATGCCCACTTCAAACAGCCCACAATGGGTTTGTTGAATCTAAGGGAGAATTAGATGGATCGAAGCTTTATTAAGATATTGAAAGTAGCAAATAATATTGTAGAAAGAAAGAGAAGCAATACAAGAAGACAGCAGAAAAGGAAGCAGATAGGAGGATCAGATTAAGAGGTTGCAGAAAAGGAGAAGGGAGGCAGCTCTGGGTGAAGTTAATCATTTTGACTGCTCATTGAGCTTTTCAACTTGCTCTAGATTTTATCAAACTTAACCGACCACCATCAAGCTGGCAGCCAAGGTCAGAGAAGGCCTACTTGAAATTTAATCAGTATTTCTTCTGGAGAACCCTCACAACAAATTCAAAGTCGAAATACAATCACAAATACGTATCTGGATGAATTTTGCCATGCCTCATGCAGAAGCACCGTGATAATTTAGCTGTTTAATCTGATCTACGACAATGCAAATTGTAGTATTCTGCAATGTTATTTGTAGTCTGATGAAGTTTGAATATCAAATCTGAGCAAAAATGCATATGTGACAGGGAACCTCCTGATGGTTGTCTCATTTCTTCTTCACCATACTATGCCATTCATGCTAAGTAAATGTTTTGGTTCCTTGTACTGATTTATTGATAGAAGGTATGAATGGTAGGCTGCTAATGTATTGATTTAACTTTGTTATACTTGCAGGCGGAACGAGATGTCTCATTAGTACAGTTCTTTTAAGCTCTACCCATGGTGTATCTTTTTGCAACTGACCCACATTTTGCCTCTCTTCCTGCTGCTCTGCCATATCCTTGCACTGAAGTTCATAAGAATCTATTCATCCACTTAGTTGTCCTCATCTATGTTTTTCAGCTCAATCCTTTAATGGATTCAACTGGCTTATTCTCTGTCTTATCTGAAGTAAGATCATATACAACAGTCGGCAGTTTCCTTAATTTTCAGTGCTAAATGATCTTGGGTCATATCATGGTCTCTCATATAGGCCAACCTGAATCGGATGTGCCTTCTTTATGATCTCAGATACCCAATCCTCCCTGAGTCTTTGGATTTTTTGCATTCTTAGGTTTTACTTCAGGGTTGGCTGGATCCAAACCTGTGTTATCCTCTTTCCCATGTAAGCATCTAGTTCCTTTTCTGTTAGTTTGATTGGATTCCTTTTTCTGAGTCAAATCATTCATGAATCAAATTATACCCTTCAGTCCATGGAGCAGTCGAATCATTCATGAATCAAATTATTACCTTCAGCTTATCACCATTTTCATTTGAGGAAAGTGAAGCTTGTTGCTTTCCTACCAACCAATGATTGTCTACAGTTAGGTAGAGAGTAGCATCCAGGTCTCTAATTTGGTATTCAAAAAAAATTAAAAAAGGGGAACTGATAAGCTCATGGCTTGCTCCTATTGGGCACTGAGAGAATCTCTGGTGCCGATATCTATCTCTTGACAAATATGATGTGGTCATGATAGTGAAACGTTTGTGTCCAGTCTTTGTTGCAACTTATTCTGGACAGAATTTCCCAAGCCCAATGCCTAGCCCATGTCGAGACTGAAGTAGAGATGGCAATGGAATGGAAAAATTCGATCCACATAGAGAATCAGTTTGATAGGAGCAAGTTTGGAGGGATTAAACAGAAATGAAGGTTGGGACAAGGAAAACTTTTAAAATCTCGTTGGGTTCAGAGATGAAGATGGAGACTAAAGTCTTTATCTCAAACCATCACTAAACTAATCCCTGAATAATATGTTGGATTTATGTATTTATTTTAGATTATATTATATTTGATTATATATATATATATATATATATATATGATAACATCTGCAATTATATGAATTTAAATTTTTTGTAATTTAAATATTAAACTTAAACTCTTAAATTTGAATTTTTCAATACATCTTCAATGCCCTTTATTTTATAATAAATTATAGGCTTCAAATTAGCTTTATTTTTTAAATTAAATTCTACTCAAAGTTGACAATTGATTTTAGAGAGAGAGAGATTGAGAATTTCTGAAGCTAGGGCCAATGCATCTGGATTGAGCCAGCAGGCAGGGGTCCACCAATTATTTTGCGGATGGTCCAGGCTTTTTGGGTGACATGCTATAAAGCATTCACAGATGAAGCTGCTCCCTGTTTCTCCAACAATGTTAAATTGTACCAGGCTCCATTCTCTCTCTATTAATGAACTATGAATTATTTACAATATAATTTTTTTCCTTGAAAGCAATAAAGTGAATTAATCATTCACAACCACAGGAGTATTTTTACAAAAAGAGAACACATATAAACCTGTGGACCTCAACAGATGTGGCTTGTCATTTGTCACATATTGTACATTTCAAGGCAGATTGGACCCTGACTTGTCTTGTCAGATATCACAGACAAGTACTCAATTGTTATTTATATGTTGGATGTATTGGCAGATATTCCTTTGAAAAAGACTTCTAAATTAGATTGGTGCCTTTCAACTAAAGCACAAACAACAAGTTGAAATTGAGACTCTCAAGCTAAATTTGCCCATTCCAAGATATCTATGGTTGGGCATGGTTTGGTTTCAAATAGCTCGCTACAAAGCAACTCAATAGGCAATGAACATGATAGAAATGAAGACCTTTTTTATGACCAAAGATTCAAAAACTAATGAGGTGGTATAGTATCATCCTTAACATATTATTTCGATACATAATCAATATCGATATGGATGTCTGAATGCCTAAACTAATCATGTCGACTGTTGACATATATTGAATGTATTGATGCATTGCATGGTATTATACTGATTGTATTAGTTAATACTAATGGTATTATTTTTTTTTTTTTGAGCTTGTTAATTTTAGTACAGTGCCATATCATACTAATATCTCGTGATTTTAATAAAAGAAAAAGGCACAAAGTTAGGTACTGATATTTAAAACATTAAGTTTGACTTCTCAAATCTCAAGTTTTCTCTCGTAATGGGCATGTAGACCTCCGAATCATAATTAAAGAGTCTAAAAAAAAAAAGAGTACATTTTCAATATAAAAATATTTTGGAACTCCAATGTACAATTGATTACATCTTTATCTTTACTTGTATTAGATTTCAGCTTGGATCCCATGTAAAATTTGGAGGATCTATTCAATATGAGGTGGTGAAGGACCGAAGCAAAGTGGGAACCTGAGCCTTGGGTTGTTGATCAGCTGAGTCCGGCCAAGTTAAGCTCTCACCAATTAAATTCAAGTTGTCCTTCAGAATCTGTTTGGATTAATTAATGAGGTTTCTTTAAAGTTTAACTTGGTTAACAAAAATGGGACTTTAAATAGGAATCATAATGATTGTAATTTCAAATTCATCTAAAATGAAAATCATCTTTTAGAAATGATCAAAAATTTGGACTCTTATTTAAGATCATAATTTTCATTCCAACCTAAATATTCTCATCTTTCTCGCTCTCCTTCTTCTCTCTCTTCTTCTCATTCAATGCAACCTATAAGCTCTCTTGTTACACCATTCGCAATAGGTTGATCTTGATGTATAGAAAAAAAAATAAGAGGATCCTTTTTAGAAAAAAAAAGAGTGTCCTTCAATATTCACTGTAATCCCACATTAAAAAGAAAAAAAAAAAATCATGCTCAAACCTTAGTATGAAAACTCGGTGTCTCTCCTTTCTAATTTTGAAGAAAGGAATAGCCAAAATGGCAAACCCACCATACTCATCTTCTAAATATTAACGGAATAAAATATCTTCTATTTTATATAAATAATTACAATCAATAACTATTTTATACTATGAATTCCAATTACGAGGAACAAAACTGAAAATTTAGATCAATTCTGATTTTGAGGTTTAGACAAACTAAACAATAATAATAGAAATCAATATAATTTCAATTAAAATTTTCATGTGAACCAAACAGATAAAGAAAATAAGTAATTTTAATTCTAATTTTGATTTAATTTCGATTCTTATTTCAATCCCTCTTATTGTTAGTCAACAGTGGAATGAGATTATTGTTGATCAACAATTAATTCAAACAAGTGATGAGCCTAGACTTCTTTCATAAGCCTCAACTCAAGCTTAGTTCGAAGCTTATTTCTAGCTTGTTACATATGGGTTCTTAGGAAGAGGCGGATGAGATTAAATTATGTTGAAATCTATTTGAGAATTTTTTAGTATTACTCTAGAGATTTCAGCATTATTTAAAATTCCTCAGGACTCAAAGCTGCATTTAATTTTTGTACAATATGGTTGAGTTTGGTTAAGGCATGAAGTGTACCTGGGACTTTTGGAATGAGACTTGCGCTTGTTGAATGGTATTGAAAAACTTGGCATAAATGGGGGAGTAGTTATGGTGGTCATTTTTTTATATATATATTAAGGGGTTGTTACCCTTGTGGGTGAACCTGCCTGATGTCATAAGTGATGGACTTTTCCCTTCTCTCTCTCTCTCTCTCTCTCTCTCTCTCTCTATATATATATATATATCTGGATTCTTAGCCCTGAAAACCGTTTTTAAGTTTTTCAACTGGGCTTGATGGGGCCATTTTACCTACTAGCAAGTAGAAGACTACTAAGATGGGTTGAGAGATTTTTTTTTTTTTTTTGGATGATCCATGTTTTTTGACAAATAGATAGGAGATTGAATGAAGAAAGTCTTTCCACTTTGATTTGCTTCAATCCCTTGAATGAAATACTTACAATTATTCCAAGAGAATTTCTATCATAAATGCTCCACTTTATCCTACCCCTTTTTAACAAATGACAAATCACCCTTCACCCTTCTTTTCAATGTTCTTCCCTGGTTCATTCTCTCTTGATGGTGTGCTGTCCTTTTTTTTCCTAGAGTTTGGACTTTTGTTGAGTGGGGCTAGTTGGACTAATGTTAGTTATTTAGTAATGCAAAAAAGAATTATTATTTCTAGTTAGACTATGCATTGAATACTTCCCTTTGATTTGATTTTGCTTGAGCTTGCCCTAATCAATCATCTTATTTTATTGAACATTTGGGCTGAAGCATGGTGACACCTAACCCTCATTCCAATCCATTTTACTAGGCACAGAATTTCAAGAACTAGGCAATAGTTGTTTTTGGGTGATATATGATGAGAATAAACATGCCATTTATCTATCTTATTCTTAAAAAATTAATTTTATTTTCTAAATTGTTACTTTAAAAAAAAAATGTTTGACACTCTCGTAACGAAATAAGAAATTGGAGACAAATAAAATTGGTACAACTTATAAAATAACCATGCCAATAGATATAATTCTTAATATTTGCCGGTTTTCTTATTCTTGAACTGAAACAATAATACAAATCAGGCTTTTGTTTTTGATAACTTCCGGGTAGCTTTTAGGCCAAAAATTTACATGGTATAATAACAAATATTGGGAAACCAGATTTTGAAATAGAATTTACAGAGTTATAGCCTTTGGTGAATGGATTGAAGCTCTTACAAAGGTTGACATTGATTCTAATGAAGTCAGAAGGCATAATCAACTTAGGTCCAAGAAACTCTACTTGTTGTGATGGATTATTTAAGGTGGTGAGAAGGGTTTGGAATGGTAGCAATCATTACCCTCCAATGATCAAGATCTAAATTTTGTTACAACAAAAAAATGCTCTCCAAAATTGGAACAAGGAATATATTGTTGTTACAAACTAGAGGGTTCTCTTGCTACATTTGTGACAAGAAATAACAAATTTCTAAAGTAACAAGAGATTTTCTAAAGGCAAAAGTCTCATGTCTCTTCCTTCATAGATCAACCATTATGAGTAGAAGCTAGAACATAATTCAGAACACTGCCACATCCAATGGCTCTTTTATTGATAAAGAAAAGGATATTTTATGGGCTTTTATGGAGCTTCTTAGATACGATTGGAATTTATCATGACCATCGGTCCTTATAAAGCTCCATTTTGTAGTAATTTAGGATCACATACATGAATATTAGAATGCTAAATAATAATTAAAATATATAGTCATATAGTTTATGTTATCTTTGATTTTATGCAAAAAGTTTATCTTTTTCTATATAGCATTGGTTCTTTCTCTCTCTATCACTCTATACGTTGTCATTCAATGAAACTTGGCAATCTTCTAATTCTCTTTGCATAAGAAATTAATTAAAGTTAGAATTGAATTAAGATAGAAATGAGGATTGAATCATAAAATAAAACAGATAGTGAGCCCTTCTATTAAGGCCTTCTATTAAGGAGCCTAAATGATCAAGCCCCACACCTTTATACCACATACTATATATATATATATATATTAGTTATTTAAAATTAATGCTGTATCTCAAAACGATAATTAATGGCCTCTAAGAGCCACTTCGTTCGCCTCTAGTAAATGCTTCATGAATTTGGAAGGCGAAAATAGCTCCCCGAGTTCATTGTTTATAGTGAAAAATATGTTAAAGAGAGGGTCTGGCTTAATGTGTGGAAGTTGTTGACTCAGTGAGCAGATTACCTACTAGCAAGACAGATACAAGAGGGATGCGTCCAATAATGGTAGCCCTCTGCCCTGCATGAGAGCGTTTTCATTGCAAGAACCGGACCACTTTGGCCAACTTGGCATAGCTCGGTTAGAGCTTATTATTATTATTATTATACCTTAATTTCATCTGTTGATTCAATTAATATGTTGCAAGGTTAGATTCATTGTGATCTTAAAAATTCAATTTTAAGTTAATTAGTAACATATGAACTTAAGTTATAAGCTTTTTAAATCAACTTTTTTTTTTATCCAATATGTGATCATTTCTCTAGCTTTCAAATTGTTATAATCTTTCCTCCTTTATCAAGTAATATCTTCATCATATACTACAAGTTAGCCAGAATCTATTTCAAGTAGAGTTATTGGTATTGTAGAGGTGACTCCATGTTATGATGGGACTTTCTCCATCATTGTCCATGAGTAACTCTTTCTTTCTGTAGAGACTAGTCCTAACTTGGATCCACCAACTTCTATATATCTGGATTGATATTGCCTCAAGCCCACAACTAACTCATTAACTAATTAGGGGGTCGAGTTCATATAACTTTAAAAGTTCAAGTTCAAGTTAATTGATAATAGATGAATTTGAGGCATTACAGATGGTATCAAAGACATCGAATGGATGAAAGTCGGTGAGACTACGCTGGGATCAGTGCTTGCCGAAGAAAAAAACTATTTATAGGACAGAATGAATTGATTTAGTTTGTTAATTACAGACACTAGCATTAGAAGTCATATGAATATACATGGTGGAAACCGATGAAAAGTTCAGAAAAATTATCTTTAATCCTTCAGAGCAGAGAACATATTCAAAGAGGAGAACCAACAGCTGGTTGGTTTCTGAAGGGGTTTATGGTAGATGCTGGGTTTATGACAGATATCATCTTCATCATGTTCTGGTGAATCTTGTAAATGTTAGTGGCCAGGTCTGTATATTTCTAAGAAAGTAATGAATGCTAAGGCCATGCCTTCTTGCCACAAGAGAAAAGAGAAATATATATATATATATATATAGAACTTATGTGATCTAGCTCCATACAAGTCTAGGTCCCTAATATCTCAATCATCAGTTGGCTGGTTGCACATCATCCATTTAGTAGGATATGCATGGATGTCTTGAGATGGTAATGGATTGACCAGGGGCAAAGAGCCTCAGACCATATCAAACATATGTTCATTAGGGTTTAGGAAAAACAAAATCAGGTCCAACTCAATTATCAAACATATATAGGTTCCCTGCCATCCACCCAATTATAGCTTCACTTAACTAGTCATTACTTAGGTACCTCATAAATAAAAGCAAATTAGGGGAAGGAAAAAAAAATTATGTAGGATTGAGCACTAAAATAAATAAAAGAAATATAAAGAAGAAAAATAAAAAAAAAATTTAATTTGTGAATATGCTATTTGTTGTACTTTTCTTATCGATTTTCTTTTTAATCACTCAAATCAAACTTTGACTATCCCTTGGTCCATGTTACTATTACCACCATCCTTAGATCATACTAAAAAAAAAATATCTTGGTTTCTTCTCATGACATTATTCTATTTTAATAATTTTCTTAACTTTTTATAATTTTAGTTCATGTATCGAAACAAGTTTGTAAGGACTAGTCCATTCCATGGTGACCCATTAGTTTCAAGTGCCAAACTCAAACTCCATGTGTTAATGATCAAATTAGTCAAAATTAATCCACACTTGATTCAATTATTTAGAACTTCAACCAAATCAATTTACCTCATAGGAATTTGTATAGATTAATTGATATTACATTTAGCTTGAATAATTTAATCTTTCCAAACTTAATAATGTCCTAATCATGGCAAACAAATCATTCTTTTACACACATTACTCAAATCCTTATGGGGCTCTACTTATGCTACAACTTAATCTGAGAGTGATATGGTAGGCTTGGAATCATATGGACAGGATTGGATAGCCATGCCCGGCCTCCATGCAAGGATGCATGATACGTAGACGACCATCATATTTGAGCATCCATGTAGCAGTTTGATGCTGTGAAACTAGAAAAGGCTTGCAAGTGGACCAAATCTATCTTGGCGTTAGGCTAAGCAGCCAGTGCTATGGGACCAAATGCCAGAGATAATCTCTGATATAAAGATACAACTGGACCACATGACACCTACCATCATGACACCTACCATCGGTCTCATGCCATTAGTGAGCCTTGCTCGTTAGCCGTACGCAAATTCTTCTCTATGTTTCTTTTGAAGTTGACAAGGGCCGGAGACATTAAGAGCTAGTAAGGCTTAGAACTTTTAATTTTAGGGGTTATTTTTAGGTAGACCTAATTTATTATCATGTATCTCGTATATTAGACTCAAAAATATATAAGCAGAAGTTATACTACTATGCATCCATTGACTGATCTGAATTATAAGCCATGTGATATATATCATATCTATCCAAAAATATTTTTTTCTGAAGAAACTTACAATGACTCTACAGAAGTAAAAGGAGAGAATCTTAGGAACATGTAATGCTGCAATAAAATATCATGAACTCATGGTCTCCTTGTTTTTTTTTTTTTTTCTTTCTTTAAAGAGAATATCACAGTCTTAAGAGGATGTTAACCAACCACAAAATAAAAGTCATACTTATTGGTAATACGAGATTTATATATATTACACTCAATGTAGACTAAAAAAAAAATCCAAGCCGGTCATTTGATTATTTATGACATTAACTTGGTAGTTGACATGAAGGATTTTGAGGTCAACTAATATTCTTTTTAGAGCAGTCTATCATTGTTTGCAATCTAATTTTTTTTATCATCAATCTCTTCTCAAAGGTTATGCGGTTAAGGTGTCGGATATCTATAAACTAATTTCATCTAATTACTATTTAATAGCATTATAAATTTTTCTATACATTGAATATTTATCTTAAAAAAATTTAAAAAATTGATGTTGAATACTATTTTAGACGATTACCATATGATCATTTTCTTATCCATCAATTACCTCTTTGTTTATTTCTAATTAAGGTTAATCTAGCCATTTATGCCGTATGGAAGCATGCAAAGATTTTTCTTTGTTTTAACTTTATATAAATATATTAATTCAGATGGATAGGGAGCTAATTTGCTTCCTTCAAAGGCATAATTCTTCATGAAAAATAAAAATAAAAATAAAATAAAATACAAAGCTTGCATGGAACTCAACACCATCCTCATAAATTCACATGCATATGGTCGCTTGGCATGGCATATATCCCTCAAAGAGATTCATTTTCTTATGCGCATATCATCATGCCATGAGATAACGATGGATCTCTCCTTCCTTATCCGACAAACCGCCAGCTCAGCAAAAAGCGCCAATCTCTGTCCCAAAATTCCAGGTCAAACCTCATATACTCCAAACTCCCTTGTATAAACTATCATACAAAATACCTAGATCTTCGCCACCTAAGCTCTCTACAGAATCAAAGCCGTCCACCTGCTCAAAAGTTAATTCCGAATTTAAAAGTAACGGTTATGATTAAAATTCTAGACTACGTGGCAAGGATGTGAAAGAAATTTAATAAAGAAAATCCATGCAAGCTTGTATGATATGAGAGCTCTTGCTTGCATCCCTGCGTTCAGCCTCTCTCACTCTTCGTCACCGGAGGGAGTAGGCGAAGAAGAAACAAAGGCAAAGAAGGAGAGAGGAGAGAGAGGGAGAGCTCCTCTCCGAATTCTAGGGTTAGGGTTAGGGTTAGGGTTTCCGAGATTTCCAAGGCTTGGCCGGGAATGCGTGACGGCTGCGGGGCTCCGCGGCCGGAAGAGGGGTCTGCCCCCTGCGACCACTGCGGCGAGGCGGCGGCCGTGCTCTACTGCCGCGCCGACGCAGCGAAGCTCTGCCTCCCCTGCGACAGCCTCGTCCACGCGGCCAACGCCCTCGCAGGCCGGCACGGCCGTGCTCCTCTATGCGACAACTGCGCCACCGCCGCTGCCGCCGTCCTCTGCGCCGCCGACCGCCTCGCTCTCTGCCTCGACTGCGACTTGGACGCTCACGCCACCCGCTCCTGCTCTTCCCCCTCCACCCACACCCGGACCCCCGTCGGGGCCTTCTCCGGCTGCCCCTCCGCCCTCGAGCTCGCCGCCGCCTGGGGCATCGATCTGTCCGCCGGAAAGATCTCACCTTTTACCCCTCCGGAGCACGAGCCCTCCCTCTGTAGTGACAACAGAGCGGCTCTTGATTCGATTCCGGGCGTCGATCCGGTGCTCGCGAATCTCCACGTCCCCTGTGCCAAGCGCCAGAAGAGCGCAAGTGGGAAGCAGGAATTATTGAGGCAGCTGGTGGAATTGGCTGGAAGGGAGCCAGTCGCTTCTCCGGTGCCGAGCGAGCTGAGCTCAAGAACGCCAAGCAGGAACAATGGCGGTCGGAACGAGGAGAAGGAACAGGCGGTGGAGCAGATGGGATTCATCTCATTGCTTAATTTGGACCTCTCAGCGTGCGCGGGTCTCAAAGGAAACGATAGGCTCGTGGAAGATGAGGACTTGGTATGGGATTGTGGTCCTTCTGCTCAGGTTCGGTGTTCTTCGCCATTTCTGTCAATTTATCTCCTTTTTCATGAATCAAAGTTTAAATCTTGATTCTGAGTTGAGAGTTGTTCTTCTGGATTCATGAGAATTTTGTTCTCTAGCATGCACTGTTGGACTTAGAAGAAGGAAAACAGGGGAGTTTAGAATATTAAATTGAGAGCAGGCACTAGAGCATTCTTATAGATGTATAAAATAGGAAATGCTTGATTCTATGTGCTAGAGACTCTTTAATTGTTAATTGAATAAGATATGCTACCTCTGATGCATTCCCCTCTCATGACTCGGATGAGATGGGGTGATGTATGATGTATGAGCTCGGTCTTGCAAATCATCACTCAAGTTAATTAACGAAGAAATATATATATATATATATATATATATATATATAAGCCAAGCATAAAACCACAATAAGGTTAACTCCATGGGAGCATCTGGAGAAGCTTCATTCAATAAGTCCATTGTAGAAAGGCCTCTTCCTTGAATGTTTTCTTCATTTTCTTCTGATTTGGACCAAGCTAATGGTATCCACTGAAGTAGCTATTGGTTCTGGTTTCCTTGATAACCATTCTCTGTATAGTTGTATCATTGATGTTCATAAGTAAAGAAGGCACATGATAACCACATCCTTAGTGCATACTTTTTGGAGCAAAGTCCTGACTGCATGACTTGAGGGGTTAGTGATTAATGCTTGTAGATCTTTTATAGTGCTATGTCTACAAAGGTTTCTACGTTTTTTTCAATTGTAGCATAGTGTATAGGAATCTCCAAAATATAGCTCATATAAGTTGTCTCAATTATTTCATTGCGCATCGTCAATTAAAGTTGAAACGATCTTGAATTAGTGGGTGGTATTAGTAATATATTTAATACTAATGTAGTGCAATAAGAGGAACATGTGCTGGAATAGCTCAGTTGGTTAGAGCGTGTGGCTGTTAACCACAAGGTCGGAGGTTCAAGCCCTCCTTCTAGCGTGTTTATTTTTTTTTTATCTCCATCTAAATTTCTTTTCTTGGACCCTCTTCTTGCCTTTTAAGTTTAATCTTGTTATAATACTTATATAATTCTGATTTTTTTTTAAAAAAATCTCAATCTGGCTGCATTTTCACATTTCTTTTTTTTTTTTTTCTGCCCTCTTCTTGCCTTATAAGTTTAATCTTGTTATAATACTTAATCCAATTCTATCTATTAACTTGCAGATATGGGATTTTAATTTAGGAAGATTGGGAAATTATGGTGAATGTTCTCCAAATGAAGTTGGATATGGTACCAACAGTGCTGGTTTTATGATTGATGGTTATGATGATATTCTTAAAGACAATGCCTTAGTAACTACAAAGGTGTTGGAAGATGTATACGACATGAATTGCCCTTCAGCAATTGAGGATATCTTATCTACCAACAATTTTCACAAATCTTCTCATAATGTAAGTCATACATCTTATTTATTTATTTATTAGAATGTGTAATAACTTTGCAATATCTATGAAGTATGTTTATGCTTGAGGATATCTATTTTCCTGAAGGTAAGCATCTCCTGTCTTGGTAAATGACTGGTAAAAGCAGTTAACATCAGTTAGAGAAAGCATAGCAGTAGAAAATTTAAGCTGCCATTGTTTTCATCATCCTTCTTGTTCCATCTTTTCTTCGTTTTGTTTCCTGAAATATTTTTTTCAGTCAATAACTTTTTTTGAATGAAGAATCGGTGTCACTTCTAAACTTTGACTTGTAACTTTTTTTCTTCTTCTTCTTCTTTTTTTTTTTAATAAGAAAAAAAATTATCTGGTTCTGCCATCTAACTTAGTATGCTGTGTACTTGCAGAGTAGAGAAAGTTGCATGTTAGTTGTGTTTTTCACTCTTTTTATTAATAACTCTGGATATTCCAGCTCAGCGCTGGAATTTTATTATTGTTCAGGTGGACAGCTGTTTTGTTATGACAGTCTCAGGTTTGACACTCTTAATTATCACTAAAAAGTACCACTATTTGATCTTAAAACTAAATAAACAAGCAGAAAAGAAGAGTCTATGATAAACTTATTCACAATGTTGACCAATTGGAATAGAAACAACTGGATGAGTAGGTTTAGTTTGTTAGTCACAGGTGTGCAGCATCAGAAGTCATGTGGCCAAATATAGATAGTGGATGCTGGAAAGTTTAGAAATATACAGATGAGACACTGGCTAATAACAGAGTGATTCAAAACTTTCAAATCCGAAATGTAAAGGATCAATTCAATGAATTTGCATGCATAAATGAGAACCAGATTTTGGCTAGGAACTTGACAACATCATAAAAAGAAGGTATGTCTTTGCTGTTATGATACAAGGTGTGGTCATCTTATCCCAGCCATTACACATCTGAAATATATGTCTTGCATATGTCCCTATGTTCATTTCTGAAGTACACAATTTGTTTCTAACTTCTTTATTTGTACTCTGTTGTCAGATGATTATACTGAGAAAACATCAGGATGGTAAAAAAACCTCTTCAAGCAAGCAACTAAAATTGCTCTATATTATTTGTTTTATAAATAAATTATCTGGGCAATGGCTTTATAAACGTGGATAAAAAGAAAGCAAAACAAAAGCACATAGATCACTTTATTTAATAGCAAAATGCAAAAGACTCTCACTAATGCTCCTCTTTCCTCTTCAGCTGAACAGAGTACAGAAGATGAGTGAATGGCAGAATGATGCCATGAATTCTGTAAGCCAAGGGCCAAAAACCTCCAGAACAAAGACCTTGACTATGGTTAGGGCCATCGGTTCTTCACATAATCCTGGACCTGTTGGCAAAAGCAAAGAAATTTCCTTTGGAGAACAATCCTACCACATCAGAAATCGATCACCAGAAGAAACTGTGAAAGCTAACAGTCGGTTATTGGCTCAAAATAGGGGCAATGCAATGTTGCGATACAAAGAGAAGAGGAAGACTCGCAGGCATGACTTCATCCATCATCCATTCCCATCTGTTAAGCTATCCTCTGATGCAAGTTTTTAATTGTATTTCTTAGTTGTAGTCAATAGATAAGTAATTCTTATCTAACTTCTTGTGTTTAACCATGTACAGATATGACAAGCACGTCCGTTATGAGTCCAGGAAGGCCAGGGCTGATTCTAGGAGGCGAGTAAAGGGTCGTTTTGTTAAATCGACTGAAGCTTCAAATGTTGAAAATGGTAGCTGAAGAGGCTTTGTAACCTAGCCAGCGTTTGCCGTATACATGTTTCTTGTTGTTGCTGCTTATTGTTGTCATTTTAATGTCTTATGAAGGTTGGAATCCAACAATTTCGTTGAGGGAATGTAGTTCCCAGTCATTGACAGTTTCTGGGAAAATGTGGATGCTTTAGTTCAGGTTTCAATTCCTATCCATGTTCATTGGCAGTGTAATTGAGAAGACTTATCAGGTGTTTGTACCATTATCTTTAGGCAAGTGCTAAGCTCATGCAGGTCAGCTGTTAGATTTTGATCAAATGACTTTGTTTTGTCTTCAGCAAAATTTCAAGAGTTGGTGGCAGTTTCTCTGATTTCTTGGGAGATTTTATCTGTTAAGTGGATGGTGTTGCCAGCCATCAAATGCTCCTTTGACTGACTGCTGCTGTTCCCCATTAGTGCGACTCATCAGAAGTAGGGGGTGAAAATGAATGGGTCACGCTTGGTGCAAGCGAAACCTTTATTAAGAATAGACAGCCTAGAAACAATATTAAATCTTGGCTTTGGGCTGCTCATTTCTATCCCAAGTCCCATACCGCGCCCATGGTTTTGGGGTATTGAGTTTATCTGACATGAATCTATGTAGCCAAGGTGGAAGATGCGGATGAACAAAAGGAAAAGTTTGATTTTAAGCTGATCCCCACTTTATCTTACTCAATTCTAGATCCTCCTGATTCAAACTTGTCCAATTTGATGCTCCTTTTGTGATCATGGATGATCTTTGTTATATGAAAATCGATATGTGAAGTTATTTATGATTACTTCTTGATAGTATTTGCAAAGCACAAATGTTTATAGAGATTTGCTTGCAAAAATAGTAAGCCCAAGCATAGGAAACTTTGGGAGAAAAAAATGCACAGCAAACACAAGATGACAACTACCATATCTCAAAGTTGTTAAAAAGTGGACAAGAGAAAGAGAGAGATGCTAAGAGAATGTTTAGCTTCACAGATATCATTCTCAGTTTCCATGTGGGGTATGAAATGCCATGCCTAGATTTAATCAATATTACATGACTTCTATGCATAAAATATAGAATTTTGCAGCATTTGTATCACAAAAAAAAATATTTGATGTGCATCTTAAGTCTTGTCTGCCATGTTAGCTGACTCCCACCAATTGAACACAGTTCCATGAATTTGGTCCACATCAAGGCTTCTTTCTAGTCTCCATACTTTGAAGCTATGTTTGGTACCTGCACATTTTGAATGCACCCAAACTTACAGCCTGACACTAGCTTATGGGGATTGAGCTTAGTGCTCTGCTAAATGCTGCTGGTGTACATGCTTAAAAGAGTTTAATGTTTAGATAATATGGTGATTGAATTTAAGGAGTCTGACTTCTATCTGGCTAAGGTTGAATGGACTAATAGCGATCGCATTAGACCAAGAGTATTTATAGATCAATACGCACTGATTAGATCTCTCCCATGGCTCCTCAAAGTCTTGACCAGATTGAATGGAATAACAGTGATCACATTGGATCAATACGCACTCATTGGACCTCTCTCTCTCTTTCTCTCTCTCTCTCTCTCTCTCTCTCTCCAAATATCCTCGAGGCCTTGAAAGTCTTATTATTAAAATCCCCCCTTTTTTTAAACTCAACCACTCGCTGCTGCTCCTCCGCCCCCGCCATGTGAGCTCTATCTCGGAACTCGCGAAGATCTCCATGGCTCGCCCGCGGGCGAAAGATCCTCCCCTCTTCCCCCACAACTCCTTAACTCCTCCGAAGCTTCTCCCCTTCCCTCCCCCTTCGCACTTCCCGTAAGCTCTCGCTATCTCTTCTGTTTTCTTCAGATGCCTCTTTGTAATTTGATTGCTTTTGATCACATTTTAGGTTTCCGTTTGTCCATGTGAGACTGTAAAAATCCTAGCTTTTTTGTTTTGGTGAATCAAAATCCGATCTTTTTAACTGTTTTCTAGTGCATTCCCTGTTTTCCTTTTTTCTTTTTTTAGCAAATAAAAATCCTCTCTTTTCGATGGATCTAGCGGATTCCCTGTTTTCCCCTTTCTACGATCTGATTTTGTTGAATTTTTTCATGTTTTCTCGATAGTTAAATCCTCTGGCTGGACTTACTTCCCAAAATCTACTTCCTTTCCATCTTCTTCTTTCTGTAATTCGGTAATGAAGTTTCTCTGTTTTCACTTGCATGTTTGCCGGCGCAGGATGTATGGGAAAAGACGTTGTTTGATCGTCGGGAAGGATGGGCTGCACTTCATCTATCCCAATCTCGTATATTGTAGGGAAGAGGAGGAAGAAGCCAAGCAGCAGCATCCATGAGGTGGCCGTGTTTGTCCCCGCCCTCCGCATCCCCTTGCCTGTGGATCTTGTTCGCCCACTCAGAGGATTAGTGTCTCGGGATGTTATAGATAAGCTATCCACACTGCGAGGCCGGATTGTGTCGTTGGCTGAAGAAAATTGTAAGAATCTTGAGCTTAATTGTGTTCTAGATATTTTTTATGTTGTAAATTTCTTGTTATTTGTTGAGAATTTTATTAGATCTTGCTGCTGTGCCTACTGTTTCCGAGCTCCAGCGTGCGCTCGAAGAGTATGTGCCTGTTCTACTTGGTTTGACTAAAAAAGGTATGAACTTTCACATGCATTTGTTCTTTTTCTACTGAATTATGGCTTTAAATTGTATTAATTGGTACTCCCTAGAGTCCCGTCTTGAGGCATCAGTGGAATTCAAATGGAAAAGCTTAGGAGATGATGGTCAAGTAAGAACTCAAGACTTGATCAGAGAGCATCTTTTCTTCTTTGATTTTCTCCATTCTTTTTTACTTCTATGGTTTTTGGATTTTTAACTCATAATTATGAATTCTGTATGTAGGAAACTTGTTTAACAAGTGCTTGGTATGAATTGCTGTCAGTCGTTCACATGATGGCTATGCTGTCATTGTTGGAAGCAAATCTAAAGCTTGTTCCTAAGGATTCTTCCGATGAGTGTGAGAGGAAAGTATCAGAAGGTCTGTTCATTTTGATGGAAATTATCACGCATATGAGTTATCAGATGAAGAAAGTTTTCTGTTTCTGTACTCATTTTAAGCTAGAGATTAATGTGGACTATAGTTTTGTGAGCCATAGAAAGTTGTTAATTTCTGACAAGCATGATTTCCTTGACAGATGCCAAGAAGATTGCTGTTGATTTGTTGCTCAAGGCAGCAGGGTGCTTGGATTACTGTGCTCGTCATATACTTGTTCAGTTGCCTCTGCAGATTAGGTACAGCATCAACTTGTGTGGATCTGTATCTGCTTGATGATTGACTTATGATGGTCCTTATGTTGGTTCCTTTACTTCTGATTGTATTGTGCTTGCTTGCTTGGTATTGTTATGTACTTTCTGTGTGGGAACTTAATCTGCAGCTCGAAACCTGTAATTATAGGAAGAAACTGCCAAACAACTTACAAGAGGGGATGTTGGAGGCCATTTCCATTCAAGCATTGGCCCAGGTAGTTCTCTGTCCAGCTAATTGGTTTTGAAGGTCAATTTCCTTCAAATTGTTATTTCAATAGTATATACTTACACTACAGATCTTTTTCAGTTATCAAGCGATTGTTGTTTCAGCTCTTCATTTTTTGCAAATACACGCAGGAAATTAAGAAAGGTGCTCCAGTAACCAGTATACTGCCAGTAGAATAACCGAATGAGTGTTTTATTTTTCACTTTTGATATCATGTAGATAAATAGATTGCATAAAGGGAAAATTCATGTTCTCATCAAGGCTGATTAGGGATGATATAGCCTGTTGATTTTCAATGTTTTGGGGTGATAAAATATGTTGATTATAGGATTTTGTGATCACAGATTGGGGTCTTTAAAACATATGATTTTTTTACAAAACATATTTGAAAACTTTTAGGTCTTATTCAGTGGTTTAGATTTTCCTTCTCTGACCATGACTTTGAATTTTGTAGTGTGTGTTGAATCATCTTTTTTTCACCCTATATATTATGACCTGACCAATACATATATAAATATATAGTGATATTTTCCATTTGTAACTTAAAAAGCTATAATTAAATCATGTAAAAGAATTCATAGAATCATCAATCTTCCATATAAGACAAGAATAAGATATGGTACTAGGCTCTTGAGCTAGGATTTGATGAAGTCATGCGGCAACGATGATTGGAATTGCATAAATTTATGCTAATGTTGTCTTACAATCAAACAAGTTAACTCTTGGATGTTAAGTCCTTACATATATTGTTGACCCCTTCCCTAATAGCTTAAGCATTGGAAGTCGAGTGGTAAATTAACATGGTATCAGATCGAAAATTTATGGTTTCAAATCCTCATCAGGTTGATTTCTCTTCATACAACCTCTTTACTGTCTTGAGTCTTTTCTTCTTTTGATTCATTCCTGGTTGTTGCTTGAGCTGTTCTCAACTTGTTGCTTTGAGTTCTTTGTGACTTTTATATACCTTCGCATGCATGGTCCTGGTCATATGTGAGGGGGAGGGGTTCTGTGTATTAATGCCTGACATATATTATTTGATCCCTTTTCTAACAACTTAAGCTTTCCAATGGTAAGTTAAAAGGGGAAAGGTCACTGATTATCGAGTACTTCCTTGTATGCTTAAGTTTTGTGTTAGAAATGATCTAACTTTTTAAGCAGTCAAGACCATTTAGTCAAATAGCAGCAATCACAACTTCAAGAGAGCACATTAAACAAGAAAGAAAGAAAGAAAGATGCATGAGGTCTAATCTTTTGAAACACTGTTTAGAGCATTTCATAAGTTCATTAAAACATTCTTTTGGTAGTGTAATACTTTAGAATATGATAACCTGGAGCTCCCCTAAAGACATTTACTATAACATGGTAACAAAACTTTTGGTAATATATGACTTCTAGAAAATTGTCGCCTTGAGCTGCCCTGAGCATATTTACCATAAAGTGGAAACAAAATTATGGATCTTAAGTAACTGGAATTTAATTATTGAATGTAATTAAATCCAAAAAATAGAATTATTATTAACTCTGATCTTAATCACAGTAAAGTTCTTCATTATGACGCAAGAGCAAACTAACATGTCTCATACTAAAGATACCTAGTAAATTCAAAATAATATAAAATTGATTCAATAAAAAAAAAAATCCATTACAGCATCATATCAGGAATTTCCTTCATTAGATTGAGTGGCCATGACTAGATTGTTGCCATAACTTTGCTTTGTTTGTTTGCGGGTGTTGGAGACGTGGGGATAGTCCCAAATTGGAATGTCAAGGGATGTTAACCTATTAGCTTAAGCTTTTCGATTAGATTTTTATCATGGTATCAAGGCCAGCCATGTCTAGCCATCTCCATTTCACTCGACTCTCCCATTTCCACATGTTGTCACTCTAAAGGTTTCATTTATAGGGTCTCCACATGCAAGGAGGTCTTGGAGATGTTGGAATAGTCTCACTTTAGATGGGCAAAGGATGTTAGATGGTCTTAGATATGCATGAACCCATCCACCTATCAGCTTAAGTTTTTGGGTTGGATTCCCATCCATTGGGCTGTCCGGGGATTCCACCATTGCATGGGTACTTGGCCATCATCGAGAAAATCTGAGCAGTTGTGAATCATAATGCTTAAGATCTTATTTACATGGAGTTTGGTGGTGCCTTTATCACAGATGATTCTATAGTAGGTGGAATCGAGAGGAAGCGCCTGTTTGAGATAGCTGTTGATCCTAGTTGTTGGCCAATAGCTATCTCACATAGCTGATTGGAAATAGCCACTTAAAGGCATTCTAGCAGCCAATCCAAATAGAACCGAAGATTTCTAGTGGGTGAGAGTGCTTCAAATTGAAAGTTGGTCAATCATATTTTTGGCAACTTATCCTGATCTATGTTTTGTTTTAGAATCTGCATATATTCTATCTATTCAATGTGGCCTTTGCCAATTTGGAGTTTTGTGTGAACTCATTGAGCTCTAAGCTTTAGGGATGGCAATTTCCTTCAAATTCGTGGGTATAGGTATGGGTATAGGGACATGTGGCAATATCCATCATTAGTACGGGGTGGACATGGACGTAAAGATTTTTTCACCCTATACCCATTATAGTTGCTAGTAAAATTACTTAATTACATCCATCTCTTTGTAGTTTGGTTGTAGAGATTATTTATGAAACACTTGTTTTTTTTTGTTTAATATTTTTTTGTTGATATTGTGAAAACTTGAAATACATTTAGGTACTATATAGATTCTTAGTTATAATTATGTTGATATTATTATTAGCAATTGAAATTTAATTATATTTTATTAATATTAAAATTATATGACTTTTGTGTCTTTAAACTTTAAATTTTGTTGGAATCAATAGTTAGGAATCAATCAAACTTGTTTAATTTAAGAAAAAATAAATTTAAAATAACGGATGGTAGGTATGGACTGGGTACAGGATGGGTACAGATAACGAGTAACTGAATGGGTATGGATATTGCATAATCTCCGTTAAAATGGTTATAAATAATTAAAAGCTGAAAAGAAATGAAGAAATATGTGAAATAAAGAAATATGTCATTAAGCTGAAAAGAGAACAGGAACACTTAAACTTAAATAATTATAGCATTGTTTTATTTACATATTAATATTGTTCCAGATCAATAGTGCACCAATTTACACCCATATTCTGTCCATTCTGAATAACTTGCAATATCCTTTAACAATTTCTGTTTACTCTTTAATAATTTCTAATAGAATGCATCTAATGCAAATTGTTCTGTTATGTTATGAAATATAGTGTGTAGAGATGCAGCTTGGTTTGGCTCTTGAGTGTGAAAAGGCCACCTTATCTGTAAAGAGGAGGTTGGCATGCGAGGCGGTCAGCTATTTCTCCCAGGTTGGTGATACATTATTGAAAACAAAATATATGATTCTCTTCTTGGTGTATCAAAAGTCCCTTAATTGGAACCCTAACTTTGCAAAAGTAGAGAAATTCCAATTTTGGAAGTTGTTATAAGCCCTTTTATTGGCTTTAATCTTCATTTACTAATAGTGTAACCTGTTGCATATCGATGTCTCCATGAGATTGAGAAAAACAATCGAAGACTAATGTGTCATGCAGAACAAATAATGATTTTTGGAACATTTTTAGTGCTGACTGGATAGTGTGGAGACATGACCTTTGCCTCTTGAGACCGAGTAACAAGGAAGAACCCTCAAACCAACATAATAAGATCCAAGAGGAACATGAAATTCATGTCCCCAAACTGAACAAGGCACTCAATATATCTAGGGATATTTGTAGGCAGACATCAAAATGGACAGAATGTTTCATTTTTGATATCTGCTCTGATAGCAAATGTTCATTTCTCATTTCCATGTTAAAACTGCCATCAAAAGATAGAAGTTTGATGGATAACCACTGAAACTAATGCAAAAAGTTTCACACCTCTGTTTCTCATTCATTTACTATATTATTTTTGTTGATCAGGTTCACTACTGCTTGTCTGGATGTGACACCAGTGAAGCATATGGAAAGAAGCTTCTCTTGTTCATCAAATGGAAGTACCTAGAGGCTAAGGTGCTAAAATTTTAATTTATGCCCAAACTAGAGTCCTCATGTCTATTGTTAAGTGATCTTGAATGTCTTTTTCGTGTGTTATTTCATTAGGCAGCAGCATATTACTATCATGGTCTTGTCCTCGACAAGGGAAATGCACCAAGTGATCACCTTAGTGCAGTTTGCTGCCTTTTCGCTGCTGAGGAACTGCTCACAGAGAGCAAGAGAGCCTGCTTAAGCTTTTGCTTGGCAGCTCCTGTCACCAGGTTCATTCTGTACCACAGGGTACTTTTATCTTGGAAATGTTTTAGAAGTCACATGACTTGGAACCTCATGTTTTTTAATGTTTTCTTCCCGTCCACAGGGTCCCTCCAGCATGGGGTGTCATGAAACGTTTACATAAGAAAATACCTGAAGTAGCCTCAAAGAAGTCTCAGATGTATGGTTATCTTATTGAGCAAGACAAGAATGGGTATCAAACCTCTTATGAATCTTTCCACTAACCATTATTTTTTTTAACTGTAGTTAAGATGACAGATTTTTATTGCATGGGTGAAAAAAATGGCAGATGCATCATAATTTTCCTCAGATATAAGTTCATTCTCATTTCTTTCTGAATTCAACTTAGATTTCCTCCTGGATACTGGTTTTTGTGATTTTTTTTTTGGGGGGGTGGTAAAAATATGAAAAGACTTAGTGTTGATACCCAAAGAAAATAGACCATCTCGTTTACTTATGCTTCATACTTTGATATTTCTTAGATGTTCATTAGCTTAGACAGCTTATCATAATTTTCACTGTAATTAACGTCTGCAGCCCCAGTAGTTGGGCAAATGAAAATGTTCATGCATGTTCCATGTTGGGTTTCTCATCGAAGACCTTGCTTCCTTTGGCCACCCAACAACTCCGGGCAGGACAAAAACACATTGAGTCTGAGCTGAGGAACTGCATTTGTGACTCCCATTATCATGTTATAATTTTACATACCATATGTTTTTGTTTTTCTGATTGATGTCCTTGCTTCTCTTGGCAACCGAGTAATTCCAGGCAGGATGATATATCCTGAGGTTTAGCTGAGGAACCAAGTAAATTCTGATTTTTGCCTGGCTTCCCTCTTTTCAACTTCTTTTGACAAATTATTTTGTTGGTGCAGTGCGTTCCAATCCTTGCCTGACCTCCCAGAGTTTCCCCTCTCTCTGAAACCTGATGATTATGAGTTACCAAATATAGATGCCTCATGGGATAGTGAAGATTGCCAGCCTCAGATTCAGAGCCTCAAGGCACATCTCATAGATGAGGATGATGATGAGATGGGAACCTAATGAAGCTCTGCCAAATCACCTGGAAGCTTGACCTATTTTAGTATTGGCAGACAATATTTTGTTTCATGTTTGTATGTTGTGTTTGTTTCAGGCAATGCATCTTTCAAATGCTAGCATGATTGTTAACAAAAGAGATAACGAAAGGAACATGTGTTACTTTCTATAGTTCCTGGTCTGATGACAGTGATGGTACAATAAATAGTTATCTAGAATGGAGAATGGTTTAAGGAGTATCAGATTATTTATGTGAATCGTCAACTACAATGTATGAAAAAGAATACTGAAAATGGTTGTGTGCAAGCCTTAGAACACTCATTCTTTTCTGCTTGTTTTTATTGTTTAGATCCATCTGTCTTCATTGTTTGAAACAGTAGTGTGATCTGGAGGCTGTATATTATTTTACCACTCATGATGTCAATAACATCAACACATAGGTCCATCATCTGATTGATGAATGAGTCTGGCAGTGCTTGTGATCTTCCATTTTTTTTCTTGTTCAAATTGTTTTCCTAAATAGTCTAATTTCATTCATTGTTTGTTATCCTCATCAAAGCAATGGCATGAAGTTTGTAAGCAAACCTCTCTCTCTCTCTCTCTCTCTCTCTCTCTCTCTCACACACACACACATGCATATATACAGGGCCATTTACTCACACTCACACACCAATAGCACATAACTAATCAAAGTCCAGATCCATGTCAAATAACCATGCAGCCCCACAGGAGATGGACTGCAGATGAAGAGAACAGCTGTTAAGCAAGTCAAAAGAGAGAGAGAGAGAGAGAGAACAGCTGTTAAGATCCTATTAATGTGCTACGAAGCTGGGATACAACACTAGTCAATCCATGCACTTGCTTTCACTTCGCCTTAAACAACAATTAGAGCACTGTTGTGAGTGCCTGTGTTCCATTACATTCAGCCTTCAGATAAGATAAAATGCTTGATTTAAGGCAATCTACCATACGTATGTTCAACTTCATTTCAAAAGAGGGGTACGGTTGATGCAGGGGTTGTCAGACATCTTGTACCACAACTAGGAGGGTTGGCAAACCTTCCAACACTAGTAAGAAATTGTGTGTGTGTGTGTGTGTGTTGCAATGCATGTCATATTTGATCTCTCTGATACCAAAATTATATAAATTGTCAACCAAATCAAGCCAGTAAGGAGAAAGTAATGATTTTCCAATGAACTTGATGGAAATAACATTAGTGAGAACAAACCAGATGAATTGGGCAATCTTCATGCATTGATATTGGACTCTTAAGGAATCTACCATGGGTTGGTTTTATTGCAAGGAAATATGTGCAAAAGAAAGGAAAATAAAATTACTTTATTCAAAAAGGAATTCCAGAAATATGGTAACAAATTTAGAATGCCGATTTTTCCAAGAAAAATGCAATCTTCCTTGCAAATAAACATATCTCAAGTGGATCAATTCCTAACAAGCAATATCATGCCCCTCTAGTATTTGCATGATTGGCATTCTGGTATCCTTATTTCCATAGCACTTTGTAGTCACCTATATTGAAAACTTTAACCGACTGAAATAGTGTACTATAGTTCTAGGTGACAAGCACATTTCTCGGTCTTGTTCTCACTGTATACCTTGAATGAGTTGTGAGTCCTAATTTGTTCATGTTCTCAAGAAGATGCTGGACTTCAGGAATCTATGATTACCACAGGAACGGAAGGTTTCACATTGATTCATTGGATGTACAAAGAAGTTTCCAAGTACAACTACTAATGGTCCTTGACTCTAAGCTGTTAAGCAAGCCAATCCTGAGTTATCCTTTTGACAGTAACGGTTTGACTAATAACTTGGCCAGCACAATTAGATCATCCAACCCAAGTAGCGCAGCTAAGAAAAGGGGAAATTCCTTTAGTAGACCTAAACCTAAACCCAACAATATATTTATCAGCTGCCCAACTAAATTTTTTGTGCTTGCAGTAGCACTACAGTTACCCCAATAATCCAAGACTTCCAGCAAACTCAGAGATCATACCCTACATGGTTAACAACAAACCATGTAAAAGTATATGAAAGTAGACCTTCAAGTCTATAAACAAAGTGTTGCATTTATACAATGTAACTGGCAACCAAAATGAAAATAACATTACTTTGCTCCTTTGTGGACAGTGATATCTTCCCCACACAAAGTCATGAGGCACTTTTTGGAGATGTGAATGGCAATTAGAAGTTGGCCCTCAAAATGCTTCAGTGCATCTGATAATGTGAATAGCAATTAGATCTTGGCCCTCAAAATGCTTCAATGCATCTGATAACCACAAAACTTTATATGATGATGTAAAATGGTGCATCTGTCTATTAAAATGGCCTAGCAGCAGCTTCCATCATCTTCTTCACTCTAGTCAGTTTCTCAATCTCTTTCAGAACCTGGAGTATGTCATTCAAAGTCCAATCAATTGAGTTTGCACTCATGTATTAAAGATTCTCCTTTCAAACCTTTTTTATTAAGCTCCTATTCTTTACCTCCATTGCCATGTCCTCTGGGGTGACACAGTTCAAGTCTTCGTATCCTAGTTGGGAGGCTACTCCTGCAAGGATTGAAAAGTTGTGAGTCCTATTTCCTTGGAGTGTGTGAAGTAAGGCTAATATTATCACATAAACAAGAGCTGGTTCCCCTATTTGTTTACTTTGAAGTGAGATGGTTGCATCAGCTGTTCCATACCCTCCTTTCATTTCATTATAGCGCTCAGAAAGCACTTCCAGTACCTGTGCATAGACCTGCACCACAAACAAATAGACCCAACAGGATATAGACTAAACCAAGCATATGAGCAAGATGCTTAATATCTGGCACCCATGAGCCGATACAGACAGAGGGATTTCATAATATTTGCTAATATACTTGATAAGTTAAGAGAATCATCAGTAAAGGCTTATGAAATGAACATAAAAGGTATAGATCAGGTATAAAATGATAAATGAAAGCATTTATTTTTCTTTGTAAGTTTAAAAGCATGATTCAGATCTAAACATACATTAAAAAAGAAAATGATTCCCTTAGAGCAGTCATGGAACGATATAAAACACATAAGGATATCAACGAACAAGAGGAAAATAAAGATTTTCTATAATGATTCCACTTGTGAATGTAGTCCAGCTGCTCCCCTATAAACAAAATAATATTGCCAGCTCTGTGTTAAAGATTTGATCCTATACTACCCTCATAACAAAGGTATGGCTCAAAATCTGAAATTGTTGTTCATGAAAATTCTGAAACTACTTGTTTTCCACCATGTTTAGGTGATTCCTGAGCATGCTCAACTGAATTTTCTACCTCTCTACATTGTCTTTGAGCATTTCCAATCAAATTTGTTTGCATAATTTTTATAATCTTAATCTTCACAAATTGGAATTGCCTTTCATAAGGAGCGAAAAGTAGATCAACATGCCTAGACAGTCTTTTTTCAAAAAGCCCTTTTCAAATCCTATCTCTTAAAAATGGTTTATTGGCATTCACTCCATCTTACAGCAAGGTCCCTTATCAAAGCTAGTTAGAATGAGATTGTCAAAGAAGCACTGCCTCATAGTACGCACTTATTAAAGTCCTCAATTCTATGACCGTGATGACTGGTTACATTTATTCCTTATTCAATATTCTGCTACCAAAGTCTCCTGAGGAAGCATTGTAAATTACCATATGAGCAGAGGTAATCACTCAGCGATACGATGCCTTGGATGTCAAAAGGCTTCAACCAACAATCAACCTTACTCATTATCCTTCAAGGGAGGCACGATTATTTGAACTGTCAGGTTTGCTCAAATCTTCTAGTTATAACTCCATTCAAAGTAAATAGACAGAATGACAGACACAGTCAATAGATGATGTCGACTTGCTTAACTCCCAGAAGAAGCAGCAGCAGCAGAAGCTATCGTATAAGCACTGAGAAGATTTATACCTTTTAACAAATCATGATTTCTCTCCCTTTTTTTTCATCAATCACCAGGACATTGCCAACAATTTCCTTAAATTTATGCAGGAAGCTAGAGATGATTTTCCTCATGATCATCTAGATGACCTCCACCAATTTATTCTCCAACAAGATAACCCTCAGAATAAATCTGTATATTAGCTGATTTCTATTTTAACTCAAGCTATTATCTAACATCTTTGATTAATTAATACAGAGGAAGTCCATCACATCACATTAGCCCCCAGCATGTGAGATGCCTTCCTTCAGGACTCAAGTTATTGTGTGTCCTTCTTAGTTTCTTCATATACTAATGTGTTTCAGCTTTGTGAGTAAGCCCTGTCCACTTGGTTTGTTCACAGAAATATGCATTAAATTGGCAATGAGGGAACTCAATGAACGAAAGATTTAACACAGCATGTGTTTTAGGTGACAGTATGACAAAAAGCATCTAATTGTCGCTGTAGAACATCAGAGCACATGCTTGAATGAAGCTAAAAAATCAGTTCTAGAAATGAAATTTTCTGCTTAACAACATTCCCTATATTAACATTTTTCGTGCTTGTAAGAAATCCTCTGTCCAATTCAAAGTCAATAGTTTATGTTAGTCTACTGAGACTAAATATTTTGAAACTAACCGACCAAACTTGAGGAAAATGTAAGGACTCTATAAAAGCCTCACAACACCCATCTGTGGAGTGGGCATAATGTTGGGACCACCAGAAACATGACACACGTTCCAACAAGGGCATTGCCAAGACCATGTATCATCACATTTCTTATCCTTGCATTTTGCATCCTCAAAAGCAGTTATACAGAGCTAGCTACACCATTGCTTTCAATCAAAGTAATAAAAACAAAAAGGTAGTTATTGCATATAATTTGGATATCAGGATAGTGGACCGACCTCTGAAAAAGAATTTGAATCTGATGTAGGCTGTGTGTCAGGCAGTGGTGTGTCAATCTTCAATATCTCATTTGCTAGTATATCTAAGGGGACCTCTATCCAAATCGAGATGCCATATCTTAAATAAGCCCTTAAAAGTCAATAAAGCATATAGTTAGCCAAAATATTAGCATGCTGATACAAAGAAGCATGGATGAATAATCTTAAAGACTCTGTAGCAGCAAAAGAAGAATTAGCTCTTACAAGTTAGTTGAGCTCTGGACAGCACCATCCCCTGCACAAACCACCAGACGACCCATAGACGACAACTGCTTAAGAACTTCAGTCTGGCAAGAAAATTGTAATCAAGTTGTAATATTCTTAACTTGGAAAAATCATAACTTGCCACATGTAATATCATCATATGATCAAGGTCAATGGGCTCTTCAAAACACACCTCAGATTCACAAAATCCCTTCTCATCCCTTTCTCGAAAGGATTTAGCTGCAGACTCACCAGCAGCAGCTTGCTCGATTAAATTATCACTATTTACAAAATTAGGGAAAAAAAATCAAACATTCAACTCAAGGTCAGAGCCCAAGCTCTGTTGTCGCATGGAAGAAGATATAAACCTGTCAAAGTAGTAATATCTCAATGCATCAGCTAGTAGCTTCCCCAGACTGGTTTTCATGGCACAATTGATCCCTGTCAATCACAAATAGACAACAATACCATCAGTTTGATGATGAGTCCGTCTCTTCTTTGGTACGCTTAATAAACCAGCATCTGCTCATACTGGATTTTATTTTTTTTTAAAAAAAGAAGTACATCTGTTGTGGCAGTGGCACTTACCCACAAGAAATATGGATGTTCCTTTCAATTCATCAGAGATCTCACAGGCTTTCTTCTGTATCCAAGATTGCATGGATATGAAGAAGCCAACATAGTAATCAGCTTAAAGTACCAAGGACAATCATTTCCATCAGAGTTAAAACAATAAAAATGCCTCACCTTTACCATAAGAGATGTTTCAAGTTCAGCAGTGGACATTTTAGCATCTAAGAAGCCAAAGAAACAAGAATGAAATTGGTGAGCATGGGGTCCACATTGGAGAACACTTCCTTCTAACATCAGTGCTATGACAAAAGAATTAAGGAGCTTATAAAATAAAACCACTTTAATTAAAAGTAACATCAAAAAGATTTTCCAAAGCCATTGAGGAAAAAATAATTGAATTTTTTATTTTTTGGTGTGCAGAAAAAAATGTCATGCCTAGCATCCTCAAGCAATGGATAAAGAGTAAATTTAATTGATAAGCAATTACATAAGACGTTTGCATGGCCAGGGAGCCTGGAGCTTTTTCTTGTCTGTTACATGAAAATTCTTGTGTTCCATGCAACAAATTCCAAGATGCATTGCCATCTTCTTTAAGACATACACCTATCTCATGTGAAGCTCACCTAGACCTAGATCACCCCTCTGAGCTCTGCAATACCATAGATTCTTTTAAGGCTAGTTAAATATCCCTTTCTTGAAATACCATAAAACTTCAGATCCTTTCTTGGTAAGGAACAAAAGCAAGGAAATTAATGCAATAAAATCAATTCTAGTTCTGAAATTTACCAAATCAAGTCCATAGCTAAGAATGCAGAACAACATGTCTGTTGCATATGATACAGATATGAAAGTCAAACTTATACAGTTAACGCAGAAACTGAACCTAGAATCTACTGTTGTCAGGTGATATATAGAGATAGCATATAATTAACACTTGAAGGACACTGGCATTATATCAAATGCTCTGGGGCTATTCTTGACATAATCTTATTATATGTTTTCCAATACTAAGCATTCTGATATGAGGATTAGTTTCTTCCTCTTTTTTCCCATGATCTAATTGGATTTCTCTGAGAAAAGTTTCTCCCTCTTTCTCATCTTATATATCGAAGCTAGACATTGGTCACTCCCCTAAGCTTTACGTATCGATTCAGATATATGTTTGCCAAAGAAACTTTAAGAGCTACACAAATTTATCACCTTCCTTGTAAACATAGCAGAAAAAAGATGCAATCACACTAACTCTCTCCAAAATTTCACATTTATCCCCTTATTCCCCCAGATTCTGGTCCAGGAATAATATTTACACAAAACTATCAACTACTAATAAAATACCACTGAATCTTCCCATAGATAGCATAAAGCTATCAACTTGACAGGCCTCAAAGGTGCGGTGCCTTCGACAACACTATAAATCGCATCAAGCTCTCAACTTTATAGGCCAATTTATCTTGCAGACAAGATAAGCCATAGGACCGAATGAACTACAGAGCTTTTCCCATCCCTCTGGAGAGAGCATCATTAAAAAAAGGCTGTGGGAAAGAGAACTAACCGGATAACCCATGGGCGCGAGAGCTTGTCCTGCTCTGGGGACTTCGGATGAGAGCCAAATTGCCGGGAGATCGGATTGTTCTCCGCGACAAGGGAAAGCAGGATCTCACGGAGGGGAAGGTGAGAAATTGGGAGTAATTCGAAGAAGATAGAGCAGAGGGAGAGAAGCGAGGGGCTCCGGCCAGGCCTCTCATCGTCGTCATCTCTATCCATCCATCCATCCATCCGCGTGTGAAGTCATCAAGAGGGTTGAGTTATTGCAAGTTGGTTCCATGGGTCATTTATTTTATTTTATTTTATTTATTTTTATTTTTAATTTTTTTAACTCTAACGGCACAATTGGGCTCCCCATCACCTAGTTTAGTTTAGAAAGTATTTTCATTCAATTTTAAAAACACTTCTTATCAATATCGTAAATGATTTGTTTTTAAAAATATTTTAATTTTTCAATTAAAAAAAATTTATTTATCCTTTTCAATGATTAATTAATTTTAAAAATTATTTAAATCATTTAAAAGCCTTTGAATCTCTAATTAAGAATACATTTTTTTTTCACCCCACATCAAAGTATAAATTTTCTAAAACTCTATTAAACTCTCTTAAGCTATCTTAATTTCTTTCTAATTTTTAGTTAGTATTCTAATCTCTCTCTAATCTCTATTTTTACTCTTTATCCTATGGTAGCTTTTATCTGCACTATAGCTAAGAATTTGAGTTTAATTCGATATGATGAAATATGAGACACATTAGTTACAGAGTAAACTTAATGTTTTTGAGCCCATTCTATCATTAGTGCCATATCGACCATCAGGTCTAGCCATTTAGTGCTAAACTTATGACCTCTTAAGTCTAGCTATACTTCGACATTAAAGAAATCGCTGGCAAATGGCTCCATATAATTTATAAAGTTTACAAGAAAGATTACAGCTGCGGCGCTTGCAACGAAACTGATCACCTAATACAGGCTTTGCCAGGCACAAGATAAAGATGAAGATTAAAGATATTTCTTCGAATGGCTGGAAGGTGTAGAAAAAAACTATGCAGGAGATCAATGAGATGCTGCGATGATAATGACAAACCACTTATGTATAAACTTTATTTTATTTAAATAATATTAAAAAAATAGATGAGCTGGCACACGGGTTTACCATATGGGCCCACCACAATGGCCGGACTCGCAGACCAACCAATCGGCAACCTGAATGGCACGTGGGCCGCAATGGCCTGTGGGCTAGGCACGGCCCAGCCCCCATTAGGCTTGTGGGCCATGACGGTTTTTGTTGCCCAAACGTACAAAAATTCGGACTAGGCTAGGTGGGTTGAGCGGGCCATTTGGCCAATTATTAGCTTTAAATGATATGCCTTTAGCCTGAACTAAATTTATCTAGCAAGATATATATAAAACAAATTTCTATGATCTTCACATGACATGGATTGAAGAAAATAAATTATCATATATATAATTTATAGTTGTACCAAATACATTCCATAGTCATATATATATATATATATATATATATAATTTGTAAAAGACGCCTCCAAAGCAAAGCAACACTGTCCTCTCTGCGACTTCATTATTTTTTAATGCAAATATCATGCCTCTCAATAAATATGACCAGAGAAAATAAAATTAGAATCCCACCCTTTTCCAGAAGTTTGCATAAGAATTATCTACTCTTGCTAGGGCTGGTATGTCCACAGCTACAACTCGAAGTAAATTTAACCACCTTAAATGCACTTTTGAATCATCTATATGTGAATAATATGTTGTTTATTTATTTTATTTTTTTTTGAAAAAAAAAAAAAATGTGAAGGTTCTGTTCTCCATGCACTACTGTACGCATCTCTCACTCCCATCCAAGCTGAAATCGAAATCTTCAAACAGACCCGAGTTAGGACTCATGGAACTAAGGATTAATGCACATGGAGTCAAGCAAGACCAAAACTCAATTTTAATTCATGTTGCTAAACTCATGGTCTTATTAACCTAGGTAATCTATGGAGGTCCAACTTTGTTTCACTCAACCCAAGTTTGAATATTATGAGCAAGGCTCACAACCACCAGATGTAGCGCAACAAGTTCGCTAAGATGATAACCATATTTTATTATCTAATCTGGTCACGTTGAAAACATAAAACGGCATTGTTTGATGCATCCAATTCATACATGGGACATGATCATGTCACACTTAATCTTTTAAAAAAAAAAAAATTTAAAAAAAAATAAGGTTTTAACTATAAATAAATTTGCCGTGACTTCACTGATTGAGGTATGAGATTATAGAATAGAATGTAAGATGAAAACTATATTGTTTTGCTTTGTAAATTATAAGAATTAAAAATATCTTAAGATATTAGATGGAAACTGAATAATTTATTTAATTAGTGTTGCAATGGTTATAACTAAATATATATAAAAAAAAGTTTAAAAAGTTTGGTATTACTTCCAGTAATATTATATGTAAGGAAAATCTATGATAGATATATCATTATATAACTTGTTTAGAACTTGAATATTCCGAAAAGGAGTCGCATTAAAACTTGAACATTAGATAAAACAATCATTTATCTCTTATATTTCTACCATCTCACAATTCTTTATTTCTTTAATAGTTATATTCTTACTATGTTCTTAAAAAAATAATTACATCCTTTGAATTAGCATGATTGGCCCATCAAACAAACAATTGAAGGTATTTTGAATATTTAGCTTTTATGTCATCTCTAATATTCTTGCCTTTTCTTTTTGTTCTTGCCCTATAGTCATATAGATTATATAAAAAAAATAAAAAATAAAAATAAAAAATAAAAGAACCTATGTGTGAGGGCTGTTGCCGCTGAGAGGTTGAAACTGTGTTGCCATTGAGATTGCTATTGTTGGGGTTGGCGCTGTTGGGTTATGAAGATTGAAACATCTAACTATTTCCTCATAATATTTGTACTATTATACTATAATTTTTCTTTTTTCTCCCAATGATCTAATAAGTCGTATATTACTTTTTTTTTTTTTTTTAATATATTGCAAAGCCGCAAACTTTCCATTCAACTACATGATTAGTCTACATTCAACTACATGATTAGTCTACTGCTTATGTCCTCGACACATGAAAGATATCGTTACAGAAGGTCGGTTCCTGTTCTCTCAAAAAATCTATACTTGTTGAGATAAGCTTAGCATTCTCTAAGATACTTAATAACAAGCAAAAGGAAGGATGTGAAATTGTCAAAAAGGATAAGTTTAAAAAATCAAAACATTATTTATACTAAATACATATTAATTTTTTCTAAAAAGATTGAGAAAGAAAATATATTGATTTTATATAAATAAAATATAATAGCATGTAAAATTATATTTGTATGATATATAAAAAAAATATATTTTGAAGCTTTTATATCTACCAGATCTAATTATTTCGACTAATTGATATGTGAAACTTTATTAAAAAATTTTCTCTTGTGCTTCTTATTATATTAATTTATTTTTTTCTTTATAAAAAATACTATAAAATATCTATATGTAAATATCAGCGGCTGCTTGAATTCAATTTCATATTTTAAGTTTTTTATTTTATATTTAAAAATTTTATTTTATGTTAATTAAAATCTATTTCTATTTTGATTTTGCAATTGGGACATTATTTTTTATTGTAGCTTCTTTTATTGTTCTTTTACCCTAAATTATTTTTTATATTTTTATTTTTATTTACTTTATATGATCTATGTTTTTTTTTCTATTTTTGTTCTTACAAAATATAATATATTTTCTCACTTATTAAAATTATAATTTTTTAATTTTTATTTAAGTATGCTTTCCAAATATTATATTTTGATTTTTTTAAATTTTAGTATCTTATATTAACAAATAAATCTTATATTTCAATTGATTATATCCACTATTATATGTTTCATATTTTAAAATATTATTCTATATTATTCTATTATTTAAGATTCTATTTTATATATAATATATTATTATATATTTAAATTAAGTTTTACTATTACATTGCATTTAATAACCCAATCAAAGAATGATTTCTTTTTTATTAAGTTGTCGTTCAACCCATAGCTCTTGTGCTAATATGCTGGTTAACTTAAAAAATAATTACAAAACGTAGAAAATATAACATTCAAATCGTCATACCTAATAATGGAATGTAATAGATGACATGTTCATTCATGGATGCCGGCTTCCATTTTCACATCATAGCATAAATTCATAAGAAGCAAACTAGGAGTTATGAGTATGAATCAATATGATACTTTGAATACATCTTGATAAACTCAGTGGTGATTTGGTAATGGTTATGCCATAATTAGTATGAAGAGAAAAAAAAAAAAAAAAATCATTTGAAAGGATTAAAAGCATCTTTGGATGAGCTCAAGATGCTTGTAAGAATTTCAAAACAACTCCAGGGTTCACCCAAAAATCAAAAAAAAAAAAAAAAACTCTCAGGATGCTCAAAAATTAGAGCTTTTTGCAAAATTTCGCATTGGAATATAATTATTAGGTATGGGTACAAAGATAAATATGAGTAAATTAAGTAAATATTATGCAAGTATTGTCATTTATTTTCCTTGAAAGTTTATGAATGCTATGGGATTATAAGAAGAACCAAATATCTAAGTACATTTTAAATAATTATTCTTCCAAATTCATATTTGTTTTTATTTTTACAGAATACATAAATAGTTATTAATTAGATATTCAAATTTATATTCATATCCAGATGATTTGAATATAAAAATAGATCCGAAGGGAAATTATTCGATTTACTTTCACCCATAGCGTTCATTAATAAAATTAAAAAAATAATCAAGCTGCAAGAAAAAGTCATGGTTACCAAAAATAAACCCCTACTTCTCGATTACAAGACAAGAGAGAGTACTATATAAACTAAGGTTTTGTCTTAAAAAACCTCTTACATTTTAAGAAAGAAGTTGAGGATTTAAATTCAAGTGGTAATAAACTTTTTCAGTCTATGGTTAATAGATTCTTAGTTCTAGAGGCAGTGGCTCGGATTGCTTAAAACTGAAACTCTAATTTAGATGAGGTGGGTTGTATATAGGATAGTATATAAAAATTACTCCTTCTCAAACTTTAATGATGATGATCATGATAATGATGATGATGATGATGATGATGGTGTGCTCTTTTCCTCAAAATTCAAAAAAAGAAAAGATGAGCCCAACAAATAAATTAGGTTTTGGCTAGTTGAGTTTAGGATAGGTTGCCGACTATCCTATCTAATTATCGATTAAGTTCCCAAACTCTTGTGCTCTACTTTCGAGGTTCTATATGAAGCTCAATTTTGATGATGATGTCTCATCGCAAACTCTCACTATGTGCTGCAATTCTTTCACCACAAAAATTACCATTTATGCAAGATTTAGAGTGATATAAAGGGGTATTTGACTGACATTTTTAACACTTTCTATTGAGATATCATGGAGTTTGAAGTTGTTTGATGAGTAAAACTACTTAGCTTGCCATTGAATCATGCATAAAACATCTTTGACATTTTGCATGCCTGAAACTAAAATATGTTTGAATTATTGTGATGTTCTGAAATAACGAGCACCTTTCAAATATATTTTTTATTGTTATTATGACAATTAAGCTCTAAAGATAAGGACTATAATTTCAACTTATAAAGTAAGGATCTATCTTATCCCACTTTGCATAGAAATAGAGATAGAGATTATTTTTGTTCTCACCGATGGAAACGAGTAAATATATATTCCTACTTTGCACCATCCTACCCTATTAGTTTCATACTTAAATACTGAAATACTTTTATATATTTTTTATTATATGCAAGCATTATTTTTTTGGGGTAAAATAATGCACTCTTGAAAGTATAGAGCAAGAAACTCAATCTTAATTAATTCATGTTGCTGAACTAATGGTCCTAACCCAGGTAACCTCCGGTAGGTCCAACCATTCTCACTCAACCCAATTTTAAATACGGTAGGCGAGGCTGACAACCACCTGGATATCCTATCCTTGAATATCGTCATATTGAAAGCATGAAACTCCGCTGCCTCGAGTCTCCAATTCATGCATGGGACGTCATCATGTCTCACACTAAATTTTCTGAGGCAAAACTAGAGAGCAAAATGGAGATAAGAATAAAGTTTAACATTAAGAGAGAAATATCAATGGATTTACTATTTGAATAAAATAAGAAGGAAACTGAATATTTTATCTAATAGTAGCAACAACAGTAATTATAAGTTTAAAAGTTTGATATTTTATTCAGCCTAATTGTGTTGGAAGGAAAATTTATTTTGTAAATCATTATATAATTTATCAAAGAATCAAAGATTTGAGTAATGATCACCTCAATAACAAGCAGGCAATGTTGAAGATTAGGTAGGATAATTTGAATTGTACGGCATTCTCCAAATATTCAATAGCTAACAAAAGGAAGGGATGCGATTATCAAAATGGAAACATTATGGCAAATATTTGGAAATAAAGTGTAAACAAAACAAAATATTACTTATATTTAATAGCTCTGTTGGAGCTGTATTAGTGGGCTTAAAAACTCAAGTATATTTTGTAAGTCATCTTGAATTACAAACATTTCAAATTTGTCTTTTCTATTTAAACTCTTTTGGGATATCATATTATAATATTTCAAGCCTATTTGCTGGACCAATTAACCCATTAGCTGACCGAAATCACATGGTCTTATAACGTTTCAAACCCATCTGTTCGTCCAATTAATTCGTTAGCCGACCGAAATCACATGGTCCAAAAACTCTAATGAAAGTTAATTGGTAGCAGGTAAACTTAAGTTATAAGCATATAACACTTTCTTTTCATTCAATATGGGACTATTTTTGCAGTATTATAATCTCTTCTTCTTATAATGCATCGTTTTCATCGCACGCCACAACTACTCCTGAGTCAGGTTGTTGGTGCTACAAAGGTGACTCCACGTCATTGTGGGATTCTATCATCGTTTCATGGGTAAACCTTTTCTTATACGCATCAATTTTTGTACATTCAGGTTGGCTTTGATACCATTTGTAATGTTTCAAGCTCATCTGCTGGTTCAATTAATCTTAATTGGTAGACGATGAATTTGAGTTATAAGCATATAATTTTTTTTTATTTAATGTGAAATTATTTTTGACGTGTTATATATATATATACATACAAAGAGAGGTTTGGACGAGAAGGAGAAACATGGAAACCAAGAGGCCAATGCCATGAACGGATAGCTTCCCCTATCATCTATCATCGAGATAATGCCAACTTTTAGTGGAAGCATGTGTGTGTGTGTGGTGCGGGGGGGGGGGGGACGGACATAGATGGCGGGACGTTGGTCATGCGCTGGCGCTTCAATGCATTCAATTCCATTGTTCTCTCGTTACGGGTAAAAACAAAGAGAAAGGAAGGACACTTCACTCTCTCTCTCTCTCTCTCTCTCTCTCTCTCTCTCCAACATAATTGTGTTACATGCCTTGAGGTTTGTACATTGGTCCTAAAGTTGCTAATCATCAAGCATTTGCTTTAAACCTTTTTGCTGTCCTAATGTTGCCAATATAAGAAAGTATCTTAGAGGTGATAGATTGGATTCAAATGCAAACCTTATAACATATGCTTCATTCTATCATCAAATATTAATATTAATACTAACACTAATAATAATGTAATAATAGTAACAAAAACAAAAACAATAACAACAAAGAGCATGCTTTAGAAAATATGTTTGACTTCAGTAGCAGAGCCTACAATTGGAGTCAGTGAAATCAATGGACTCATATTTATTTAATAATAATATTTAAAATTTTTAATTTTTTTCATTGATCCATATTCCTCAAAGAACAGGAATATTTATATATAACTATATATTTATATAAAAGTAATGAGATATAGGTCATTATTCTTATGCTTTAATTATAATTTCTCTACTAGAATATGAATATTTATAAATAATCATATATTTGTATAAAGATAATAGGATATGGATCATCATATTTATATTTCAATTATTACTTTTTTACTGAAGAATAATGATATTTATATATAACTATATATTTATATTAAAGTAATAAGTTATAAGCCATTAATTACTATAACCTTTATTTAGGCAACAAGTTCCAACCTAGTAGCACAAATACATAATTAAAACCATATCAAGATGCGGCTAGGTGCAACACATTCCAAATCGTGTTTTAGGTTTAAAAAGTTATAATTAAGTTGAATACATATTTTTGTCCAAATAATAATTAAATTAGGTTACATTAGGTCCAAAATTAGTAGAATCATCTCGAATTAAATGTTTAGAGCAAATCGAATAGAATTGACTCAGAATTAAAATGATTCGATCTCTTAATTCAGTATGAGAGGTAAAGTTTGATACCAGCATACCGAACCAAATCGCTCCAAAGCAAATCGAGCCATTCGGTTTAGCTCGATTTGGGATAGTTTATAGGTTGGGATCTTTTGATCCATCCAATCAGTATGCTTTTGGTTCGATATAATGCGCTTCGTACCAGAGCAAAGCAATATTTCAGCAAGATATTGTGCCTAACTTTTGTTTCATGTCAGGTCCATTGAAAGTTAGATTGGGTCCAAGTCCATTACCGTGAAGTTTGATATATTTGCAAAGCCGAATTGAAGCCAATCAAGCTTCTAACTTGGTCCCAGCCACCCATATTGCACCGACCAAGGAGGACACCGTTATGTGGTAGGGCACCAGATCGATCAAATAAATGCACGGCGGTGATTAACCGATTGCACCAAACTGGTGTTTGCTGTTCGGGAGATGACAGCAGATGAGGAACGTATATAAACCGCGGGACGGTGGAAGCGGGTGAGGTCATTAAATTCCGAGGTCAGGGGACATTTAAAGCACACGACACGTGTCACGCTGAGACGTGGTCGTTGAAGACAACGCATTCCATTTGAGCACTGTCCTGCGGGCGTTGACCCTGCCATCCCCCGCATGGGACGTAGGTTTGAACTGCACCTCATCAACCACCCTTGTACTTGAATGAAACTACGAAACTACCCCTCCCTTGGCATTCTTTTATTTGCTCGCTGCCGCCAACTTTAGGAGTCAATCTTGCTGCAACTTTTGGGGCGAGTAAATCTTAAATATTCAAGACAATGAAACTTGTATTAGAATCTTCATCAAAGCCTCCGCTTTTCATAATTTTTATGTAAACAAATCATAAGATGTATTAAAAAAAGTTTCACCAGATATCCACCGCTTCGTTATAACTTTTGATATCATGTTTAGTTATGTTTGTTGTGAAAAATTAAGATAATTTATTAAATAAAATTTTACGTTCTTTTTATTATTTATATTTTTAAAAATAAATTATGTTTAATTTAGAATAATTTTTAAATAATAAAAAGATATACATACATATATATATATATATATATATATATATATATATATATATATATATATATATATATGAAAGTGACTGAAATCATTTGTCTGTAACTTAGTGAATTTACGTTAAGTTATTAAAAGATAATTATTTATAAACTTAAATTATAAGATCACCTACCTATTCTTTTTCTAACTTAAACTTTAATTTTAGTATTTTAATAAATATTTTACTTATAAAAATATAAAAAACTTTTTTGTTCTACCCAAAACATTGACTAGCCAAATTTTTTTTAATAAAAAACTCAACAGCCAAGATTCAAAGGATTTCAATCCAAAGACTATTTAAAAAAAATCGAGTTTCATTGCAAACTAATCTGATGATCTAAGAAGAATCTCAATTTTTAAATAAACAAATGAAATCATCAACCAACATCTCAACGTCAGTGTCAATTCCGCAATATTTTTCCAAAGCTTGTCCCCATTTCCTCTGCTCCTTCTATACAACCTCTGGGCTCTGGAAAACGAAGAGCAGAGGGAGGGGAAAGTCTTCGGCAACGGAATTCCATCTCTCTCTCTCTCTCTCTCTCTCTCTCTCTCTCTCTGAGAGATTAAACCATCTCTCACCAGCGGTGACCAGACCTCTCCGACGCCAGTTCCCGGAAAACCACTTCCGGCCCGGAAACCACCTCCGGGAACACGAGGTAGATGACGAATGGGTTGCATCCTCGGTAAGCGACCCGCTGCCGGCGGCCGAAAGGCCCCCGCCGGCGATGCGTCCCATGCTGCCAACCGCCCTTCGCTGGTCCCGGTCCGCCCCCGGATCCCATCTTCGCTCAAGGACCCCGTCGTGTGGCCGGCGTGGCTCTCCGCAGCTGCCGGCGACGCCCTCCGCGGGTGGTCGCCCCGCCGAGCCGACTCCTTCCAGAAGCTCGCCAAGGTTCTTCCCTCCCCTCTTCCCAAACTCCCCCAATTCATCGATCGAGAACCGATTCTTATCGATTTTTTGGGTGTAATTTTGTTGAATTCTGCTCCACTCTGGGGGGATTTAGATCGGATCAGGGACTTATAGCAACGTGTACAAGGCCAAGGATTTGGAGACGGGGAGGATGGTGGCGCTGAAGAAGGTCAGGTTCGAAGCGGTGGAGCCGGAGAGCGTGCGGTTTATGGTGAGGGAGATAGCGGTGCTGCGGCGGCTGGACCACCCGAACGTGGTGAGGCTGGAGGGGCTCGCCACCTCCCGCGTCTCCGCCGCGCTCTACCTCGTCTTCGAGTACATGGAGCACGACCTCGCCGGACTCGCCTCCGCCCCCGGCGTCCGCTTCACCGAGCCCCAGGTACTAGTTCTAGACTTCCCGTTTGTTAAAAGAAAGGCCTTTCCTCGTTTGTACTCTCTCTCGTCCCCTGAGTACTGTTCTGCTGTTTTATTAGTCTCGTTGGAGTTCTTTGTACGTGTAGTGAGAACAAGAAGTTTGGAATTTTGAATAGAAATATTAGATTGGTTGTGGCGTTGTATCCATTATATAGTGAGGGATTATAAAATGCAGAGAAAATTAGGAAACTTTTAAGCTGAAAATTTGTTACTATTTGATGTGCATCGATGAATTTTAGTGCTTTTTTTTTTTTTTTTTTTTTTTTGGTGCTTTATTCCCTCTCCAAAATGAAATCTACCAGCCACTTGTTATCATTCAGCCTTTTATTATGCATGCTCTGCAAGAAATCCTTGTAGTTGTAGACCAATTTTTTTGCATTTCCAAATACCAAAGTAGATATAGAGAGAGAGAGGATATTGGGAGAAGCAATTCATCTACTCATCAACATTTTTTTTTTTTTAACAAATTGAGTTTCTCTATCAGTTCATCTTCTTATTAATGCATCTCATCTCATTTGGACAGCTGAAATGCTACATGAAACAATTACTATCCGGTCTTGAGCATTGTCATAGCAGAGGTGTCTTACACCGTGATATCAAGTGCTCGAATCTGCTTCTCGACAACGAAGGAATACTTAAAATAGCTGATTTTGGACTAGCTTGTACCTTTGATCCTAACCACAGGAAACCCATGACCAGTAGAGTTGTTACATTGTGGTACCGTGCCCCAGAACTTGTATTAGGTGCCACTTACTATGGTGCTGGTGTCGACCTCTGGAGTGCTGGCTGCATATTGGCAGAGTTGCTTGCAGGGAAGCCAATACTTCCTGGACGAACAGAGGTATTTGCATCTTCTTGCTCAAAAGCATTGTCATATCAGTATTTAACCGCACCTTATTTTTAAGAATTGCAAACTTACAGCCAATGTTTCATTTTGTTTTTCCACTTCATGACCATTACTCAGTACTTTGTGGATAAACTTCTTCCCTGTCTTTGCTCATGTATTTACTATTTAAATTCTCTGCTTGGTTCTCTAGGTCTGTGAGTTGGTCACTGTCATCTCACATTTTTTTTTTAAAGTTTTTACCAAATTTATGTAGTTTTTCATTGTAAGATGCCATAACCATTTTCATGCTCATTTAGGTGGAACAATTGCATAAGATCTTTAAGCTATGTGGATCCCCTTCAGAGAAGTACTGGAAGAAGTCAAAGTTTCCGCATGCAACTATTGTTAAGCCACAGCAACACTACAAGCGTTGCATAGCAGAAACCTTCAAAGACTTTCCAGCATCTGCATTGTCTCTCGTTGAAACACTCCTTGCAATTGATCCTGAGAAGCGAGGCACAGCCACTGCTGCTTTGAACAGTGAAGTTAGTATCTTCTTTGTCTGCACCCTTTGCTAGATGAAAATTGTGATACTACCAAATTTCTCAAGAGGTTAAATCATAAACACTAATCAGAATACTGACCATCTCTGATGGGTTCTAATATATGCACATGGATTTAATACTAAATCCATGGAAATATTTCCAGGCCATTCATGTTTATTTCTAACTGGTCTTGGCATTTGTTTGCTTCAGTTCTTCACCACAAAGCCTTATGCCTGCGAGCCATCAAGCTTACCTCAGTATCCTCCTAGCAAAGAAATGGATGCAAAATTGAGGGATGAGAAGGCCCGGAGGTATCTATTCTCCTATACATATATCATTATGCAATAATTTCCAACTGATATGAACTTTATTTCTTTTTGCTTAACAGGCAAAGAAGGGTTGATGGGAAAAGACTTAGCAATGCCACAGGGAGAGCCCGCATCCATCCTCGACAGAGCAGGGCAGTCCCTGCACCGGAGGCGAATGCTGAGCTGCAAGTTAACTTAGATGTAAATTCTAACAAGTTCTTCATTTCAATCTCTTTTTTTCTTGCCAAATAATTCTTTTTTGAAAGTAATCAAATAGTGTAGCATTGCATTATTACTATAGTTCTTTTTTCTTGCCAGTCTACTTACTGTTTGTAGTCAGCTAGCCATAATAGCAAGGAAAACCCAATCTCTCTCTCTCTCTCTCTCTCTTTCTCTGTGTGTGTGGCCCACCACTTAGAAATCTCAAAGTCTACTTAAGGTTAACACATGTCATGGTGTTGCAACTTTTAAGCTTTCAATTCACATTAAACCAGTCATAATTAGCTGTTTATAGTTAGTTATCCATAATATCTAGAAAGTTCCTTTATGCATCTCTCAGAGCCCATGATATATCATGAATCCACTTAGGGTTGCAGGTCTTTCACTGAAAAAAGTAATCAAGAGAGGAATGGAGAGTGCCTACAAGTTAAGAAATAGTTTAGTGTTTGCAAAGTTGGTACAAGAAATCCCATTATTTGATCAGTGTTAGCTTATTTAGTGATCTTGGTAGTCAAATCATAAAGAATAGGTGATAAATTGTATGTGAAACGATATTGATAAGCCATCTTGGTTTGATTGAATAAAGGTTAGTCTTGAATTCTGAGTACCACAAAGTTCAGTTTTTAGTTGTGAACTTGCTGAAACTTCTGCACATGATCTATTTTTCTCGTTGCCTTTCTCAATTTGTTCTGATTTCCAGCGATGGAGGCGGATGACTAGTGTGAAAGTCGCAAGCAAAAGCGAGAAGTTCCCTCCTCCCCACCAGGATGGAGCAGTCGGGTTCCCATTGGATGATTCATGCAATGCGACATCATCTTTCTCTGCAGCAGATGCTTCTTTTGCTTCATCAATCTTTGAGGCAAGAGAAAATTCTCATGGTGCATTGTCAGTCAAGTCAGGCAACAGTATTGCCAGAAGCAAGAGTGGAAGTAAAGAGAAACCTCAATTGCCACCTTCCCTTGGTTTGATGAGATCCCTCACATCATCCTCTGTTGGACAACTGATGGATCTCAGAAGAAACACCAGAGTCCATGGAAGAACCAAGGGAAAGGAGTTGGAAGTTTTTGGTGCTGGCAGTTAGACGGTTCTTCTTTTGGATCTTGGTAGTTCTTCCCTCTCTTAGATGTTCCATTTTATTCTGTTCGTTTTCTCTCTCTCTCTCTCTCTCTCTCTCTCTCTCTTTTTGGTGTTCTCTACAGTATTGAGGTTCAGGTGCAGTGTGCCAAGATACAATAAAGTAAGAGATATGATCCATGGTAATGATATGATCTGTTTTATTCCATTTGCAATGCTAGTGGAGGTAAGAAAAGGAGAGCTACTGCGATTTTCTCTCTTTTGCTATCCCCTTGTGCATGTATCCTATCTTGAGGGATGATGCGGTTCCAAGAGACAATTTGCTAAGTAATGTGCTGCAAGAACATTGCTTCAAGAAGAGATGGAGAGAGTTGGAGAGAGGTGATGATCTGATTAGGCCACAACCTGAATTTATCATGAAGAATGTCATTGGGTTGTTGGCATTGGACTCCCTGACACTGTTTCTCAATATCAAGAATTCACACTTTATATTTTATTCGGGAGAGATCGCTCCCAATTTCAAAAAGCATCAATGTCTTTATTCTTTTTGTTTTTTTTTGACTGTGGAATTAGATTTTAGATCATTTCCAATAAATCTTTGCCTGTACAATTTCTTGATTGAAGTATACTCAGGTCCACAAAATATTGCATACAATATGGGGGCACAGAGAGCAATTTTGCCTCCTGTACCTCCAAGAGAATTTATATGCAAGCTTCTAGAGTACAAAATATTCTTCCATGCAGATTGATATAACATGCAGGGCAACTTGAAAATTCCAGCTTATGTCATACCTCATGAGGTAAGGAAAAATCTAGTTACAAGGCATCGATTAGAATTGTAACAAAATAATTTCTTTCCATCAAAGTTTAAGATGTAAGATATATGAAGACAAGTTTTAACACAGCTTATCTAGATGTCATGAATTCAAAATATGAAAATAGTCTGTAACAAAGATAAGGCCCGAATGCTAGGATATCCTTTAAATATTTTAGCCATATAAATTAAAGGTTTGCTGCTCAGCATGTGTACTAACTATTAAGAAAATACAGCAAATGGAGTAAAACTACTCGGCAAGGAGGGTATGGTAACAAACTTCCATTGATAAAATAACTCGATTCAATTAGAGCCTTTTAAGCTTCGGACATGAATTAATTAGGGTTGTATGTTGGCATGGCCTATTCTTTGAGTTCTGCTCCACATCTGACTGTCCTCCACCAGGATCTAAATTTGGATGAAACAATATGGAAAAAAAAAAAAAAAATGTGTCATTCAAGCTGACTCAAGGAGCTAAAGACTGCTGGCTTCAAAGTTAAGTAGCCTAGAATATATTTCTTAGTTAGATTCCATGATGCACTTATAAGCATCAAACAAAATTTAGTTCAAATAAAAATAATTTGTTCTTTAACAAAGAAAACTGGACATTTAATCTAAATTTCAAGCTTCATTGTACTAGGGAAATTTAACAAAAACCCAGGTTCAATTAGATTTGGAAATAAAGTTTTAAGTTAGAAGAGGATTTAGATATCTGTAACTTCAGATTGATTTTTATTCAAAAAAAAAGGGTCAAAATCAATGTGTATTTACTTGTCTGTTATTTGTTCCATTAGATTTTTTTTTTTTAAAAAAAAAGGAGATCTGAAGATTTTTGGATTCTGCATGCGATCAGGAAAGCAAAGGATGTTTTGAAGAGAAATTTGGGTTAGACATGGATTTAGATAGCTGGATTTGTTCTTTTAGGAATTCAGATTTCGATGGTTGGGATTTGATCAATTGGATCCAAAGATTCAGATTTCATCTGGATAAAAAATTATTGGCACTTTGATGTATAATAAAAATTTTTGAGGATGCAGCCTTTCCTGTCTCGAATATTTATGAAAAGGCATCATATAAAGCATCTAAACAGAATAACTGCTCTTGCTTCTTCTTCATGTGCCAGAATCAAATTAAAGGGCTGAAGAAGAAGATTACTAGCATTGAGATCAGGCTAAATGTTTGCTTTCCTCAAGCAGGATGTGCATAAATATGAATAAAAGCAAGGAGTTAGATGAGGTTGACAGGAAAAAAATAAGCAAAAAATTTTAAGTAGCCTTTATGCCTTAAACTGTTTCTGAAAGACATTTGTTATTAAGAGGACAAGTGAATTTTTCCTGTGGAAAATGATGTTGTTAGATAAAACGCACGTAGTGTTGTTTTAGGGTTTCAATAAATGGCAATGACCATGATGAGAAAATGAAAAAAGAATGGAAAACATAAATCTTATAATTTATTGGAATAAAATTTTATTTGCAATCCAATTCTTCTATAGAGTGTCTTAGGTCAATAACAACAATAATACAATGAGAGAGAGAAAGAGAGAGAGAGAGAGAGAGAGAGACATTTAAATCAGGTTCATAAACTTAATATGGACACCATACCAGTGTTTGTATGCTCTTACAAAATCGGTTCAGCAATAACAAGACTTGATGCATCACCTATACTGAGCCTTAGTTTAGTAATACTGGTATGGTACGATATCCTCAGCAAGGAGATGGTACATATTGGAATGATGAACTCGATTTAAACATTAATAGAAGTAAACATGTATCAGTGCATTAGTGGATTAAATACCGACTAACATGTCACACTGTTTTCAAAGTTTCTTCAAGGATTGGAGATAGAAAAGATTCAAAAGATTCACTTAGAAGCCGTTAAAACAGATAAATTAGCTGACACAGAATTTTACAGAGGATGGAGAGGAGCAAGGTTTAGCACCCAAATAAGATACCAATATCACTTCAGAGAATTTTCCTGAATCACACCCCACTAAGTCATTTACTTGTGGAGATTGGAGATCATCTGTTTTGAGTTCTGATTAATTACTGAGCACTAAAATGTGTCGATCTACAGTGCTGGGGGCATCTCAGGCAATGCCTACAGGCATCAGAAGATATCTATAAGTTACTGTCAATTTAATTGGAGCTCAAGGCTAAGGGACATTACCTTTTTGCACTAAATAAAGTTATATAAGAGACAATAACAGGAGATTGCATATATGCATCAGCCAGAAAATGAAAAAATGCTACAAATCTAATGGATTGTTCATGGCTAAGGGATATTACTTTTTTCACATTATATATATATATATATAGTTGCATTAAACTTCTTGACTGCAACATGTTAATCTTGAGTGGAATTGAATGCAGTAATTTAAAGAACAAATAGAGGAAAAGGGAAGTTAGTTTGAAGCCATTTCAATATTTCTTATATGAAAGATGCATCATTAATCAAAAGCAAGCATCACTAAATTAATTGAATGCTATTGGCATATCAATGTGTTAGGACCAAATTTAACTGATCAAAAGATGGCATCCAAATTAAGTTGAGAATGAGATTTCCAGCACTCAGATCTTTCTCACACTTTAGCAGTTGTCCTCATGATTGGTCATTAGATCTAGATCTGTGAGCTTCTTATTAACGATTCCCTTCAAAAGAGATAGCCACAACTTCTATGATAGATAATCAAACATCAGAACATTAACACAAATTTGAGATCCACATCAGTCTTCAGAATTTCTACATAAGCCTCACCAAACTCATTAAAGAACCAAAGTTGGAGGAAAAAAAAGGAAAATAAGAGAAAGCACTTTGATGCCTTTTTAATAAAATCAAACTTTTCCATTGACAAAAGATGGTATACAAAAAGATTCATTATTTGACACTCACAATTTTCTTCCATCATTACAGGTACCAAAAAATGAGATTCATGAGAGGAACTAGGAATGTACATGCTATTGTATGCAAAATTGTGGGATGACAGCTAACCAACTTGACCAGCTTTGGACAGCCAAATCAAGGTGAATTTAATCGGAAGAATCCTGCAACCAAAGAAGCAAGAACAGTTGGCTCACTCAGCATACTATAATTTCACCATAAGATGCATGAAGCTCAATCTAAAGTGAGCAAAAGATTCTTAAAATGCAGAATCCAAATCATAATTTCAGTCTGAGAATCTATCTAGAAACTTTAAAACTAGACTTTTCATAAATCAAGACAGACAATTACTTGTCAACAAGTGGATAAGAATATAAGTATTGTTCTTTGCTAATCATTCCCATCCAAACAAAATCTTCCAAAATGGAAGATCTCCAAGTATTTTACCATTACCATATTTTGGTTGCATTTTTCTGACCCTTCGAGCTCAATATAGTGAAGAGGAGGTCAAGACTTCTGATGGATCAGAGAATTGTCGCCCATTAGTTACCCAATTGAAAGCGGCTGGAAATTCGCTGGAAGGCTAGCGAATGTTTGGCATTCTCTGGAAAATGCAGCCAGACCTAGAGGCAAATTTCTTTTGGTGGAATTGTTTGCTGATAGAGGAATCTAGGAGCAGGAGAAACATCTACAAGCATTAAATACATAAACCTGACAACCAAACATCCTTACAGGCTTGATTATTTGGACAGTGGAATTCTGGAACAAAGGTGGTGTGGTGGGGGGTTTTGAATTTCACACTGTCAAAAATTTTGTTACATTTTTGTTGTTGGAATTGGTTGTGCATTTGTGGGGACCACCTTGATAACCTTTATGCTTTTAATAATTTGCCCTCTTTTAGCTAAATAGAATCAAGAAAATGTTGTTTGCCGGAAGTACTCACTCTAATTTTAGACAAGAAATGAAGACACATTATAACATGAAGTATGAGAGAGATTTTACTATGAAAGAGATTTCTTCCTACTGATACCGCCACATTCATTTAAGACTAAAATATCATGTCTAGGCAATTCAAAATCATATGAAGTCTTCTCAGATTCCAGTATCTTCTTGGTGATATTCAACTTAAGACAAGGCAGCTGGCTATATGATGTGGCAATGTTTTTTTTATGGGGAGAAGATTATAAAATATCATATTGGTGGTAGATGGCCTACACATTATCACAAAATTTTTGAGAGACCGTCGACTATATGGAGAACCAGTGGTTGAAGCATAAACAATGAAAAGGGACATGCTTGCGTACTTGGCAAAAATTAGAGAGGTGTCTCTCCCAGCCAGTATAATGTGATTTTTAAGAGATACAGAGATCCATTCTGTTTTATCTCTTTTTCCTTTTATTCTCAGCTAAGATGACACGCTGTTTACGTCATAGAATAGGGAACAGAGAAGTAGAGACCATGAGACTGCCTAATAACGGTATGCAAAGAGTCCATTCTTTGGGTAGAAATGCAAATCAAACATTCAAAACTTTTAACTTTAGAGGCTTCTGATTTATGTATCTTTTATGTGATACAAGTAATTTAACTCCATCTACTTACAAAACATGAGTTTTGCACATAGCCGATCTCAAGCCTGAATATAGAAGTTGATTGTAGTAAGTTAACAGCCAATGTAAAATTATAATCATATCCTAGGAACATAAATCCAATAAAGAAAACCATTGAGACATCCCTACCTGTGACATGCTACATCTAACTCTAGGTATAGTAGAAAGTTTGCAAGGGTTAGCTAGAATGTCTCCTAGAAGAAACACGTCACATCAGCAACTTGGTGTAGCAGAAAGTAAAAAAGAATTTCCAATACTTCTATGAATGGGTGTGATTAAAGAAGTTAACCTAAAAAAGTAAAATATGTTTAATAACTTAGAATATAAGGTTATTAACAGAAAAATTAATGAAATTAATAAATACAATGACTAAAAGAAAAATTAATTTGGCTTGCTTATAAGAGATTAAGTGGAAAGAAAAATAAGAGATTGATAGTTATAAACTTTGATATACAGTAAAAAATAAAGTAAGAATTATTGTAAGTGAGAGTTTAAAAGATGAAGCTGTAGACGTCAAGAAAATAAGAGATAAAATAATTTTAATTAAAGTAATGTTAGGAAAAGAGTCCTCAACTAGATTTAGACAATACTACAAAACAGCACTTTTACGAGGATATGGATGGAGTAGCTCAAGGGATTTCTAATGGAGAAAAAATATTTATCAAAAAAAATTTGAATAGACAAAGGGGAAAAATATAATGTAGATTTTGAAAAAGCACATGGAGATTATGGTTTTCAAGATAGAAATGAAAAAAAAAGATGCCATTTTAAAGTTTACAAAAGGCATATGACTTAAAATTAGCCAACACATGTTTTATAAAGAAGGGTTCTCATCTAACAACTTTTAAAAATGAATATAATACTAGTCAAATAAATTTTCTTACTAAAAAGATTGATCAAGTTTTGTGTAAAGATTGTAACGTTATACCGAATGAAAATCTAACTACCAAACATATATTGATGGTTATGTATGTATATATTCAGCAATGGAGGAAAATAACTTTAAAAATATAGGAATTCATGGCAGAATTTGAAAGGAGAAAAATTGATAGCTTTTAAAAATAGAATGTTCAAGGAAAATGGAGTCTAAATAAGAAAATCAATACTATATGAGAAGAAATACTAATAATATTAGCAAAATAGCTATAAAGATGTTAGAATAGTTAAAAAAAGAATTGAAACTTGATGGTGGAATGGGAATATTTAATTAGTAGTTAAGGTTAAAAGATAATACTATAAAAAGCCACCTAAATATAAGAATAAAGAAACGAATGAAAGCTATAAGATAACTAAAAAAGAAGTTAGAAAAGCAGTACAAGAGGCTAGATTCAAGGCATATAAAGAGTTATATCACAAGCAAAAAACTAAAGAAGGAAAAAAAGATATATAGAATTGTAAGACTAAGAGAGAAGAAAACTAGAGATATAATTCAGGTTAAATGCATTAAAGATGATGATCAAAAAATTTTGATTCAAAAAGTCAAGATCAAGAAAGAGAGAGAAGCTTTTTTAATAAATCATGAAATCAAAATTGCATAGATGATTTAAGAAGCTTTACTAGTTCAATTGAGGATAGAAATATTATGTATACTGATAGAATTAGGATATATCAGGTAAAAAAGGCTATGAAAAAAATGAAAATAGAAAGAGCAATAGAACTTAACAAAATTTCTATTAAAGTTTGGAAATATTTAGGTGATACATAAGTAACTTGATTGACAATTTTTTTTAATAAGATCTCAAAGATCAGAAAGATGTCCACGTTATTAGACTCATAATTCATACTATAAAACTTTGAGAAAGGATAATCAAACATAAGTTGAGATATAATATAAAAAAATATCAGATAGTTACTTTGATATTTATGCTAAAAAGGTCGACTTAAAAGTTACTTTTTTTTCTTAAGAGGTTAATAGAAAAGTATAGATAAAAAAGACAAGATCTTATATAGTTTTTATTGATTTTAAAAAAAAAAATATGATAGAGTACTTATAAAAGTCTTATGGTGTGTGTTAGAAAAGAAAGAAATACTTGTTCGATATATTAATATAATAAAGGACATATACGATAAAACAATTACTAATGTAAGAACTACTAGCAATAATATCAGTGACTTTTCAATTATAATAAGTTTACAACAAGGATCTGCTTTTAGCAAGCTCTACTAAATCGTCTCAAACTAGTCAGTTTGGGGCCTACTGAACCATACTAGTCAGAAGTTGAAACAATTCAACAATTCAAGTCGATTCACAAGTGTCAAGTTTAGATGGCCACAAGTTTGGGTTTTGGATTTGGGCCAGCCCATTTAATAAATATAATAAGGTCTCTCTCTCTCTCTCTCTCTCTCTCTATCTCTCTCGTCTTTGGTTTGCCCATTGCCCTTTCACCTAGCGTCTTTTCCACACTAATGAAACCCTAACCCTCTTCGATCGGTGTTTGCCTATCGCCCTCTTCGCCTATCACAGCCCTTGTCATCAATCGTCTCTTCTTCTATCGCCAAAACCCTAACCTTAATCCTCTTTGAAACTGCAAATTATGGAGAGAGAGGATGGTCATCGAAGGTACATCTCTCTCCACTCTCCCTCTCCTCTCTCTCTACTTCCTTTCTCTCCTTTTCTCTCTTTGGCTTGCATGTTGTCGTCGCCCTTCCTTAGTTTGCCATGGTTCGAGATAGTACATATCGAATCGATCACCGGCTAGCATGGACTTCCGGCATAATTCAGCAGACCTTGGCTCTTAATCCTTATCTTTCACATTTGTTATGAATGAGCTTATTAGACATATTTATGATCACAGTATGCCATATTGATGCATACTGCCTCATACCTACCATACCATATCGATATCGAACTAAGATTCAGCACTAATGTGTACTAAGTCTCCATACGCTGAACCGACCCATATATCAAATATACTGTCACTATACCAATGTGGTACTGATATAAGGTCTGATACCGAAATAACAAATCTTGTTCATAATGATATTTTATGATGCATATTATTTAGAGATGATATAAAACTAGTAGATGAAATTATGGTTAAGATTAATTAAAAGTTAAAATTATAGAGAAATACATTAGAATTTAAAGGTTTTATGTTAAGGCAAAAAGAAAATACATAAAGTGCAATTTTAATATAATTAAAAATAAAGATGAAGGTAAAGTAAAAATCAAGGATCTGAAGTTCCTAAAAGTGATCATTTTCAAATATTTAAATCAACTATTAATAAGAAAAAAAATTGAGGATGATGTCTTTCAAAGGATTAAAACAAGTTGATATCAAAGTATGACAGGAATATTATGTGATCATAAAATACATGCCAAGTTGAAAAAAATATTTTATAAACTAGATATGAGGCCAGCTATACTTTATGGCATGAAATGTTAGGCGATTAGAAAATTATATATACAAAATAAATATGACAAATAAGAATATAGGGATGGATGTATGATAATATAAGAAAAGATAAAGTAAGAAATGAAGTCATTTAAAAAAGATGAAAATAGCACCAATCAAACTGAGAAAATAACAACTTATATAGTTTGGATATTTACAATATATACCTAAAATATGGTGCAAAGAAATAATTTGATACATAAAAAGAAAAAAGAGATAGAGATAGATCAAAAATTATATAAGAGGAAGTAATAAAGAAATAATTTAATATCTTTGCATCCTACAAAAAGTATGATTCTAAATCAAGCAGAACGGAGAAAAAAGGATTTATGTAGCCAACCCCAACTAATTTGAGATTAAGACTTAGTTGTTATTGTGGTGGTGGCGGTGGTGGCTTATATGGTACAAGTAATTTTTAAGTGAGATTTTGTCAACAATAAAGATGCCAATAAAAAGGAAAACATGAATAACTCCCAATTTAAATATACAAGCGTTTCTGACTAATCTAGATTATAATGTATTACTCTTCAATGACACACACACATACATATAATGTGAAATTTCATATCGCATCAAGGGACCAGTGAACAAATTCCATGATTTATTGTACACAGCAATTGTGGACTAGACTGACTAATAAATCACTATAGCATCCATCTCGAACTTAAATTTGTAATCTGGGAATCATACAAGCAAGCCATATGAGACAAAATGATATTCGCAGCAGAATCCCAAAGAAAATAAAAGCAATTTGTTTCACAATCATAATACTTCCAAATGAGTTGATACTTCAATATTACATTTATAAAATGATATAACAGCTTTCAAACACACCTAACAATATTAACTTGCAGGTATGAGATCACAAATAATTTCCATATATGCAAACACATCAACTGAAACAACTTGAAGTGAATATAGCACAATGATATAGCCAAAAAATCAATGAAATGTAAACCATGCAAATCGTGGACTGTCAGAAAATGGACAACATTACGTGCTTTAACAACTTTCACTGACCTTATGTTTTCATACCTCGAATATTTGATTCTGAAGCTTTTGAAGCTGGATGAATATTTGTTAGAGACATGGGTGTCAGAGGAGGTGAAGCAACCTCTTCAGTCACATCTGGATTACGAGGAGGTTCGGGCATAGTAACCGGTAAAATCGGCTTTCTATGACCACTAGAAGGTATAGATAAACTGCGAGCCATCGGACCAGGTGGCACTGGTAGCGGTGACGCTGTGGGTGATGCAGGTGATGGCATTCTGCTTTTTGCTGCAAGCATTTGACTCCTAGAAACTAAAGGAGCTGAATAACCAAACAGACTGGAAGGTTTTGTGGGATCTGCTAAACTGGTGGGAGGCCTGGGAAGTTCATGAAGTTCACTAATTTTTGGAGGTGACGTAGGAGGAGGTGAGGTGCTGGGAGACATTTTTGACAATACCATTGGCTGTTTTGTGGGGACAAGTGGCTTTGCAGAAAATATGGTAGGATAACCCACAGAGGATCTGTATTTAGTGGCAGAAAACATTGCCTTTCTTGACCTTGCTTCACCTGTCAGTGGACCAGAGAAAGCCTGTCTTTTGATTTTTAAAGTATCAAAAGCAGTGTGTAGGTCAAATTGCAGCCCAGAAAGCCCCTCCACTGAGCGAGAAGGCATGCCGATGGGACCCCTGTTAATGTTGCTCTCTTTAAGTACTGACTGTGCTTTAAGTACCCTGGCAGGGCTTGATAATTCATTATCTCTGGGATCGTTCAAAAGATTATTTGCCACCAATGGAGATGAATGCCACAACTGTGGGGGCAGGTCACCCTTGCTTTCTAGCTGATTTGCAGAAAATTTGTTCACAGGCTCCGTGAAGTCTGAGTCCCTAGCTTCACAAGGTGTGGGTAGAACATAACTGTGAAACTTTCTTGTTGATAGAGGTTGGGTTTTTTTCATCTTATCAGATGGATCTAAGTTCTTATCAGCAAAAATTGGTGCTGATTGGCTGCCAGCTCCAGGCCTCCTATTGAAAGTGAAGAAATCATCTTGACTCCTATCTAAATTTTCCTGCATGAATGGAAAGACACAATTTTCATAAGCACGGAATAACTACTTTCTTTTCATAACAGAAACGTCCTATAGCAGAGAGCATATAACAAAATTCCAGAAAAGCAATGGGACATGTAAGGAGGAAAAAAACTGCCACATATGCTTTCACAGAATTAGAAAGATCTCCATAACTCTATTGTATATAATATACATTGCAAGTATGCCCCTCTTTTAACATTTAGATTACACACTAACTGGGGGGAAAATTGTGCTGCACCAAACTGTCAATATGTCTTAGGTCCAAATCATGTGCAGCCATGATGAGCATGCAAGGAAAAGAAGAAAAATAGAAACATGAACAAGGAGAAATATTAGTTATTGTTTATGTAAACTGTCAGAAGCATGTCTTCTCAAAAAACACACACACACAGAGAGATTTGGGACCATGTCCATCCTTGTCCACCCTGGATCAGACCACTGATAGGCTAGGCCGTGAGAAGGATATGAGAACCTGAATCCATGTAAATTGGACATCCTGGTCTATACCAGTGGGTTCCAGCTAGGACTAATCAGGTTGGTGAATGGTTCAGTTGATACCAATTGGTACAGACTTGAGACCTGACGAAAAGAGAGAGCCCAAGGGCCAAGGCTTTCAGGTCCTGTCTGCGTGTTTTCGTAGATGGAGAGAGGAAAAAGAGACAACACGTTAAGGAGAGGATGAAAGGAAGAGGAATATCAGCATTGCAATGAATCAAAAAAAGCAACAAACCCAAAAAAAAAAAAAAAAGATTCAAAAAACTGGCATTGCAATAAATCACCAGAAGGCCAGCCCGTCCCACATGCAAAACACAGGATGGTACTATCTCGCTCAGTCCCTGACTGATACCGGATCTGGGATTGGGCTTTAGAACCCTGAACTAAAGATAATAAGCCTTAATTTAGTGCCATAATCAATTGGCTAATATCACTAAAGTAACTCCAAAATTCATCTCTCAACAGGGATTAGTGTGTAAAGGTTCCAAAACATATATGAGATCTAACTCTAATTGATTAGACTTACCTAAGCTAATATAGATCAGCTATGACTCTTTAAGTAGGCTCCTCTCAAATTAAATTGCCTGAACAATCTCAGACCCAGGAATCCTAAATGAAGCAACAGTAATTAAATAAATTTAGACAGCTCATAAAATTCTAATATGACTAAAATTAACCTTGCCAAATAACAATAAGAATTGCAGGATAGATCTCCAGGAATTTGAAGCGTGCATGTGATGATGCCTTGCACCTGCTTCCAAAAATCTGGAGTACTACCTCAGCCAAGGTTGAATTTAGAGTTTCCCGTATCAGGCAAGGTGGTGATAAAGATGCTAATTTCTTGTTAAAAGTACCACTCCATCCATTCATGATATTATATTTTGCTCAACTCATACAATTCTCGAATGCCTTATTAAACTCAAGCATTAATAGAAGAAGATTAAATGAATATAGTGTATTGTGAAACTAAGTGTGTGCTTTGATTATTATTTGAATAACTGTAAACTTTACTTTTGAATAGCATAAACGATGGGCTAATAAGATTATTCTTCCAAGATGTCACAATGGAGCTGTGACAAGCATGTGTTGCTTATAGACATGAATGATTTTGCAACATATGCATTGGCTTGGAAAACCATGATGTACTCAATCTAACTGCAGGTAAAACAAAAGCTCTATTAGATGTTCTAATTTAAAATGGGCTGTGATGAAGATGAACAAAAGCATATGTTCATCAGCTAATAATATAAAGCACAAAAGCAGCCAAGGATCATTGATAATCATAATGTTGAGAATAGAGGTAAAAAATAAAAAGGTTGATGCTGATCAGAATTGAAAAATGGAGCAGAAAAAAATGATGCAAACGGACTTTTTTTTTTTTTTTTTTTTTCCAAATAGCGGTAACAAGAAGGCATATATATGAAACTGCAGGACCAAATAAATAACATTTCAACAAATTATGCACCCAAATAGGTTGTTCATTAGCTCGGTAGCAAGTCAGCCACTGGCTTTTTTATAGAATATCTAGGTTTTTTTTCTCAACAATACATCACTTTTTAGTGCTTAATTTTTAGTTACCAGTTCTGCAACGGGCTTTTAGGCATACTATGAATAAAAAACTTTAACAACATCTTTATAAACTAAGAATCCTGCTTCACCATTTATCCAAGGTCTGGTCATAATAATATGAGGTGTTCCCAAAGGATTATTTGGTCTCCATTTTTCAAACCCTTTAACATCCAATAACCCTACTCAGTACATCATCTCTAGAGTTCTTTGCACATGACCAAATTGTGCAAAGTGGTTTTCCCATCCTTATTCATCATTGGTGTTGTTCTTAAAAATTTCTAAATGCAATATTTTTAAATCTGTTTCCTTGGATTCACCACACCAGCATATCAAGGCTATCTCAAGGTCATGGGTTTTAAGGCCAAACCATCTCACCTAGCTTCCCCTCATTTATATTATACCTTAACTGGTTCCACAGAAAATTTCAAAAAGTACAAGATCCTACCTCTCTCCTGCCCAGTGACAAAATACAACCTTAATATCATCTCATTTGTCTTGTTACACGCCTTCTTCACAGTTATTCCAATCTTTTTAGATGAGAAAACATCTTAAATGGCACTATTTTCTATGTCACTATGCTTAACACATGCAATTGGAAGCATGTTTTTGGGGAGAAGATAGTTTCCATGGCCTTTGGGATATAGGTATTTTTTCATCACCAATTCCCCTTGGGATATTAATGAAAGTGGAATCACACATCCAATGATAGTGCCTTCTCAATGCGATACTAAGGATCTAATCACCGAATCTCACATTAGAAATGGTCACATAATTAACTGAAATTCTTTGGTGAAAATAAATTAAGATCCTAATCACTGTTTGCAACAATTATATTTTCCTTGCATGAAGAGTATCATGGAAGCTATATAATGAGACCATAGAAAAGATGCAGCTTCAGAACAGGTCAGTCAAAGTGCATAATTTCCACGGGGAGGTCAATATAGGGGTGGCAAAAATTGACCTGGCCCAACAGTATCTGGGCTGGGCTTGGATAAGGGGTTTTGTGGATTAGGGTCAACCATGGTTCAGATTGTTTGAACTGGACTTCAAACAAGTCAGGTATGGGTCAGAAGTTTGATCCAACTTGGGGCACAAGGGCAGAATTCTATCTGAGAAGACAGTTTAGGTCGGGTTGAGTCATGACCTCGGATAAGCATCTTATGAGTGCTTGGCCTTTTTGAGACTAGTTTAACTCATCTTGAAAATGGATCATTAAGAATTGCAAGGATTGGACTAGATAGGCTAGGTTGGGTTGGGTCTGTAAAAGGTTGAGCCTTGCAAATTAGACTATGTTAGGGGTCAAATCAGGTCAGGGGGTTGACCCATAAGTATGGTCAAAGGATCTCGACCCAATGTCAGGTTGGATAGGGTAAAGGTCAAGGTTTCTTATATTGCTGTCTTAATTTAACCTATCCAAACCTGATCTGACCCATTGCCACCACTAAACATGATGTATAACATAGAAATTGACATTGGATATTCAGAAAGTTGATAGGTTAAACCAAACAAGACCATAGGCCATCTTTTCCCATATTGTTAAATGGAATATTGCTTAAATTTGAAATTAAAAGTTTACAAATAGGACCATCCTCCATGTTTTCACTAGTCTGTTGTCTTATGCAGCCATGCAGAGGATCAGGAACTTATAGAATCTTGGAAAAGATAGTTACAGAGGCTCAAATAAGCAGGTCCAGCTTCTTCAGTTCAGAGAGAGAAGGCTAAGAGCCATAGCCTAAACAACTTTTAAAAAATAATAACCAGGAACCGTGATTTTAAACACTAAATTAGAAAGTGACATGTGGCATGATTAGAAAGAAGAGTTAAGAACATAGCATCTCTTGGTCACACAATATGGAATGTTTCTTTTTTACCTTGTTGTGAAAAAGAGAATTGCTTTGTTTTCTCTTAGAAGGGTCCAACTGTTTGGTGTACATTAGATATGTTGGCACACACTTTGAAAGATGAACATAAAGAAATTATTCAATAAGACTGTTTCTGATAATAAAAGTTGATTTACATCAACTTCAAATCAATTAGTAACCCATAAAGTCACTGTCATCAGAAAAAATCTACTAAAATGATAAATGTCTGCATGAAAAAAAAGAAAAAAGTAATGCAAGTTTTAAACCTAACCTGCAGCCAGAAATAATGAATATGCACTTAATAAGACCTTAAAATAAATATAATCTCACCTCCACTGAGTTTCTATTTGCAAAAACAGCATCTTGATATAGGTCATTTTGTCCATAGTCAAAACTCAACTCCCCATAACCACTGCTATTATAACCAGAATAATCATCATCATTGTTGTCTATTTCATCGTCTTCAAGTCCACTGAATTGATAATCAATATGCTGTTCTTCAGCAACCTCTTTAACATGTGGTTCGACCAGTTCAAGGGATTTAAATCCTTTTCTGAAGAAATTTAACTGAAGTCCAAGCAGGAGAAAAGAAAAGAAAATAATGTGAGATTGCTTCGCATTTCAATCAAACAAATAAATATTTCTGAACTAAAAGAGTTGAAGTAATTACCTGTGCGGCATGATGGCGAGCAGCCTGCGTTAGAAGACTGCGACATTGACCTTGCTTCAATGATTTCAAACGAAAGGCAAATAGGGCTGCCTCCTCCACATAATTATCTCGAGCTTCTAGTAACTCTTGCGTTGAGTAAGTTTCACCTTTGGAATGCCTTGACCTCCCTTTCTCTTGATATGCCGCCAACATTGATTTATAGATCTCTCTGAAGAAGATATGACAGAAGAAAATCACTTCAAAGATGAAGAAAAATAAACAGAAAATTACAGCAGCTTTATACCTTTTATTATCACATTGGCGTTTCATCTCCTGCAATGGCAAACAAAGTCCGATTAAAAGACCGATACATCATGGCTTGTTCAAAAAAAAAAAAGGGTTAAGCCTAGTTGGCTATTTAAAGAATATTCTCAATACAAATTTCTAAAATCTGGTTTAGGAAATTCAACGCAAGAGTCTGGGAAGGAATAAGACTTAATGGATGCCAGTTTGGAAAATCAGTCAGAGTGATGAAAGTAAAGATAACAACAGCATCAAAAGTTGACTAAACAAATGCTTTAGCCAAGTTCAACAGTAAAGTTATAACTAGATTGACAACAAAATTTTTCAAACAAAAATGCACTGAAACTATGTAAAAGGATGCCCCAATGCACGAGGCTCCTGCCACTCTTGAGTTTGGGAAGGGTCAGAGGTATGCAACCTTACCCCTAGCATGAAGAGGCTATTTTACTATGTACATGGCATTAAGAGAAAACAAGAGGAGAAGCTAGAAACAGAAAAGATTGTCGATAAGCAACTCCACTTCTAAAGTCATGAAAATATTCCATATCGAACTTCATTTGATCAGCAAATTCCACTCTTTCCAGTTGATGACCCCTCCACCATCAAGGACATCATAATTCTGATTGGATCTCGATATGTAATGATGGTCCAAATGACAAGAGGTGCCCTATGGAACTTGTCTTTGAGATACATAAACTATTTTCACATTTTGGTTGGTCAGAAAAGCCCATCAGTACTACTGGTTCTCACCATCCTTTCAAATTCAAGGATTTGTTCCCTAGTGTAACAGGGAAATTTTTGAGTCTCCCAAAAAAAAATTGGGCTTTCACTTTTTACTTAGATTCTGGTGGAATTTACAATAGCATAAACCAGTATTTTACTACAACTATGTATTAAGGACTTCAAATTTGACTGATTTTCAACTTATGTATCAAATCAACCCAATGGGCAAACCCTAAAGCCTTAGAGTCAAGGAAAGATGGCAAGGAAAGAAAGAAACAGAGAAAGAAGCAGAATTATATCTAGCAGAACATCTGAAAATTACAGCATTTTTTTTTCCTTTTCTAAGATCCTATTTTATTCCTTCGAAGTCTTCCTGATGTAGGTAGAATTTTACTGAATTTCACCACAAGGAATATAACAGCACCTGCCTCAGATGAGACATGGAGAAAAAGGCTTTTTTTTTTTTTTTTTTTTTGGAGAGGGGGGGGGGTTGTTGTCAGTCTGCATATTATAATTTCTCTTTAATTATTCTAATTTTTTGATCTTTATTTATGTATGCATGGTCCTCACTTAAAGTCTGCCCACTCATAAGCCTACTTCATTCAATGAGTGGTTCACACAGCCTAAAAGCTGGTTCAGTTAAAGATAAAAGCCTACCTTCACCTAAAAACTAAACTAGATCAAAATGAAACAGCATTGTTGCCCATCTACTCTCACTTGTTCAACCAACATACCTAAAACATTACTAAATACCCCTAAAAAAATCAGTATCATAATTATTATATTGCTGCTGCTGATGATGATGATCATTATGATGAGACCCCAAGCCACCAGAAAAAATAGGACCAAAAATGGGCTGTCAGACAAATGTTTCAGTCTCTCTTAATCCCAAATCTGCAATCTTCCACTAGAGCTTCATCAATTTCTTCTCATCCCATTCTGTTTGGACTTTCTTTCATTGCCCAATTGATGGAGGTCCAATCAAAGCATCTAAAAGAACTTATTTCAGATGCAAATTTGGAAAGCTAGGAACTATATATTAGCATTTATGTGTGTATTTTTTTCAAAACATGAAACTTGTTCTGCATTTAAGATAGTCTTTTTCTAAGTACCTATCTTTTGACTTTGTGTGTTTGGGACTTGTTTTACATTTAAGCTAGTCTTGTCCTAGGAACTCATTACTTGGTATTGTGCCTTTAAAAGGATTCTTATTGTAGTTGTAAAGGGGCAGTTCGATAAGTAAATTCAGAAAATTACCAGTATTTTCAGTCCTTCTAAGATTTGTCTCCATCTTTCTCTTTCTCTCTCTCTCTTCTCCTTCTCCTCTCTTCTTTATCTTTCCTCCTCTCTACCCTAAATTTCCTCTTTCTCTTTCTAACTACTTTCCTTCTCTACTAGTTCTACACCAGTTCTACATCACCAACATTGTGACAAATTCAAGACATGCTGCTTAGTTTCATTAATCTTAATTTCCTAGCAGTAAAAGAGAGCTCAAGCAGTCTTAGTTCTATTCTAAAGATTTATAGACCTTGACCATGTAAATAAGTCCCACTTTTTACCATGGAAGTCCATAATTTGAAAAGTATCCTTCACAAGTGAACATGAAAAGCAGCACATATTATTAAGAAATGGCATGCTTTAATTACTTGGGGCATGAAAACTTCTCAAAACAAATTAGCATCATATTAGCCATAATTGTTTGGTTTGTCGGCAGGGAAATATGAACAGTGTTGAACGTAATTCAGCAAACCATTCATTTTCTTTTGTGTTAAGGTTGAATTAACATTTTCATCCTGTCTTTTGAACATTTCCTTTTGCATTTGTCAACTGGCATTAGATTAGAAAACGCATCACAAAAATGAACCAGGCCCATATCCCTCAATACATACCTTACAAGATAGGGACTATTACATGGCAACCCTTGCAGGTGTGCCCTATATGTACCATCCCATGCTGCTGGGTTCACCCTTTTCTTTTCCTTTATTTTCCTTGCTTTTGGCCAATTGAATTAGTAGACCATGGTGACCTTGTATGCTGTAAATACCATATAGGATGGTGCCCAGTATGGGTCCTTATCTTGATTTTTAAATCTTTGGTTTTACAACATGCTCGTAGTTAATTTTTGGAACAGAAGAGAAAATCGTCTTGCATCTATTTGGCACCAATACAAAATCCTGCATAGCCACTTGATCCAACTCATGTAATGTCTTCCTATCCCATTAGGATTCCTTGACCATAAACTTAAGGCCCACAACCTGCTGAAACCGCTTCTCATCCTCCTTGCTCTTAATAGCATGAAAAGTTAATACTCCACTTATCCATCAATAAGCTATTGTTTAGGCCACAAAATCAAAAGACAAAATGTTGAATTCTTGATCCTCTAATCAAACTCCACTGGTTGATGCTAAGCCCTTCAGAGGGAAAAAGTATCTCCAGCTGTCAAAAACATTTCATACCATGCTTCACTAGGCAAATATTGTTATCTATTAGAAATAGATAATAATGTCATGATACAAAGCTTATTTCAGAAGAACAATAAGTTACTTGACTTATTACCCTCAGTTTTTATTATATGCAAAAACAATTTTAGACATGCAAGAATATGTTAAGGGCCTCTTCGATCACCAATTTAGCTCCTATTAAACAAATAGATTCATAATGCATACTGAGTCTGCAGGCATTTATACAACATATGAATGGAGATATTATCAGCTAACTTTACACATTATATGGTTAAATAGACACTTAGTTGATTGGTTATTTTGCACATGATCAGAACACAATACAATTCTTCCAGTTAGATCAGAAAAATTATAAAGAACAAACCTCCACAGTTTGAAGCTCCTTGAGAAGAGACTCCGATGGGTTTGTAATTGTCTGGATGATATGCGTACGCTGTGAAATAAAATTTAACATAAACTCCAGTCAAAGTGATGTCAAATCATTTGCCACAAGAATAGATATCAAGTTTGTCTTAATGTGATCTATTCACAATATAGAAAACAGGACTCACATAGCTATTTACAAGTTTCTGAAGTCCAAATTGTGCTTTCCCCAGCATCAATAAAGCCCTGCCTGCATGCACAATCAAATTCAAAATGCTTATGGCAATTCAAGAGGTAAAATACTTTTGACAATTTGAAAGACTGAGACAAGTCTATCTTTCTCACTTCAATATATAAAATAAGTAACTTTTAAATCATTCCACATAAATAGAATGTTTAAAATGAGCAATCTGGTAGACATGCTGCTGGCAAGATACCAGCACTCAAAATAATAATGGCTTCTTAAACTATCACATTTCAGAAAGTGCACCCAGATACCAGCAGATAAACCAGAAGATAAGAAAACTTTAGGAATTCCAAAGAACTATTCCAATCTACATTCAGTTATTATCAAGATCTTCATTAAGTCATTTTTGAAATATTCAATATTATATTCTTACATACAACAAGAAAAGCTGTTGGTAAAATTAATTAGACTGCATCAAGAAAGGAAACATAAGAATTCAGTTGACTCACCACTTTCCTCGTCATCAGTCAATGCAGTTTTCTCAAGCAAACATGTGCCCATTTCCTGCAATGCTTCTGAGAACTCTGCAAAAAATGTGAACATCTAAGAGTAGCTCAGCTAGCAAAGGTTCTTGCTTTCATTTATTTTCACAAGTGCTTGGATGGTAAAGACTGATCATTTGCTACGGTGAACTCAACTTTGGAAAGTTATGACGTAATTTATTCATCAGACATATGAACCCAAAATGAAAAAGGTGAAATTTCTTGAGTATATATGGCATTCTTGGAAAGTTACAGAAGAATGAACATAAAATAATTAAATTTGAGTATTCCAGTTACATAGCTTGCCCTGGATTTGCAATTTAATATAATGTAAATTGTATGGGATAGAAGAGAGCCTAAGTACAGCATAAAGCAATGTACCATATGCACTATTTGCAGTGGCAGCTGCTGCAGAAAGTAAGCTATCATAGCAGCTCCTCATAGCTTGCATGTCCTGCAAACACCAAACATCCAGGTGTGTGAGCTGAAGGCATGAGTTTAAAAGAAGAAAAAGTATATTATTCTTTTAGGCTAGCTCATTGTTTTTCAGCAGGCTATGTGAAGATTGCTTTGTTCACTCAGACCATTTTGAAAGAATCTCCATTGATTCTTCTTCTTACAATATAGAATACCTCTCAATGCCCACACTGCCCCCCCCCCCCCCCCCCCCAACAAAAAAAAAAACAGTGCAATTTAGTCCAACAAATATCCCTTCCAAATCTGTCATAAAAATATGAAATATTGGCCATATATTGTATAAAAATGATATGCAGACAATGTGGACGCTGAGCTTCCTCGTTTGTTAGAATGGTCAGACTTAATATTGTGGGTGATAAAAAGGAAATTTTGAGGCGTGTCGTTAAAAAATACAAGGATTCAGGTTCAGGAAAAAAAACAGTCTAAAATTGTTCCACCTAATACTCCAGGGGAAGGTCTAATTGTTGCTGCCTGGAATTACCTGTCCTACCTGTGACACTTGTTTCTATTATCAAGGATAAGAGTTCCCGGGGAGAATACAACAGAGTTGAAGCTTGCACCTTTCTGTCCCTTAGATAATGAAATGAGTTTTATTTAGTTTTGAAAAATATAAAGATTAAGCACGTAAAAACTTCAACTTTGACGGGCAGGACACGCTGGGAAACAAATTGCATTAGATAAAAAATTTCAAAAGCCATCAAATTTCAGAGAGAATCGTGAAGGAAAAAGGACTCAAGGAGTCCTACTTCCTTCAACCAAACAACCTAAATTAATACCCTAATCAGTCCAAAAGACAAATTTCGACAATTTGAGCTCCAGTAAGACGATCTAGCCCATGCCACCTAACTAATTATACTTTAATCAGTTCAGCAAACTACAAATAAGGAAAGATAAGAGCAGCGACCAGTTTAAACAATTTAGAGCTTCTCTTTTATGTGCATCAAAAAATTAAATGAAAACCAGAGAAATTTCAAGCTGGATGCGGAACATCGCAATAAAAATCCCATCTTTTCTGCTAGTTTCCGGACAAGGAGATCAGATCACCACAAAATTCAGAGCAAAGACCTTGGGGAGGGAGGAAGAAGAGCGTCACCTGGGCGGCCAGGACGAGCTCATCCAGCTTCGCCGGAGGGTCATGGTGCTCCCTCTTCTCTTTCGCATCGTGCCGGTGGAGCACGAAGCCTCGGAGCTTCTTCAGAGGCGACTTCATCTTCCCTCTTGCTTTCTCTCTCAGAATCCCAACAGAAAATCGAAATCCCCCAAGACGACAGAGAGAGGAACGAGGGCAAGTCGGAGAAAAAGAGATTGAAGAGGAGAAGATTAGGGGGAAGAAGGGAAGAAAAGGTCTCCTTTTTCTTCTCTCCGGTCGGAAACCCTGGAAAGACCCAACTGGGAGAACAAAGAAGAAGCAACCCCTCTCCCTCTCCCTCTCTCTCTCTCCCCCTGCCCCTTCCCCTCTCTCTCCCCTTTGCTTTTTATTTCAGGGTCTGGTCAAAGGACATAAATGGTTGCCTGTAGAGGGGAGAGAGAGGGGTCCAAGAATAGCATAAAGGTGGAACCTTTCACCTTTTATCATGTTATTTTAATCTTTTTTTTAATGATATAATCTGGTATGCAGCTTAGAACTTGGGAAATCCAATTGCAGTTTACTACTTCACACACGATTTGACAAAAAATACCAGCTGATTAGTGACCAAATTAACTCTGACTCCATTAAACTCAAAACTACTGTCATAATAACTTAGATTGCAAGACTAGTAATTTCTTGCTAATAACTAATGAAAATTTATTAGCTCCTTTTCAACGTTGATAATGAAAATTTAATAATATTTTATTTGATCCATCATTGAGATCTACTGCATTTCGATAAACATAAAAAAAAAAAATGAAGTAAGAGATGAAACAGTGTAAAAGAACCATATTTAGATCTATGACTCATAGAAAATAAGTCATATATTACATCATATATATATATATATATATATATATATATATATATATATATATATATATATATATATATATAACTTCGGCTTTAAGTTTAGAAAAATTAACTAAATTTGATCGAAAATATTTATCGCATTAGCTTGCTCTTTTCTTTTTGTCTAATCATCATCATGCATTCGGTCTCTCCGAAGTATCTTGGAAAGTAATTCCAGACGCGGAGAAGGACAGAAGATGGATGGATATAAATGTAAAAGGGGTTGCAGTGGTTAAGACCTCCTCAGCGATCGTAGAGCTTATAATAATTTTGCTTGCCTTGTTGTCCGGTAAAGGCAAACGCGGTGTGTTGACCGCTGACTGACCACCGTTTTCGCCTTCTTCCAAGATCCCAATCACACTACCTCCCTCCCTCCCAGAAGGGCCGGTCAAATCTGGAACTGGACCAGACCAGAAATCGCTGGTGGGTCAATCATTCATCCAAGAATTCGCTCATCATAATACAATCATGCATGATCTCATGCACTGCTCACCAAACTCAGTGTCTGAATTTGTTAAGCTGACTGCATCTTGTCTCATATGGTTATAGCTTTGACATGACCGGATTATGGCACATGCAATGCACCCATGACAGCAGTTATGAATGTCAATACCTCATTTCTTTAGAACTTTTGATTTAAGATTTTTCAATGCTTGTTCAAAGATATCATGATCAAAATATGAATCCTGCAAGTCAAAACCATTTAAAATTATGCTTGCATGTTTGTATTTATTTTTGTTCTTGTTGCCTATTGTCTTATCATAGACTAATGATATCTTGTTGCAACTATTACAATGCAAGCGTAATACTCTAGCATTGGAACAAGCAATTGACCCTTGCTTGTAAGCAATGTGCCAATCACATTATTGGCCCCATTAGAATGATATTTCTTTCCTTTTTCCAAAATAGATCTTAGGACCCAAGCTTCTTATTAATATAAATTAAATCAATCAAGAGTATTATCATTGAGTGCTTTATAAGCATTTGAATGATAAAAATATGTTAATAATCAATTTTTTTTTCTTTTTTTTTAATATTGAATGTTTAAGTTGTGTCAAATGTGTATATTTTCCATGAGCTCTACCTGTTTTTATAAAATTAAATAATATAATTATATCTTAATAATTGAACCCCACCAAAACTGTTTTTATCTCTTATGGCACTTATGATAATCATTTTTTCTCAATATCAAAATTATTTCAAATGAAGTAATTAAAGCAATAATATTTACGGTCAAATTATAGAAAATAATTTTGTTCATTAGATTTATCTTACTTGAGGAGATGGACCTAATAACTCATTAGCTTGAGTTGCTTCAAATCCAAATAGATCTCGATTATTTTTTTTAATACAAAAAAATAAAAAATCCGTTAGCTCAATAGGAACTAATAAAAATACACTAGCTCATTTTAACTAAACAAATTTATTATAGGTTAAAAACATGCCGATACTTATATTGCCAAGCAAATATCTAAATAATACTTATCTATTATTTTGTTACAAGTATTGCACAATGAACATATAGTTACAAAATAATAATTTTATTTTATTTTAAGTTTTTATCAAGCGATTTCAAGTTATAAAATAAACTTTATTTCACATCTACAATATTAGTTAAAATAAATAATATTTTATTTCAATTTTTCATCTAAAATTCAGTAATTGGTTATAAAATAATATTTTCTTTAGTAAATAGTGATTTAAATAAAAAGTATGTTGTTTTGTTATTGGCCAATAAATATATATGATTCTTTTAATCTAAAAATATTACTTTTGTTCAATAACAATCATTATAAGTGCCATAAAATTTAATAGGGGTTTGATAAGTTTCCAATATTATCAAGTAATTAATCATATTATAAGACCATTGATTATTATTAAAGAAAAATACAAGGGTGAAATGAATATTATCTATTATTTTTGATAGAAAGGTGGCATTTTCATAATCCTTGTGGATAAAAATAGTAGAATGAGATAGCTAACATGCAACAATAGAAACGAACATATATATATATATATATATATATATATATATATATATATATATATATTTAACTAGTAGACTTAAAAGTGGCTAAACTAATAAGATTGAAATTTTAATTTATTTTGTTGTAATATTTTCTTAATTATGAAGTGATTATATCTTATTTTTTAAATTAGAAGTTTTTAATGTTTGATACCTAGCATATACATTCGCTGTTACAACTAACGATAAAAAGAGAAAAAAGAAAAAGTTGACCGGTATAAGTATAAAATTGATAAATTTTCTTACATGGTTGATGATAAGATCTTAGTTGGCCACATAACTTGTAATTTTTCAATAAGATAAAAAGTTGGAAAGATGGATATGGAATCACCTGTCATCGGGGAAAACATAGTAATTAATGAATATTTTTCATATAATTCAAAGTAAAAGCTCATCTTGAGACATTGAAAAGCATGGCAAAAAATTATTTTTTATAGTAATATTATTTTTCATTTTTAAGAAAATAATTTTTATTATATTTATTTTAATAAAGTAGTTCATTCTAAAGCTGAAAGTTGGATGTTGGGTTAGTATAGTTAATTAGTCTTAAAGAAGTTAGTTGACATCGTTCCTCATTCGAGACAAGTCTATAGTTCAAAATTTGTAGGTGGCATCTAATCATTTCTTGCGTGCTCTTTCTATTTATCCATCTAAATAGTAAACTTGATTTGTAGGCCATTTTTTTCATTGAGCTCTTAAAATAATAATAATAATAATAAAAAAGACATTAAAAGTTAAAAAGATGTTGTACAATTGAGATTCTTAAATATGGATAGAAAAACCAATGAATAAAATTTGTGAAGTTCTCTTTTGAATAAGATTCAAAGATGATTAATTAAAAAATAAAATTATAACATAAGGCATATAATTAAGTAGGGATTCGGCAATTCTAAAAGAAGCAAGAACTACTAATATGAACAGAAAAGCTAAAAAAGTTAGCTAATCTCCATAAGCCATAACTTCAATATTCATAGAAGAAGGGAGAGGAGTGCATGCTTATATTTTTAAAATCTTAGATATATGCTCACTTTTTATCATTTTTCACTTTAACTAGCATTTTTTTAGTCATTGACCTTTACCATTAAGGTGCTCAAGTTATAGCCGTTTCCTCAAGCTGATGGAGGTTTAACTAGTTTATCCATGAAACCCCCTTGGATGCATCAATTCTTTTAATCAAGTCCCAATCTCCTGGCTCCCATACTTTCTAGTACCTTGACTTACTTAAATAGAATCAGGAGAGCAGGACATCTCTTATATCTTATATTAGCTTGAAAAAGAAGCGAAAGGCCCATATTTGGCCACCTCTCTTTTCTCTCTCTCCCATCACTCCAGTATACAGAGACAAGGGAGATGATAATATATTTCCAATAGTCAGCAGCCACCAAGCTTTGTGTAATTAACTATTAACACATGTTGAAGATGAATTAACAACGACTTAGCCTTGATGTCGGCCATGGCATATACAAGGGGTGAGAGTAGATACCGTGGAAGGTCAGCTAGGTTAAAGTTTCTAGCTTTATTTTTTTTAACCCTTTTTATCTCAGATAAGCCAGCAGATTAAATGGTTGAATTGTCCGATTTGAATGATTGAAATGGTTAGCCTTGTCTAGCTAGCTAGAAGATAGACTTCAACATGGTAAAACTTTGGGGGACAAATATTTTGCGATCCCTCAACCTATATGCCTCACAAGGATGTCAATCTCAAACTCATGAAGTGGAGACCCATCCCACCTCGTTATATTTAGGACAAGAATTCTTCACCTGAGAATAGGAATAGTGATGGAGATGAAAATAAAGATGGGATCGGAATAAATATATTTCCATCTCATTTCATTCCACCCTCATTCTATGGTATCCATACTTAGTACTATAATATCCTTATATATTTTTATATTTACTACACTATTCTTCTAATTTTCGTTGAAAATTCATATATATTATTAGAAAATGAATAAGAGGACTAGAAAGGGATGAGGCAGGGATTTATCATTCCTCCCGTGGTGGGAATGAGGATGAAAAGAGTCTTCATTGTTTATGAGGATAAAGTGAGGATGGAGATAAAAATTGATCCCCAATCCATTTCATTCCATTGCTATCTTAGGGTCTATTTGGATCTTTAGAGGGAAAAAAAAAAGGAGGATAAAGAGTGAGGAAAGAAAAAAAGGAAAAGGGAGGGGAGGGAAAGATTGTTACCCTCTTCTTGTTTGGAAAGAAAGAGAGGAAAGAAGAGGAGGATAGAGGAAGGAGAAAGAAAGAAAGAAAAATTATATTTATAAAATTACAAATATATCTTTATTATAAAAGAAATTTAAATTAATTTATAAGAATAAAATTGAAAAGATGAGGCAAAAATTATAAACTCATTCCTTTCCCTCCTTACCAAATTTAATTTATTAAAAAAAGAATAAAAGAAGAATGAGTAAACTCTATTCTATTTTATTATTATTTTTTATTTTTTTTAATAAATAAAGGTTCATACGGCTCAGCCTACTAGTTGGAGTGATGGGCTGATCGATCCCTTGGGCCAACCTAAGCCTAATCCAACTCTGTTCAAGGCTTTAAATAGCCCCTGCCAACCCCGAGACGATATTGCGGCCCGGCCCAGCCCAGCCCAGCCCAGCCCCCGCCCGGCCGATGCACCCCCTAATGGCCGATGGGAGGAGGAACTCCGCAGCGGAGAATTGGTTAGGGTTCGACATGGCGCTCGCCAAGGTTAAGGAGATCGCCTCCTCCGCTCCCATCGTCATCTTCAGGTGCGAGTCTCGTCTCCCACTTTTTCTCCCCCTCCTTCGAATTCGATCGTTTCCTTCTTCTCCTGTTGAATTCAGTGTTCTTTTCCCCTTTCTCGGTGGTTTTCTTTTTGAGCTCTTTGTTTTGATTATCTGGTGATCGGTGCTCGGTCCGATGGCGGGCTGGGAATTCGGGGGTGGTTTTATGGTATTGGAAATTAGGGTTTATGCCTTGAAATGCGGCCGAGAGAGGGCCACCGGGCGTGGGGAGGAGCTGCGAGGCCGAGACATGGGCTTTTTTTCCCTTCGTTTTTGTTTTGAGGGAAGGTACGAATCCTTGGATTGCTGAGTGAAGCGTGGCGTGGACGGGTCGTCGTTGTGCGAAAATTTTGCTTCTTTATATGCTTAATCGAGGAGGGGGATACAATATTTTGTTAAATTGATGGAACGGATGGAATGGCAAAGTTTGGGGAGTTGGAACTTATATTGAGGAGATATAGGTTCGAATCCATCTTCAGGAATAAAGGCAAGGATGCACCACATAAGTCCACAGAAGTATCTGTTTTAATTGAAAACTGCCCTCTATGAGGGCTGGAGAGTTTCCTGTAACTCGTGCATTTTTGTACAGGAAAAAGCTGCATTACTATTTGATTCTGTTATTTCTGAAGCTTAGCCAATGAAAGCGAGAGATGTCAAAAGTTATGTAGGTCTGCTCTTTTGATGGCTTCTTTGGCCGATAAGTTTTTTGCAAGCCACAGCGCCAAATGAGAAGCTAGAGATGTTAAAACTTCTTGAGGATTGCCCTTCTTTTTTTTTTTTTTCTATAAGAAAATATAGAAACCAAGCCAGGTGGCTTATTATGTTATTTTCCATGGTTCTAGAACCTTTGTCCAGGGATATGTGTCACTGTAACATCCACTCCATGACTTTGCAGTCAAAGGAAGCAAAAGTTGAATTTGTTGAAGGGCTTGACATGAGAGTGTCCATTTATAGTCAAAACAAAAGCATCAGTGGGAAAAGATTTCCATGCTTTTTTTAAGGAGAAAAAGCTTATAAAGCACATTTTGCCATCTTCTTATTGAGTTTGTCCTGTATCAGAAGCCTCTCCAACAAGCAGCATTTTCAGGGAAGTAAAAACAACACTTGTTGTACCCTCATTAATCTAACACTTTTGTTATCTGATCATACCATCATAACTGAAAACCAGGGGACATGAGAGTAAATGAACTATATAAATAGTCTGTAACCTGAAATTTGAGTGTGCTGTAGTTATCAAACAGATTCTAATTAAAAGTTCAGAAAAGGTTGGAAGTGAGCTGGCTGGCTCATTGACTCTGAACATGGTTAAAACAACATGTAGATGATCATACCACATATAAATGTCAGGTCTGGTCAAAGGAGGACATTACTGAGATTTTGGTGGTAGGAAAGGCTTGTAATTTTGTTGCTTGCACAGGATCTGTCTGGCATGCAGAATTACGTAATGTTAGCATTTACTTGTCCCCAGTTCCCTTGTATGAGCCTTAGCCCTATAACTTGTGCGAGCCTTAGCCCTGTAACTTGTGTTGAAGTTTAATTCCGCATATTTTCTTATTTTCTGACGCCAACTATACAATTTTCAAATCACAACACAATAAGATCTTTTGTTAAAATTATCAAAGAATAATCAAAATTCAAATTAAATATTCGATATTCAACTTTAGCAAGAGATTAATTTTCATTATTCAACTAGCTTTCTCCAGTCTATATGGGTTCATATTGATGGATTGGGGTACAATTGAAGGACTGTCTCTTTATTCTATGTCAACCCTTGGCGAACTGGTAATCTATTCCTGGTTATGTCAACTCATGGCAATATAGGTGTTTGTCATGAAACCTATGTAAAGAACAGCTGATGACAAAGTTGACCAGCCTGATTAGAAAGAGGAATTTCTCACATACAAATTTATTTCTTTTAAAAGCAAGAATGTAAATACCATGTTTGGCCTTTATTGCAAAGTTACTTTCTAAAGGCCAAATTAGATTTTAAATAAATCTAGGAAAAAGGGATAGACTACCTAATTGTTGAAATTTAGTATGAGCTACTTTTATGTGGGTTTTTTTTTTTTTTTTATAGATAGGTAAAATTTATTTTAGGATTTCTTAATTTGGTCAGCTACCAAGTCAGCTTGCTCTCTATCATCTTGAACATGTTATGGCTAATTATAGATTAAAAAATAGAGATCTTGACTTTTGATTAGTATTTGAATGTCATGGTGATGATGCACTTAAGCTAGGTAATTGTCTTAACAACCATATTTCAACAACATAGATCAACTTTATTTTATGTTTTAATCATTAATTACTTGGAATAATTAACATTGCTATGCCACACTCCCTCTCCTATGAAATGTGAAGAATGGGGAGGGCTTGAAATTCATATTTCTTGGTTGAAGGTAAAAAAGAAAAAGTAGGTTGATTTAATTGAGGCAACATGGTGAATTCTGCCTACTTCATTAATATTCAAGCTTGCAATTTTTTGTTGGTAGGGAAGTAAGTGGGTCAGGTTGGATTGGAATTGACACACCCAAGATCCAATCCTGTCAGAAAACTGAACTCAAGCCTAATCCATTTCCACTCGGATTGGATAGGATCAGATGTAGGATTTCTTTACTAATTTATTGTGTCTTTAGGTCAAATAGGGAGAAAATGATCCAAATGCTAGCCATAAGAAATATGCGTAAACAAGCTACTTATATTAGAAACATGTTATGTAAGAATAACATTTAAACAATGTGTAAACTTTAACACATTATCAACGATCTACTTTACATAAGATTTCATTGATGACCATATATGAATTACAATCAATAAAAACCTATGAATGAATAACCACATAAAAAATAACATTTGAAGTGAAAAAAGATGTTAGATTCAAGAAAGTCTAAAAATAGTGTATATTAATTTTTGATCAGTTTGGGCTGGTTTGGGATACATAGTGGCTGAAACAAAATCACTAACCCATATTTGAAATGTGCCAAGTTTCTTCAATTCAATCCTAATCCAAATAATGTCAGTTTGGACAAGGCTGGACTATTTTGGGGTCAGTTTTGGATTTGCAGTGGGTCAACAAATCCAATTGCAGCCCTACTCGTAAGTGGCCATATTTAGTGGACATGGTTTTCAAATGGTATCTATACTGCCGCCCACATCAATTGAGGACAAATTGAGGAAAGAACGACTTAAATGGTTTGTACATATGCAATATAAACCGAGAAATGCACTTATGTGGAGGAGTGATTTGATTTATGTAAAAGGAAAAAAAGTTAGAGGTAGACCAAAAATTTCATGGAAGGAAGTGATAAAGAAAGATTTAAAATTTTTGCATCTTATAGAAAATATGACTCAAAACCAAACCGAGCTGAATGGAGAAAAAGGATTCATGTAGCTGACCCCAATCAGCTTGGGATTAAGGCTTTGTTGTTGTTATTATTGTTTGTATATGCTGCCGCTCAGATGTTTTGATTTTTTTGTTTTTCAATATTTCAATCCTCATCGTACTATTGGTAATCCTAGCTGCGTGCCAACACTTGAGATAAAGGGAAGAGGTGGACAGTTTTGGTTTCAATAATTCAAGAGCCTTTTTTAAGACAAGTTATTTGAAAACTTATATGTTTGGGTGTAGGTATTGGCTTTGCTCCTTGATATTATAAATTTCATGGTTTCATCTACTTCTGAGCTTTCCTTCATTGACTTTTTACTTTTACTCAGTTTCTGGAACTTGTCCCGAACCTGTTCCTAATTTTAGTTGGAAAAAGAAAGCTTGATCTGAAAATTAGATTGTCATTTATGGGAAACGTGATGTACCAGAATATCAACTTGATTATTTTATTCTGAAGTCTTCAACAATTCTGAAGGTTCTCATTCATTTAGTGCCAGCTTATTGCTTTGGCTGTTGATGTTGATTCATTGTTTTTCACGAACATGTAATTCATCCTTTTTACCTTCTGAGGCTTATGAATTTCTAACTGTTTCTGGTGGTTGCAGCAAGACATATTGTGAATATTGCAAGCAGGTCAAGCAATTGCTAGCACAACTAGGGACAAATTATAAAGTGATTGAATTAGATGTTGAAAGTGAGTAGAAGTTCTCGATCAATTTCATTCTGGAAATCTTCAGATTCTGCATGCTTGTTGCTGGTGCAGAATTGATCTCTATTGTCCTTGTTTATCTGCAATATTCTTTATTGTTTTCCTTTGGAAGATCTTGCGAACACTAGTACATGATTTATCATGCAGTGTGGATTGATGCTTGTTTTATTTCTTTTCTTTGTGGGTTATACCCTGAAATTTTTATTAAGTGCAAAAAGATGCCTTTCTCATTGAGGCAACAGAACAGATTAAAATACAAGGGTCTATAAACTTTTATCAGATCTGGCAGAAATAGGATGTAGTCATTATATTTGATTCTTTTAAGGAAGTTTTTAAATCCTATTGGATAAGGCCGTTTTGGTTTTTTCATGGAATGGGACATGCTACTGTCCCGCTCCATCCTGACACTTGTGAGAGGAGTGTCCTAAGACACATTGGTTGGGACATTGGAATGATGGCGAGACGGTCCTATCCTTACATCTGGGACAGCAACTTGTCCTAGCGTCTCAGAGGATGTCTTGTCGGGACCTGAAATGGTAAAACCATGCTTTTTAAGTGTTGCCTTAGATTGTAATAACTACAGAGGATAACTTCATTGTGGCACCTGTTTGTTTCTTTACGTGAGGCGATGAAGGATTTAAATACACTGACATGGCATGTGTTGATACATGCTGTGCTGTGTTGTTAAAGTAGGTTGTTTGGCTCAACACTGAGCAGTAATGAGCCATGAAGGTCCATGCCTAGTAAGCACTGGTTTCTATGTGCCAGCACACTTGGTACTTGGCACTTGGCACTGACCTAGTGCTAGGTGCTGGTGTTGGCCCGGCATGGACTTAAAACCACAGTGGTAATCGATCAGGATATGTATGCATAGGAAATATTTTGGTTCCCTTGGATGGCAGGATTCTCGCACTAAGACTTTGTCTGGATTTGGATGCTTTAAAAATATAGAACCAGGCTATATTACTAGTGTTGCCCCAATAGTCTCTCATTGTGCTATACGCTATTTTCCTTAAATTGCACGTTGTAAATAAAGCTGCAAAGTAGCACTGCAACTTTTTGGACTTCGCTTAATCAAACTTGATGCCTTCATTCCTTATTATATTACTGTAGGTTTTTTTTTTTTTTGCCTGGGGGGCGGGGGGGGGGGGCATGAATTTGGTCATGGTCTTATAATCACCTTCTACAAATGAGGTGAAACGATTTTGTCCTCTTCTTCAACAAATGATTGAATTGTATCAGTATATGTCCTACTTATTTTATTATATTATGTTCAAAGACTGTTCTAGTTGGATCTTTTTTTTTTTCTGTTTTCTATTTCTTCTGTTATTTTTCTGACTGGCTTGATCTCATTTATGAAGGTGATGGAACTGCACTACAATCTGCACTATCAGAATGGACTGGTCAAAGGACTGTTCCAAATGTTTTTATTGGTGGAAAACATATTGTTGGTGGTGATGGTACATTCCTTAGTCACTGATCTCTTTACAGTTCATAAATGTCAGAGTGATATTTCATCCATGAATATTATATTTCCATCTTTTTTCTGATTGAAGGTTTTGATTCTTAACATTATTGAATTCATTAGCCATTTCATTGAGAAGCTTCTTGCATTTGACCATCCAAATTCAGTCATGCGGCATATTTAAACAAAAGGGATGTGTCACAGCACTTAAGAAATTGTTATTTGTAATAGGGGTTTGCTTCTTACATGAGGTTAACATGCATACAGTTTTAGTAAAGTTAAGATTAGCAGGCACCTTTTAGACCTTATGTAGTGAATAAAAATGAATGCACATGGGTAATTATGTAACATATAGAAAATATTACATACTTAAAAATAACTTTTTTTCCCTTTTCCCCCTTGAATTCTTTCATACAATTTTAGTAAAATTAAGCTTAGTAGGCACCCTTTAGTGTTATGCGGAAAATAGAAATAAATACACATCGGTTATACATAGAAAATTATTACATAATGCAAAAGAAAAACCCTGTTTTCTTTTTGGTTCCCCCCTCCAATTCTTTCTTATGTCTAGTCATTCACATTCTTCATCAGAATCTTCATCTCAATTGGTTAAGGCTTTATCTCTTCCTACTCTTTGACAAAAATCTGTTACCTCTGAAAGTTTGAAAACATGGTTTCTGGTGTTTTGGTCAGTTTTTAGCAATTTTTATCGGAATTTAGAAGAGGTCTAGAGGCACATGCCATGCAAAGTAAATTCTATTGCTTCAGACCTGTGAATATATTGTTTTGGTGGTTTTGACTAACAGTTTCTTTTTTAATCTATCACTTAAAAAAAAAAAAACCACAAAGGATAGGAAGATCATGTGGTACACTGTTGAGGGTAATATATGATCATATAATTAGGTAAAAATGTAATAAACGTGAATCTATTTCTATGATAATCAAACATTTTTTAGAAAAATAATGTGGTACATCATTTTAGAATATAATATCTGATTTTATTATTCAATAATAATTTAATGAATAAGAATCTGTTTCTATGAAAGTTACCCTCCCCCCCCCCCCCCCCCGAATAAATAAACATGCATCAAAAATTTGTTTCATCTATTTTTTGAAACCTAACATCACCATTGCTTTTAAATTTTCTCAAATTTCGCCAAATCAGAATTTAATTCATGAGAAATCTTCATGAAATTCAAATAAATGAAAAATGACAAAAATATATTGTTTTGGTTGAAATTTTGTATTCATGAAAGCAGAGGCATTTGTTTTTGGTTTTAGAATTCAACCAAAGTTTAAAACCATTTAGTTGTTTCTCAGCTTCATGCTATCTTCACCATACATGGCTTTGGTTCGACAACTGATTGCTCCTTACTTTATTTTTCACAGCTTCCACTAATAAATTTCCTTGTGTATTGTAATGTCACTTGTTTACCCATTGCCAACCTCATTCTTCCGGTAGCTACAACTTAGTCTATATGCATGGACCCTCTTTACTACCCATCGGTCTTAATTGGTATAAAATGTGTGGCCACACTGTTATCCACTAGAATCTGCCTGAAGTCTTACAATCCACAGAACTAGAGGCAAATTTTGGTTTTCCACTACAACCTGACCTATGGTGAATGTGTTAGGGATATGCAAATTAGTCTATTCAACATCCAATATGATTTGTCTAAGATAACAAAATTTTAACCAAAGAATCAAAAAAAGGTGGTGCATCTTTTGATTAAAAAAGATATGTGATTTTCTTATTTATATTTGAATTTATTTTTGGAAGATTACAAGCATTTAGAATTAAAGGGAAGTAATTAATGGTTTTGGCATTGTCCACTGGAAGTAGTTTTAGCTATAGAAGTTGTTTTGACCATAAGAAATGGTCACACAAGTTACTTGGCTCATGTTTTGAACTATGAGGGTAAATGTAACAAAAAAAAAAATGTGGGGGAGAAAGGGAAAGATGGCAAATTGTAGTTTGATAAAACCATGGTTTCAAATTTTGACAGGATGCCTCATGGGATACCAGGATGGATTAATGCCTCAAGTGTTGGGACAAGGACCATCCCACCCTCTTCTTAGTGTCCCAATTGGCATGTCTTGGGACATCTCTTGTCCTAAGTGTCGGAGCAGAACTGGATGGTAGTGCATCCTATTCCATTAAAAGACTAGGACAATTCTGTCTCACGACATTTAAAACCTTAGATGAAACAAAAATAAACCAAAGAGGGATTAAAAAATAACATTATTTTTTCTGTTATCTTGCAACAATAACCATAAAAAATAATCACATTTATGATTTACATGCATTAGAAGGGTGCCATTACTTAAAGCAACAGTGTAATTTATTTTATATGTTCTGCTTTGGTCATTCAGTACTTAATGCTTCGATTCTATCCTGTGTTTGCAGGAACAAAATCATTTATCACAAAGTTGTTCCAGGCCCTTGAAGATGGTTCAATTTCAGTAGCCAATGCAAACTTTGATGTCATCAAGAAGTTAGAGTTATCTCTGTCTCCCGCAACGGACACTGTACAGATGACAAGCTCGTCGCCAAAGGAAGAGATCCATTCTTCTTCATCCTCTCCACACGAAAGTGATCCTGAAGACAAGGAAATTAGTGATGATGATGATCGTAACCACAAACATCGTAGGCGGGAGGTTCGGCCACACTCTCTTGACAATGATGTTCATGCACTGCCTATAAGAAGGCCTAACAGAAAGCGAAACAAACCTTTTGAAAATGGGCAACTGTTTCTAGAAACTGATCCTCAGTCTAGTTTGGAAAGGGATGTCTCTTCAAAGTCAGATAAACGACGTGCTGGCCTGACACCACAGATGCGGGCTCCTCCTGATTCAAGCACCCGTGCTAGAGCAAACCAATTTCGCACTGATGCTGGTTCTCGTTTTGATTCATCTGCATCCACAGGTCATCCTTCTATAGGGAGGGGAAGAGGAAGGAATATTGTACCCTGGAGTCAACATGATTCAAGATTCAACCAATATGACTCTCTTGATTTTGCATCACAGATGGCTTCACAAGGACCACCTACACATCCTAGTCTGTATGTGGGGACAGGTTTACCAAGTGCTGCAAGTACGCAAAATACATCTTGGGGTGCATATGGGTTTATTCCTGGGATGAATAACAGAATTTTGGATCCACTTCATCCACTTGGTTTGCAAGGGACTCTTCAGCCCTCAATCAGCTCTCTATTAAATATTGGTATTCCACGTCAACGTTGTAGAGACTTTGAGGAGCGGGGCTTTTGCCTGAGAGGGGATATGTGTCCAATGGAACATGGTGTAAATCGAATTGTTGTTGAAGATGTTCAGGTTTGTATCTTTTTCTCAATCCAACCTTTTGCGAATACATGAGCATCAATGTTTTCTACTGCTTATTATATTTAGAAATATAAACTATCAACCATAGTTGTAAGAAAACATGCTTTTAAGAAAAGAACAGGAAAAAAAATCAGAACTTTCCAGTCATATGATTCTAGTGTTCTGTATTTGATTTTGGGCGCTGTTTTCCTTCTGCAAATTACATGGGCTGAAAAACTCATACCTTGGTCCATGTTTCTAGCATGATATGCCTGGTCAGTTCTTCCATTTGGGCCTTGCATGTCTGTCTTGTTTTAGTTAGGTTATTGTCCCTAGTGTGCTATTCTTCTGGTGGTTTTATGGAAGTATAAATTCTTAGTGCAGCCAAATATCACTTGCTAAGTGCTGACAAACTGTATCTGGTAGCAAGCATCTGCCATTCACGCACATGCAGTCAACATGATTATTTTGTTATGTACTACTTTGATATGTACTATTTTGAATATCTTTCATAACTCATAGATTCGATTTGCAGAGTCTGTCTCAATTCAATCTTCCTGTCTCAATTCCAAGTTCACATGCACTGGGAATTCAAGCTGGGGCAGGATCTTTACCTCCTGTTAGTGCATCTTCAAGCTTCTTGATAAGCAGTAAAGCTGCATCTACAAAACATAGCAAATCTGGAGTGACAGATGATGCATTGAAACTGAATGGAGTTTCATCTGCTTCAGGTGGTGCTGAAGCAGATGTATATGATCCTGATCAGCCTCTGTGGAACAACGAGCACCCTGAAACGTCAAGTGCACACTTGAGGCTTCCTTCACCAAACAATGATGATGGTACTTTATGGGATGCTGATTCTTCTTCTCACCAGGGTCTCAGGTTATCTGATGGCATTGAAAACGAACACCCTGGCAGAAGCTTTGCATCCAATGTTGGCTCTGTTTGGGGCCGGATTGGTCCTGGGAATAAGTCAGAAACTGGAAGGAAGGCTAATAGCAATACAACTGCGATAGTTCGTATTGGGAATGAAATGAAGGAAGATCAGGAGGAAACAATAACTGATACTCATGCTGCCACTCAAGGAAAGCGTGCTGCTAGTAAGGATATGGGTCCAAAAGCAACAGCTTTTCAAACTTTGCCAAGACTGCATGCAGATTCTGGACGCAATGGTGGTAGATCATCTCAGAAAGCATCTCGTACTCTCTATGTAAATGGTATTCCTCAAAAGAGCAACAGAAGGGAAGCTCTTCTTTCACACTTCCAGAAGTTTGGTGAGGTTATTGACATTTATATTCCGCTTAACAGTGAAAAGGCTTTTGTCCAATTCTCTAAGAGGGAGGAGGCAGAAGCTGCACTGAAGGCGCCTGATGCTGTAATGGGTAACCGTTTTATAAAACTATGGTGGGCCAACCGAGATACAATTTCTGATGAGGGAGATGGCAGTGTCCATAATAAGTCTATGCAATCTCCTGGTGTGGTGTCTCCCTCTGTTGCATCTCACTTATCCATTGGTGGCAGAGCTAAAGAAAATCTCCCATCTACAACTCCAAAGGGAAACAATGTTCTTGGAGCTGAAACATCTCTGCCTGCTGGTGGACCTCCAAAAAGTGTATCAGCAAATGATCCAAAAACAGTACCCCCTGGGCAAAAGAAGATGGAGGATCTGGAACTCTTGAAAGAGGAACTTCGTAAAAAGCAAGAAATTTTGGACAAAAAGCGTGATGAATTCCGGCGCCAATTAGATAAATTAGAGAAACAAGTAACTTATTCTTTTCTATTTAAATCTATCTTTTAGATGTTATTGTCTATTGTGTTGGAAAATGGAAATATGCACACTGTTTTCCGAGAATCAGGACTTTGTGAGAATGTCAAAGATATCTTCAAGAATCTGCAACATGAATGTATTTGTTTTCCTAAAACTTTTTTTATTGTTAGAAGAATCCTTTTCCCTATAAAATGCAATCTTCTTTGAATCTCCTCAAGTTTTTACTTTTCAAATTTTAAAGGAAGGACTCGAAGATTTCTACACTTACATGTAGTTGATTTGATTTTTCCATTTTACTACTTATTTGGTTTTTGATCTAAAAGCATTGGAATAAAAAGGATATCTTTTTAATAGTTTATGGATCCAAATTTACGGTATTTGACATTTTTACTGCAGGCAATTTCAAGTAAAAAAGGAGAAGTAGCTTCTGAACAGGCAGGTAAAAGGCAAAAAGTGGACATGGCTAATGAAGCAGCAAGGAAAGCTGCAGCCTCAATGCCGGCAAGCATCAATACAGTGGGGGCACATCAGGAAGCTGAAAAGACAGTGGAAAAGAGAAATTCTCCTACTTCATTTAGAGTCGTTCCTCCTCTACCTTCTGAGTTTGCAAATGTAAGTCTCTCTCTCTCTCTCTCTCTCTCTCTCACACACACACACACACACACACACACACATGCGCGTGCGCGCGAACACAGCATGCCTGTACATTGTGCTGGGAATACTATTTCAGCAACGGAAAATTTACCTTCTGCTTTGATACGAGGACATCTGCATTAATAGATTTGGAGGATAGCCAATTGCTATATGAGTGTGTTGTTATTTTTGTATCTCTAGGCTTTTTAAGAGGCATGCACCTTTTCTTAATACACACACTATATTATATAATGAGATAGGTATTTTCCAAAAGATTCTATTTGTAAAAATTGTTGACCAAAATGACATTAGATTTAGGCAACAAAACCTATTAAGAGATGCTATTTTTAAAGGGGAGAATGGAACATAGGCAATTAAATGTAATTCAATTTTGCTTGAAAAATTTTCTCCGATCTTAAGTAACATTATAATATGGACATATAATACATCATTATTTTACATATATATAAAGAGCTGGACTTGGCTGCAATCGAATGTAGCCAAGTTTAGGATCCGGTCATCTCCTCCATGCTTGGACTTAGCTAGAGTCATCCCATCTTTTCCATTTTTTTCACCTTTGAGATCCATTAACCCTATGGATCTAAGGGCAGGGAGGTGACTGGATTTAGGCTTGCTACATTCAAATATAGTCAAGTTTAGGATTCGATCACCTTCCCACACTTGGATCCACACAATTCACGGATTCCAAAAGTGAAAAAAATGAAAAAAGTGGGGTGACTCCAGGATCCGTGTGGATCCAAAGGTGAGGAAGGTGATCGAATCCTATACTTGGCTACATTCGAATGTAGACAAGTTTAGCTCTCTTTCTCTCTCTCTCTCTCTCTATATATATATATATATATATATGTACGTTCGTATGTATGTATATTAGCTTTCCAAACAACCTCCTAATTTATGAAGCTTGCTCAAGTATATGTAACATTTTAAAATTTAATAATAAAGATTTGATTTAGATAAAATAAGAAATCACTTAGTACAAAAAACCTATAAATATATTTATTTTTATAATTATTATTTTATTTATAATTTTTCTTACATGCACGCATGTACTTGTATGTGGTAAAACACACATGTATAAATACATATGCATATACATACATGTAGGTATGTATGTACGTATGTATATATATGTATATATGTGTGTAGGTAGACATGGCTACATTCGAATGTAGCCAAGCTTATATTCGGTCATCTCTCATATCCTTAAATCCACACAGTTCACCGATCCCAAAGATGAAAAAACTGAAAAAGGTGGGGTAGCTCTGGGATTCATGTGGATCTAAGGATAAAAAAGATGATCGGATCCTAGACTTACCTATATTCGAAATTTAGACTTGGTTACGTTTAGACTTGGCTACATTCGAATGTAGCCAAGTCTACCTTTCTTTCTCTCTCTCTCTCTCTCTCTCTCTCTCTCTTTATATATATATATATGTGTGTGTGTGCGCGCGCACGCGCATGCAAGGTTGTGAGGCTAGGTTGTGGACCTCTTGTATGGACTAGGTGGGCACTTAGTTGCTTAGGTGGTTGCCTTTGAAGGAAAATCCTTTAAGATTTTATTATTCATACTATTAACCATATGCACAAATAAGCATGCCCATAAATTCTAAATACACTCGATTTTCATGGTATTTGGGATTATTGGCCTTTTTTCACGGTTTAAAACTCTAAAGATCAAAATCCACAAGGAAAGGAGTAATGGAATTGCTGCCATTGCAGTATCTAGCAAGCTGCAGAACCTAGCCAGGTACCTAGCGCCTAGCAAGGAGCAGAAGGCAAGAAGACTAGAGACTAGCAAGAAGAACTAGAAAGAAAATTTAGGAGAGAAGTGAAACAATGGGCTAGTTGAAAAGAGGTGTGCTCATCGCTATAGCTGCCATTATCGCTTATTACCATTGCTTGACCTGTAAGTATTTGTTGATCAACCCACTGGATATGCTAGGTTGGTTGTAGCCTTCACCACCCTCTCACATGTGCCATATAGGGCTTAAATATATAAAAAAATTGGGAAAAAAAATATTTAAAGAGATAAGGCTCAAGTGGGCTTCACCTAGATAGCTTAGCCGAAAAAGTGCCTAGGCAGTCACTTTTAACAATATTGTTTGTGTGCGTGCATGCACATGCATTGCATTGCATGTATTAGTGTATGTGACTTACACATATGGACTACATGAATACATACACACAAGCATGCATACATAAACACACATATACACATATAGAGTTAGGCTAGAAAGCTTTCTAAGAGCATTTGGCTGCAAGTACTTCCTAATGGAAATCGGCAAAGGACCTCTCAAAATGAGAATTGACACCGTTGATTCTAATCTACAACAATAGTAATTAAGCCTTAATCTCAAACTAGTTGAGGTCGGCTATATGAATCTTTTTCCTTCTTTTTGCTCGGTTTATGTTTATACCTTTTATAAGATGTAGAAAAATCAAATCCTTCTTTACAACTTCTTCCAATATGATTTTTGGTTTCCCTTTGCTTCTCTTTTTTTCTACATATATCAAATCATTCTTTTCTAGTAGTGCATCTTTTAGCCTATGTTGAAATGCAAAGCATTTAAGTTGTCCTCAATTATTGTTTATTGATGCTATTTCCATCTTTTTATGAATGACTTTATTTCTTATTGTATTCTTTCTTCTATTACTATACATTCATCTTAATATTTTCATTTCATCCATATTTATCTGATGTTAATGTTTTCCAGCTGCCAAACATTTTGTATCATAAAGCATAGCTAGTCGTATGGCTATCCTGTGCATTTTTTCCTTCAACTTGATAGGTGTCTTATGATCACATAATATTTTTATTGTACTTTTTCATTTTATCCAATGTACCTTAATTTTGTGGATAATATCCTCTTTAATTTCTTATTCATTATAAATAATCAATCTTAAATATTGAAAATAATCACCATTAAGAAATTTATGATCGTTGATTTTCACTTGACTTTCATTTTAATTTCTAATTTTACCAACATTACATTTCTATATTGGTCTTAATGTAAAATCCTTAGATTTTAATGCACTTCTTTATAATTTCTAATATGATGAACTCCATCTTAGTTTCATTCATTAAGATTATATCATTTATAATTAACATGCACCAAATAATATCGTCATGAATATGTCTAGTGAACTTATTCATAACTAGTGTAAAAAGGCAAAAACTTAGGGAAGATTTTTAGTGTAAATCCATCACGATTGGAAATTAATTAGCGTTATCATCAATAGTTCTTACACTAATTATTACTTCATTGTACATATTCTTGATTACATTGATATATCTAATGAGTTTTTTTTTCTTAACACCTACTATAGGTCTTTTTAAGGATTCTATCATATGCTTTCTCTAAATCAATAAAAATCATATGAAGATATTGCATATTTTTTTTATATTTCTTTATTAATTTTTGAAGAAGAAAATAGCTTTTATAGTTGACCTTTCTAGCATAAAATTAAATTTGTTTTTTGATACTTTTGCATCATATCTCAATTTGTGCTCAATCCCTATTTGCTAAAGTTTCATAGTATGGCTCTTGAGTTTAATATCATGATAGTTAAAATAATTTTGAATATTATCTTTATTCTTATAAATCGGCATTGCAGTGCTATTTCTCCATTCATCATGCATTTTTTTTTTCAAAATTTTATTAAATAAAATAGTCAATAAAGTTACTCACATATTACTTAAATATTTCAAAACCTTTATAGTGATTATGTTAAGTCTAATCATTTTTCCTATTTTTATCTTTTCATAGCCTCCTTTACGTCAGATACTCTAATTCTACGTAATACTTAACATTTCTATCCTTAATGGAACTAGTAATGCATTCTAATCGCCTACCCAACTTTTTTCGAATAATTTATTGAAATATCTTTTCCATCTTTAGTTTTCGTTTCTCTTGGTTTGTAGTCTTTTATATATATATATATGTGTGTGTATCTTTTTTTTCATTCTTAGTTTCTAACTTGCAATATAACTCTTTATATGCATCGAATCACATTCCTAACTTCCTAATCATAATCTATGATATATAAAATATCTGGAAACCAAAAATGATGAAATTTTGAGGCTTTTTACTCATCCATCAAAAGAAAATGAAAATGACAAGTTCTACAGCATAATATCATGTTTTAGTTTGATCTATAGCTTATAAACATCCAAAGTAGCTGACATTTAATTTGTATATATTTTAAAATATTTAGACTAAGATCAATGATTTGGAATTATGAATTAAATAGTCTATCCTTTGTTTTTGCTTACTCTCTATATTATTTCCGTTCATTTTTTGCTGGCTACTAGATTCATGGTTAGTAGAGCTTGAAAATAAATATTTTTTAGTTTCTAAGTATTTTATACATTTGGCTTCTTAATAAATGATGCTGATTTTCGTTTTGAAAGGCTGTACATTGATTTGTTTTGGAAGGCATTTGAAGCCCAATGCTTTGAAAAGCATTCCAGCCTGTGTGTATGTGTGTACGAGTGCCCCTCCTTTGTGCCTCCTTCCACAAAGAAGCTGCTGGGATGATTCCGAAGGTCGGATTCTATGGTAGAGAAGGCTTTGGCCATGAGAAAACTGTGCCCTCAACTTTTCAAGAGTCTGAAGAATCTGATTCCTTGTACTGTGCCTGACATTGTTACTCATAGAAATATCAATGTATTTAATATCTGAAGAAACTAAACATTTAAAGTTCTAATGCGAATCTCCTATATCATTTTTATTCTTCTTGGGCTGTTAGCCCTCCTCTTGTACTCAAAAAAAGAAAGAAAGAATCACTGATATCTCTGGCATCAAACAACATGCATATTGCACGTTTAAAGGACATGCTTTTTAATATGCTCTCATGGGTGAAACATTTATTGTCGCACATTTTTCTCTTCTCACTCTCTGATAGTAGTTTGTATAATATTTCATATCTTCTTTCTTTTCAGAATTGCCATGGAAAGAACAAAAGAAATTTATGCTGGTATCAGCCTGTCACCCAGTTATTTTCTACCATTGATATGATGTCCTTTCTTCATTACAGGTAGCTGCTTTGAAGGATCATTTTTCATCATTTGGTGATATGTCTTCTGTTGTGGTCGAAGAGCCAGAAGCTCATAGTGAGAATGCAGGCTTAATGTCATCTCAAAATTGCTCTGCCTGTGTAACTTTTACTACCTCTTATTCTGCTACAAGAGCATTTCTTAGCGGTAAATGTTGGCAAGGCCACAATCTGCAATTTATGTGGCTACCAGCTTCCCCCACTTCTAACAGCGATCCTGGGATCCAAGAAACTTCAACTCCTTTGAGGGCCTCAAATGTGGATGTCCAAGCTGAGGTAGTGACATCTGGGTCATCTTCGTCAACTGCAGGAAAGTCAACATGCAATGTCACGTCTGAGGTAGCTGCTATTAGAAATGGAGAGTCTGTTATGGATTCTGAAAGTACAAATTTTGCTCCCACTAGCATGTCCAAGGCCCTGGTACAGACCTCCCATTCCAGCACCATGTCATGCGAGGAGCATCCCCCAACGTCTGATGTTCCAATGGTTGAAGATAACATCAATGTCAGTTTTGCAAAGTGAGGTATGGCGGATTTTGATCATGAAATCTTTTCTGGAGCCAACTTGCAATTGCTTTATTGTAGTCTTGTTCTGTTCCGTGTGAGATTATTTTTTGCAATTTGCTAGTAAATATATAAGCAGTTGATTGTTTTTATTTGATGAAATGACCGCTTCCTCGCCATTCAGATTGAATGCCAGATTTGGTGGAAGAATGACATCATTTTGTATTAGTAAAACCTAAAAGCTCTTTAAGCAAGAAAAATGGGAACTAAATGCCTGGCCAGATATTATGTAGGATACTTGGTAAACATTGGAGGATCTTTGCTGGGCCTGCAAGTGGATTGGAGATCTTCTGATCCGGAACTGATCCAAAATTAATCCAGTCCAGCCCTTACTGAAGATATTTGGATGAGGCTCAGATTTGAAAACATGACCTGTTTCTGATACGGATTGGATGCGGATCCATAAATTCCCAAAATGAACCTGAGCTGATCCAAACTGATCTAGTAAAATATATATTTTGAAACCCTCTTGGATATAAGAAATTAGTCTTCTTCTCATGATATAATCTGTCAATAATTTAAGTTGATTATAATTATGCATAGTTATGAATCAAATTCCGTGTAAGATATGTTTTTGACAATGTTTACTTGTTACTTACTATTATTTTATTGCACTATATGTTTATGATATAATTAAGTAAATACTTTATATATGTTTAGTATGATATGTGATTGATTATTATGTTCCTCAATTTGACCTGAAAAACCTAATGTATTGATAAAATTAATATTAAATCCGATCCGCCCCAACCCGAAGGGAATTGGATTAGGTTTGAGTTAAATTTTTTGATCCAATTCAAATATGCATACTGAACCATTAATATACTGGTGTAGATCTTCGTATCAATTTTGCAAATCTTGGATGGACTAAGCGGATGATAAATTTTTGAGATCCAGTAGGTGAGCAATAAAAAGATCATAAAGATCATACTTATAAGAATGTCATGTAATGTGACAGTTAAGCAACTTGGAAGGATATTAAAATCCTAAGGAGGGAAGCAAGGCCAGCATATATTACAGCTATGTACAATAGACACTTCTTGTTTTCATATCCATTTAAAGGCAAGTCCTGGTTCTAGGTACCTTTGTTATTCAGCTTGAAGTAAGGCATTAAAACTATAGACCTCATTACTTCTAATTTAAGATGAAAAGGTTTGATTCTATCACTAATAATAGTTATTTATGGAGTTTTTGTTATATTCTGAAGTGAGAAACCAAATGAACATTCTGGCAAACTCCAGCTAGTCGAACAAGAAGAATTTATAATCTGCCACCTGATTGTGATGTTTTATGCTAGTTTTTGGCCTAGATGTCATTGTTTGAGCAAAACAAATTATATCCGAGCTGACTGGAATCAGAACTTCAATCCTTGCTAGATATTTTGCTTGGCAGCAAGCTTCGTTCTCCCAATACAAGGATTAAGATGCAACTAGAAGGGTAAATAATAGACAAAGGGTTTAGTAGCCACAGTGATCATGTTTGGAAGTTGTCTCCAGAAAAGATATAGGGTTGGGAAGGTTGGAGTGGTATCTTAGTAAAACTGTAAGAATCATATGAAATAACTTGAGTTGTCCAAGATTACTAGAAAAATTGCTTGGAAAACTGAGCTTGCATTTGGTTTTTGAAAATATTTTTCATTTTTATTTTCTACTTCATTTTCTAGAATCAATTTTTGTTTTCTGCTTTTTGGTCTTTAGAAAATGCATTAGGTAAGTGAGAAAAAAAATTATTTTCTATTTTTTATTTTCATTATAAACGATGCCTTTTAATAGGTTAGGGGAAAAAAATAAATAGGAGATATTGTTCACTCTAGTGTTTTTAAGTTTTCTAACCTTTGTTTTCTGCCCTCTTCTTTGTTTTGATGAAAAATAGTGTAAATATTTTTAAACTATTTTTAGTTCTCTATTATTTTTTAATTATGTTTTCAAAAAAAAATGTTTTCAGTTTTAATCAACAAATGTGTTTTCATGAGTATTTTCTATTTTCTATTTTCTATGAAAATGAAAAATATGACTGTTTTCAAAAACTAAACACACCCTTATTTTTCTTGAAAAATCTAATTTTTCATTTGCTTATTTCGATAGAAAATTGTCCAATATGGAAAACCTATTATTGTATTGCTGGAAAACCTTTTCTTTTCATGGAATAATTCTACCTTTCTGATTTCTTTTCTGTAGCTTTACTTGAAACCAAACAGACTGTTTGTTCTTTGACAGGAGGTAACTTGGTTGTCTCTTAGGTCTTATTTTAAAATGATCAAAGGATTGTCAATTCCGATCCTTCAATTCGTAGAGTAGGAATGATACTTTTTCAACTAAATAGACTAATGTATCACTCAAAATGCCACCCTACAATTTTAAAAGCCAACTTTTCTACCTTCTAGAATGCTTAAAAGGTATGAACTTGAAACAAAATAAAAATCTCATAATTTGCAAATATATTCAAATGGTATAGAAATGGTTCTGTCATGGCCCAATTCCTGGGGTGTGTATATGAGGTTTGCTTCAATTATTGTTCCATGCTACTGAACATTGCCAGCAGGCATCTTATTGGCTGAGACAACACAAGTGTTTTAATTAAGTTATAAACATTTAGTTTCTATGAGTGATTAACCCCCTATTGCATGATCCTTGGAAGTTTACTTCAGATGTTGTTTTAGTTGATCTTGAAGTTGATGTGATCTGTGAGATTTCAAACATAGGTGGATCTAGATCTAAATTGCTGTACAACTAACACAATTTTCAGACTAGCATGCTACGTGGACAATGCACATGACAGATGTAAATGGAATGGAACTTTTTTTTTAACCGGGGCATGTGGCCTCATGCGAAATATTAAGAAAATTGCATGGAGTTACAGGATCCAATCTCCATGATGGGCCTTGTGGTAAGTTGCAAATGCTCAAGATAGAATTAGAGAAAGGGAAGAGTAGAGAGGGATATGGAACTGACCAAATAAAACAATTTTCTATATTACATTCAAAAAAATAGTTTTGAATTTTTGGATTTTTTTCCCCTTGTAATATATTTATTTTTGCTCTCAAAATGCCCTTATCACTTTATACTAATCTCCCTACTCAAATTGCCTACCACTATCTGCATGGTCTTAATGATTTATCTAATGTATTGCCTACTTTGCTTATTCTCTCTTTGGTCAATTAATGGGACTTATGCTACCACACATCATCTTTCCCTCTTGCCCTCCCAACCCCCCCCCCCCTCTCTCTCCTTCTCCCCTCCTCTTTCCACATCTCACTAAATTTGAATGGAAAGTCCCAGGTCCCCTTCTCTCTAAGTCTGGAAAGGTGGTTGGATATTCACTTCTTTTTGCCTACTAATTGAAAGATAACAACAAAGGGGAGGACAGTTAATGAAAATAAATTTTTTTTTGCTTTTTTGATGTAAAGTTATTATCAAGGTTTATGTACCAATCCATACTTCCCATACCATACTGTATTACTTAGGTATTGGTATGGTATGGAGGTTCAATTTTGTATGATCTGAACCAGTTTGAATTGAGTGGAATTGCTCAACGCTGTCTGGTATCATCTCGTACTACTTGGTAATGGCTTGTACTGCCCGATTTTAAGTGGTATCATAGTTGAGAAGGGAAACGGTATTGGGACCCTATCTTAATATAAGGTGCGACAATAACATTCCAACAAATAATGTACCAATACGGTTTCCTATACTGATTTTGTGGACCTTGGTAATTCTTGTACTAAAACTTATTTCTATATCACAATACCAATTAAATAATGTTTATTAGTATCAAATGCTTTTACTTGTTTTCAATCATTTGTAGATATGGGTGCATGACTAATGCTTTAAAGTAAAGGCATGAATGTTTGGGCATAATGTTTTATTGCTTCAAAAATCATTTAATGTACAAGAAGTATATTTAATTCTATAATATATGATCAAGTTGGATATTTAATAATATTATTTTCAGTTTTCTACATATATAAACTTGTGTTCTAATCTCCCTGAAAAACACAATAGCTGATACAAATTTTGATTGGTCAATAACTTAAATTGTTCAATAGCACTATGTTTAAATATATTACTATATTGATGGATTTTTAGTACATATATTCACATAGAAAATATATAAAACATTATGGCTACTAATTAATTCCATGTGCTATGTAATGTGCCTGTATACATTTCAATCCAAAGTCTATCCTCTAAAGAAATGTAGAATTTGGATTCACCTAGCCCCATATGAAAAGACACCTGGCACTTGGATGACATTAAATCTCAGTCATGATGATTGAAAAACTTTTTAGTCTGACCTGCTGGTCCCTAGCTACTAATTAGGGCATTTTGATGGGGATCTATTTAAAACTTTTTTGAACAGCACAGATCTGTTTAAAATTGAATTTCTAAGCAGGCTAGATATGATTTTCCTGGTTAGAACTATGTTCCTCAAAATTGATGATATCTTGAGAATTCTCCCATCTAAATCTAGACTATGCCAATTCTCGATGACTTATTTTGTCAGCAAAGTATTCAATAGTAGTTTTTAATGACATGAAATTAATCATTTTTAAGGAGCATTCTGATATAAGTTATTTCAAAGTAGATGTATTGGCTTAAACTTGTATAAATTCTTTGAAACTTGCACTATGTAGGCTTGCTTCTCAAAATTCTTTATCAAAGTTTACCCTATGCAGTAACTGTAAGACTTCCACCCCTATTGGCAAAAGATGATGTCTTCAATAAGTTTGAGATTGGGAATTTTTACAATAAATAAATGCATAGTTGTGGGGAAATGCATTAAAGTAGACAAAATCTAAGGATGTAAGGAAAATATCAATTAATTTGAGAGTAGGGAGCTTATTAAGATGGAGATGTTGATGTATTTTAAAGATGTATCTCTGGTACTTTTGGGGAAAAAATTCACGGAGGCGGCAATGCAAGTAATGGTGGTTCTTTATTAGTTAGAGTTTGCCCGAAGCAGATTTGGATTGTTGAAATTTATATGATAGATAATTCAATATTTTTATTTGAGTAGTTGAGATTTGGCTTGACTAGGCCCACCACCATGACTAGTTCTACCTCCTTGACTGGATTGGGTATCATGGCGACTTATTCTTAGCATCTTCCTGTCATATCTTTGGAAGAATGTCTCGAACATAGAAATGCCAATTGGCTCCTCCTTGATCTTTGTAAGTGCTTGGCTGATTGTAAGCATGACATGTGTCACTCTACCTATTGTTCTGCATTCACTTTAGTCTCCCTTGCTATGAAGCTTGCCAGTCGGCCCTCGAGCCTATCAATTATCAGACCCTTGTCATTATAGATAAAGTCATTGTGATATGAATCAGTGTACTTTAACTCCACCTCATCTTGGATACACTTCAACTTGAGTCATAATTTTTTTGTGCGCGTGTACCAAGTCAATCAATGTCTTGTGTTAGATGGTTTATATTGTGTAATAGGAGGGTTGATAAGTGGTACTCACATCCACCAAAGGAGATTTTGATCACAACCTAAAGTGGAACCACCATTTAGATGCAAATGCAATCAAGTAGATTGCATATTAAACACTATTTATCATAAAACACTGGATTAGTTAGAGTTGGTATCTAGAAATACTGGCATTCACTTTGTCTTCGCCTGCTATAGCTATTTTTCACCAAAACTATGGGAACTCTCTGTCAAAGTTTTAGTCTGTAAAATGACATATAACATATTTTCTTGAGTAATATTTTTCAATACTCATGAAAATTAACTTACCTCCTCCAGACATTTGGCAGCAATGATTAGATTAGGCTCCATTATGTAAATGATATTGTGCAGGCAGTTAATGGTTGCTCATCCATGTTATTCTTGGGATACTACATTGGAAATTTGGGTTGAGCTAGTAGGCTGACAAGACATGTAATTGATTTTTTTAACAAATAAATGATTGCACTTGGATTTATTTTGTGAGTAAGCAAGTGTTGAGGATTGCCCTGGGATTACCCGCTAGTTGCAACTTCTTGTACGCTAATCTCACCTTTGCTTCATAATGTTAATTACTCATCGTCATTCTTTGGATCTGCTTGACTGATATAAAGTTCATCTTAGGGCATCTCTTGCCATCCGTAACCCTGAACACTTAATATAGTGGTGTGATTGCCTCAACTATTCTCTTAACCTACTTCTGGAAATATTGGCTTGTCACTAAGCCCTCCATGTGACTCCTTTCATGTCACTATGAGCATGTGTATTCTCTCTCCACTAGCCAGTCATGAACATCTAATGTAGGCATGCCTTCTTTTTAATAAAGCTATCTTGTGTAATGCAATGCATGGTGGAGCGGGTGGCTACAGGCCTTAGTAACTTACCCTCAATGTGCTTCCTCATCAAAGCCAACACCCATGTAAATATTGTGATGATCTTGGTCATCTTGGTCATCTTGGTCACTTGCTTCATCCTTTGCTAATGCCCATCAGCATGAAGTCTATCGAGTGGGTAGCATGCCATAATCAAAATATCTCCAACAATCTTGTGTTATGGCCCATTATTAGTAACTACCTGCACAACATGCTGTTCCCCTCTCTGATCAATTACCTACTCCATCAAGCTACGTATATACTGGATGTCATGGATTATTTCAGAAGTATCAACCGACTTATGAAGAAAAAGTTATTCTATCATAATATGCCAAAAGATTGATGGTGCTTTGCTTGTTGGGCCTCGTCCGATCATCACACATCAAAGTCACACCATAAATTTCTCACTTGCTTTGTTAGGAGGCTATCCATCCTGTTCAAATAAGGTCATATTAGGAGGCTATCCATCTCTCTAGTTCCTTATCACTTTCAAATAGTTCATCATATATCCTTTGGCCCAAGAGGACTGATAACCCGTCTGGCTTTTTGGATGATGCTGATAGCAAACGTGTAGCACGTGTTGTCCATGGCATTTGCAACTATGCGGTTGAGGTGAAACCATGAAGCAATAGCTGTACACACATCCTTTTTCTTATCCTTGACAAGTCTACAATCAATTCTATATTGCTTTGTGTCTTTGCTGGGAAGGGCATGTAGATCTAAGTCATGAATCATGGCCCTTAATAGTATTTCTCTAGGCTTCTTTTCCTTGTCAGTAAAGGCCTCAAATATAGATGTTATCTAGTTGCCGACTTTACTAACAACTTCTCACTGACTGGTTCTTCCTGTAGCCTGGATTTGCCTTGGCAAATCCAAACCTGAACCCCCTTGTATTGTGATGGCCCAAATTATGCCCTGCCTGGCAACCTCCTCCTGTCTACCATGGATCATTGATATTGTTTCGCATGGCACCTTGATTTTGAGCCTACTCCATGTCATCTAGATCCAATGTTTTATAGTCCTTCAGATTCCTTTAGTGACGTGATGGTGGTTCAGTTGTTCGACATTCATTCTTTGCTTGTTTCTCTGTACTTTTTTTTTCTTGCTCTTTCTAAAATTATGATAGTGCTTCTTCATCAACTACCGAACCTCAGGTAGACACTTCTTACAAGCAACGACATTGAGGTAACCACCAGGTAGAGACGGCTTCTATCTTGTCAACCCACTACATTCCACATCATACCATTTGCACCTTCAGAAAGCTATGGCCTATTTTGGATATGAAGGGACAAAAAAAAGGAGAGGGCTGAGGATAATGCAAGGGATTGTTCTTTATCTCAGTGGGAACCCTCTTTTTCCTCCTAAACTTAGTTAGCCTTCTCTTTTTCGCTTGTAAATAGATGTGGGACGTGATGTAAATTACCTAGACAATTTAAAAGTGGTGGCTGAATTTTATCGTATGGTTTTTTAGTTTTAAGTCCTACACCTGTTGTATAATACAGATCTGCCTTGCAGGCTCGTAACGGTAGAAAATTGATATAAACTACAGCAACTTAAAGCAAAATCTGGACGAAAATATATGCTAATTCAATGCCTCAGCTAACTAGTAATCATATCAGATCATCTAGAAATAAGAGAATAATTAAGGATCAGACAATATGATATGGTTGTACTTCTAAACCATATCCTATACCCACTACGGTTGTTAAGGCCGTAATACATAAACTGTAAAGATGAGTGTAAATCTGTGACTTGTAACTGGGCATGAACTGTGTAGAAAAGCCAACACCAGAACAGTGTAATCTCATATCCCATGCTATTTTTGATGCATGATAGTCTAACCTCTCTCTCTCTCTCTCTCTCTCTCATGGTCAAGTTTACTTGAAAGCTGAATATTTTAAATTGAAAAACTACAACACTAAACAAGCATCATAACATCCATATATTGTAGCCAGGAAAATGCTTTAAGGTGCCTCTAACTACATGAAAAGTTGTCTCTGTCCTAATTCCTATGTATCACATCTTACTCAATGACCCGTGTGTTGCACTAATTCCTATTAGCACACCAGCGCCCTCATGTGCCATGTGTTGCACTAATGCCGTCACATTTGCAGAAGCAACAAAATTGAGACACCCAATGTTGAAACATGCTCATAACCTTTTTAACTTAGAAATGTTAATGGAAAAGGAAATAATTTAGTGACCTAGAAATCTGACTAGGAAAAAAGAACCGCAGCTGATGTGGCACTGTCCTGTTCCTATCTCTTGCAGCTTTCAATAGTGGCAGGGGAAACAAAAAAGCAATTAAAAAAGTGCCACATTGTTTGTAAATTCTCTCAGTTACAGTAGGGGCAAGGGAAAATAAACAGCTAGGAGTAGTAAATTATCTTTAGGGCCATAACAGAGAGCCAAAATAGTTGGCTCTCACCCAGGCCTACGTCCTGTAAAAATTCTTACCAGTCATGAGAAAGATGGGAAGATTCCAGATTTGTAGTCCTACATACTTTAAATCCTAGCATGCTGATTTCTGGTCTAATGCTGATTTGGGTATGTGACAGTGAAGGGGATCAATTTCATTAGCCTTTTGTAGTTTGTTTATGAGCTCCTCAGTGGAGCATAAAAACTGGTTAACTGAAGCTTATACCAATGCCATTATTCATGTTCATGAGTGATGCTTTTATGCAACGAATACTCTTTTTTTCCTACAAATAATTTACAGATTCCTTTATTATCTCAATTTCCTGTACCTTTAGCTGGAAAGTAAATTATGGAATGTTTTTGATATCAAGTGTTACCTCTTCTGCATTTTATAGAATGATTATTTCCATGCCATGCAGAAATTGTGCACAACCTTCTTTTTTTCTTATGATCATAAATCATCACACAGCAACTTTGTTTTTGTGCAGGCACTCTGGATCAGATTTTGGTGTTCAGTGAGGCTTCAACATACCCAAATACCCCTTGCTCCCTAGGAGCTCTCGCATCCAACGGAAAGGTGTTTCTTTCAATTTTTTGTTCTTAAGTGGTGAAAAACCTTCTGACATCATTTGCAGCATTCAAGGAAAATCCAATTACACATGTTGTTAGCTGTGGGAGCAGGCTTGAGTACATAACATTCCTTTGTTGAGAAAAAAACAATGATGCAGCGTAAACGAAAACTGTGAACTAGTTGTTACCCATCTTGGGTTTCCTCTGTATTTACTTTTAGGAATGTATTTTCCTTTAGATTATTCATGTTCATCTTACCATCAATTGTCATTTTACATTCATGAGTATTATGCTTTAATCTTGAATATAAAAGTTACCATTGGCACATAATTAATGTCAAGTTTTACAGCAGTACTTGCACTGCGTGCATTCAGTGAGCTGCTGCTCAGGTTATTTTATTGCTAGCAATGTGTGGATCTTTGGTTGGATTGAAAGTCGCAGGTTTATTTCCTAAAGTGAGGAAGATTTTCGCATTGAGTCGACAACGGAGGAGTTTGGGTGACTTTGTCACTAGAAATCCGGTAAGCTCTGCCATTTAGTTGTCCTATCGCACAATTTTTATTCGTTTCCCACCATTGTTTATTGCATTTAGCACAAATATTTCTTTTAATGTAAAGTTGAGGGTTGTAGTGGTCTGTCTAAACTGCTGTGTGTCTACCTGCCCGCCATTGATGACAGGATGACAATGTGCGCTCTCGTTAAACAATTATATGGGAAAAAAAAGGAAAGAAAATTGCAGAAAAAAAAAAGGGGGAAACAAAGAGTTGTGATAGTGTCTCAATTCAGTAAAAGAAGTAAATGAAGTGGCGTGAATGTATGAGGGAAAAAACAATCGAAGGAATTAGAAAATAACTTGGATAAAGATGGGGAAAATGAGAAGAGAGAGAGAGAGAGAGAGAGAGAGAGAGGAAAAAAAAACTTGGATAAAAATGGGGAAAATGAGAAGAGAGGAAAAAATAGAAAAAAAGATGAAGTTTGTGGGAGAGGGAAAGAAGAATTGATAAAAGGGAAAAGAAAAAAAAAAAAAAAAAAAGCTCAAAGGTGGGCAACGATTTCTGAGTTGTTTATTTGGAAGCTAAAGTCCTGGACTTGTACGCTCGCTCAGAAGGCATCGGTAATTTTTTTCCCTGTTATCCGTTGTATCCTTCATTGGTGGGGATGCCATCGCTGCTTGTTAAAATTCTTCAATTTGGCACAAATTGTTCTGACTTGATACATGGATGAACAAGATGCTGCCAATATGGTTTATTGTTTCTATTTTGACAGGCTTCGTAGTTGCAATAAGTTGGCTTGTTGTTAGGATATATATATATATATATATATGAGTTGCAGCATCTTCATATGTGATGTAAGTCCGTATATTTGACCCTCCTGTGTATTGAGTTTTTTTTTTTTTTTGTCTAATAATAAAAATAATATATACGCTCCAACATTTGAGCTAGTTTTCTTGTCCTTTGCTTGTTGGCACTTGATTCATATCCAGGTGATATCTTCCACGTGGGGTGGGAGTTGATGAGTCTGTGAAATAAGAATGAGAATAAAGTCGAGATGGCATTACTTTTTTTTTTTCTCGTCTATGCAGAATTTTGAGATGGCAACCTCCTATATGACTTTTTCAATCCCTCGAATTATCGTTTATTCATCTTCTTTTCTCTACCTTATGGATAGGGTTGTGGTGTCCAAATATACAATGATTTTGGTCTTTATAACTCGTGAAAGCATGATGCAAAGATAGAAAGAGCGTAGCGCCGTGATCTCAACTACCAAAGTTTGAGGATTATTAATATTTGTTAAAGTGTCAGTGGTCCTCGTCTTACGCTATTATTATTAATATTGTTCCTTGTGCCTTCCTCCGCGAATCTTTTAATCATGGACTACGCATTGCCCACACTTCAGCAAGTTTTTTATTCTTTTTGACCTTGAAAAGCTCGTTTTCAAAAGTGGCTTTCCTCGGGAGGTAAGGTTTATGAGCTCAGCCTTCACTTTTTTTGATTACCTTCAGTTTTTTTTTTTTCCTTTTTAAACTTTTTCTACAAGTTCGCTTTGAAAAGTGGCTTTCCTTGGAAAGTCTAAAACACGAGCACCTACGGGACACGAAATTTGGTGTTTACATGTGAAATATACACTCAATAAACTATTGAATTGGGCTTGAGTTCTAAAATTAGATGTGAATACAATTTTATTGTATCATATTTGGACTTAGATCCAAATCCACCTAAAGCCCTATATATATATATATATATATATATATAGAGAGAGAGAGAGAGAGAGAGAGAGAGAGAGAGAGAGAGAGATTTGAATTTGAATGATAAGGACCTCGCATCGAAGATTCGAGTAATTAGAAGTTATCTACTATTTTTAAAATACTTATATATCAAAAATAATGTTTGAGATTAAACAAGTAATATTTTGTATTATTAAAACTATTTTTTTTGACTATTTAATGTATATGTTATGAATCTTTAAATCACAAGGATTTTAGTGTGTAAATATTTTGGAGATAATATAAATCATATCTAACAATGTACATCATTGATAAGGGATTTTCATGATCTGATGTAAACCTAATGGAATCAAAATAGACTGTCCATTCAAATATAGCTAAGACAAGTGTCCTCTCTCTCTCTCTCTCTTTATATATATATATATATATATATATTCATGGGTGCATGTAAGTCTATAAATTTTTTTTTAATGATAAAAGAAAAAAAAATTAAGTAGATAGCAGTGAAAACATGGCCATCTAGTTCTACTAAATTGGTATCCATGATATTTGGAGTCTCTATAATTTAAGTTGATCAAACGTCGGGTTAGGTCAAGCTTAGGCCGAGCTATATACTGGTAGCTAAGCTCGATGTTTATATCCGAGCCTCTTAGTTTAGTCATTGGATTAATATTTTTTACTAATTCTATCCCAATCTCAAAAAACCAAACCTAGGATTGACCACTAGGTTTGAGTTTCTTTTTCTCCTTCATTTAGGATCTAATTAGGATTTTTTAAATATCCAAGTCCATAAAATTTTGGATCAGGCTGGGCAATCCACTTGATCCACGATCAACTTTAATACATACACATATTTAAGTTGTTTTTAAATATTTCCAAGCCTGGCTTGATTTTTAGATTGGACCTATTTTTCTTCACAAACTCATTCTATGGGCCTATTTTAGTGTTCAAGCTTGTAAAATTGCAAGCTAGGGTGGCCATTATGCTTATGATTAGTCAAGTGAAAATTAGATAATGAAGTTTTCATATTGATGATTTGAGCCTTTAGATGTGATATATTGTCAATAAAATAATTACACACAAAAAATTATATGATTTGGAGACCCTGAGCTTGTGCATCAAGTTGTTAAAATACATATATTATTTTGCTTTATGTAGATTATCTAATTTTTTGATCGCTTACTTTATAGATAAAAGTCTTTAAGTCATATGATTTTTAGTTTATAGCCATTTTATGGTAATAGATCGCATCTAATAGTTTGAATTATAAATATAAGATTTTTATCATCTAATTTAGATTTGACTAAGTCTAAGTGAAAATCCTCTTATATGTAGTCATGTCAAACTCTCTCTCTCTCTCTCTCTCTCTCTTTCTAATGTTTATGTATGTGTGTGTATTGAGCTTAATTACTATAAGATCATCATTGCTTATCTTTTGATTATGTAGATTCTAATGTAATAAAAATAATAAATGAATAGATGTAAAATTATATATATATTTTTGTAATTACATTATTATTTTGTGTGCACTTCACAATTCATAAAATAACATTTTGAATGAATAAAATAATTTCAAAAAAGATATTTTAAAATTTTATTAAAATAACTTGTTAAATACTTAATTTTAACCAAACCCAACTTCGTACCCAACCTTTCTTTGATCCACCGTTGGATATTTGGTGTAGAGATTTAGTTAGGTTTGAAACTGACAAATGTTTTTGGATTTGTGCATATATATTGCCAAACCCGACTTGCTAGTACTCCTATTGTCAGGTAAGAACTTTTCTAGCCAAAAGAGAGAGAGAGAGAGAGAGAGAGAGAGAGAGAGAGAGAGAAGGAGGCAGTGGTTTTGTTGAGGACCTTCTTCACTGCCTCCACTCCACTGAGCTAAGCCAAAAATGACCAATCTATCTTAGAGGAGGCTTTGGTTCTAAGTAATAGGAAAACTTTCTTGAGATCAAATTGAGAGAAAGAGACTTTCAGGGATTGATCTCAACGAATTTATGATTTCTATTAAGCTAGCTAAGCTAAGCCAACAACCAAGTAAGACCCTGCTTTTCATGACCATTTTTCTTCGAGACAAGGTTGTACACGGATTGATCCAACAAAATTAAAGCCCAAACCTACTAGCCTAATAGTTAGGATTTTCTTATGAATGACTAATATAAGAACTTTATATGATTTTTATTGATTTATAGAGCAAACGATAGAGTTCTTAGAAAAGACTTATGCTAAATGTTAAAAAAGAAAAAAAAGTATCTATTAGATATATTAATATAAAAAAATATATATAATGGAGTGATTAGTAGTATAAGAACTATTATTGATAATATTAATGAATTTTATATTATAATAAATTTACATCAAGAATCTATTCTAATTTTTTTAATTTTTTTTACTATTTATGAAGGAGCTTACTAAGTATATTTAGGATGATATTACTTTATATATATATATATATATATATAGTATAATATTAGTAGATAAAATTAAAGTCGAAGTTAATTGTAAGCTAGAATTATGTAGAAATGTATTGAAATTTAGTAGTTTTAAGTTAAGTAGGATCAAAATAGAATATATAAAATATAATTTTAATAAAATTAAAGATACAGATAAAAATAATAAAAATATATGAACATGAAGTTTCTAAAAGTAATTATTTTTAATATTTAGAATTGATTATTTATAAAAAAAAGAAGAAGATTAAAGAAGATATTTTTCACATGATTCAAGCAGGTTATATAAAAAGGAGAAATATGACTAAAATATTACATGAACATAGAATACTAGCCAATTTGAAGGATAAATTTTATGAGATAGCCATAAGACTAACCATGCTTTATGATATTGAATATAGAAGGTTGAAAAAAATATTATGGATAAAAGATAAGTGTTGCCAAAATAAGAATTTTGAAATGGATAATTGGTAGTAAAAGAAAAGATAAAATAAAATATAAGATCATTTATAACAAGATATAAGTATATAACAAGATATAAGTAGTACTAAGAGAAGACAAATTAGATTATTTGGACATGTACAATATAGACCAAAAATTACATGCAAGAAAATAGTAAAAAAAGATTTGATATTTTTATGTCTTACAAAAAATATAGTCCTACGCCGAGATGGAGAAATAGGACTCACATAGCTAATCCCAAGTGGTTTGGGATAATGCTTTGTTACTGTTATAGTATTTTTCCATACATGCGATGATTTATGTAAAGAGATATGCCATGTTAACAAATGTAAAAAGTCTTACTAAAAAATTTCTGTGAAGATAATAAAAGTAGCAAAGCACAAAATCCATATCAGCCTAATGAGACTGGATGAACCGCATGGCTAACAACATTACTGAAGCACAGTTTGTTCCTTCAGACATCCAGGATGAATTTTGTTCAAAACTTCAAACAAGTATTCAGACTTACATAATGTATTCACAAAAACCATCATTACCAATTACATATTGATTGCAGACATTGGTGGCTGAGGTGGTGAAATCCATGAAAAAAGCAAAATCCAAGATAGAAATACTGAAAAGAGTGAATGAATTATTTCACACAAAGAACAAACAGTCTTTCAGCTGCGACAACAAAGTTTTGCAGCCAAACACTTTCAGTTTGGTTTTGCATTCGCATTACTTGCTGGCTAGTGCCAATTATTTAGCTGAAAATTCTATATGAACCCCCTGTGAGAAGGGATGCCATAAGAGGTGAAGAAAAGAAAACCTTCAAGAGAATTGCATGAACTAATCTTTTAGAGCCATGGGGACTGATTGGTCGCACGTCCTCTTTGCTGCACGGATGATATCCTCAACCCGCAGAGGACATGGCCCAAAATAAGGTGCTAAACTATATCTTATTCCGCGTTCTTCCAAACCCAATCCACCAGAAAATGTCTTGAAAAAGAAGAAGAAGAAGAAGAAGAAGAAGAAGAAAGTATACGCAAAAGAGACCTGTGGAACAGCCATCCTCTCAAGATTTCCAGCATAAGGCATGGGAACATCAGCAACAGCAATCCTCTCCACTGGTGCATCGAGATAACGAAAACTTTCTTCGATAACAGAAGTGCTGAACAATGAATGAGGTTTATATGAAGCTCTGTTCGAGTGAAGAAAAAATTAGATAGAAAAAACTAACCATATCTCAGCCCCTACACCATGCTGTCGGAAACCTTCTTCAACAGTCACTAGCCTCCCGGTTTTCCTCACAGAAGCATTGATGGTTGCTCTGTCTAGCGGCCTAAGAGAGCGGAGATTTATAACCTTTTTTTTTTTTTTTTTATAACAAAGTTCAAAGTTTGTGGTTAGAATAGATGATCGATCAATATTTCGAACGGAGTAAAATGTATACATATTTCTGTTTTCCACAAAAACTTACCTCAGCACTAATCCCTTCCTTTGAAAGTATGTCCGCAGCCTGAACATGATTCACAATCAAATTAGGTTCACAAATACAAATTTTAGGCTAGAAGTTCAAATATTTACATTAAAAAAGAAAAAAGCTCGGGGTGAGCACTCTCTTGAGCTGAGTCTAGTACCAGTTGACCAAAAGCAACATTCTTGACTGGTGGCAGATGTAAGGTTCTGTATATTGACCCAGTTTTCTGAACATTGATTCTTATTAGACAAGATATCCTCTCCTAAACCAATGAATATTATTTCCTTCTTTAATACTAGCCCACAATCATAGATTTTCCTCTCTTACTTGGCCTTCCAGTTCCACTCTATACTCAAGACACCCTACCCATTGTGGCCTCATTGATCATGATAATAGACAAACTAGGCAGCCGGCAGCAGCTCGGTACTTTGTAGGCAAACCACAAATGCAATATAATCCATTGAATTTTGCAAAGGTGGAAAGAATGCTGGATGATCCACCTGCTAATTTGAGTGTAAGAAATAACTACTTTCTCATGATAGGTATTCAAATTCAGGAGACTCCTTGCAAAATAAGGTGTGTAAACACTGCATCAATAAGAGATTCATAGTAACTATTATTTAAGAATCTTTTTCGTATTGTTTCCTTTTTCCAACTAAAGTTAGCTAGACTAATAGATGTGAAGGAAAGATGCTTAAACTATGAGGACAAATGTGTTTTTGTGCACGCACCTTTAGAGCATCACCAACCAACTTGGAGAAAGAAAACAATAGTCACATCCTTTCCTTCTCTTTCTATCTGTTAGATGAAGATCTTAGACATTTGAAATGAATAGATCTCTAAGCATATTTAACATATAGAGAAAGCATACCTTGGCCTTTCCTATTGGTAGGCAGAAATTTGAATCAAGGGATTCTGCTGAAACAGGAAAAGACTGTCCATAGCTTTAAAGTAAAAAAATAGTGTATTGATTAAGGTCCGTCCACAAAGTGAAGATTTAACATCTTATACGATAGGATATATGCTTTTGAGCTACATACAGGCGTTCATGTTCAAGGAGGAAAACAACAGGATCAGGGTCCCTAATAGCAGCTTTTAGCAAGCCTCGAGCATCTTCAGACGAATAAGGACTTAGCACTTTTAATCCAGGACAGTTTGCATACCAAGCTGCATAACACTGCAGATGATTGAACGATGAGCAATGCCATTATGTTTGTCCCCATACTTTGCTGGTTAAAGAATCAGGTGTGTGTGTGTGTGTGCATATTAATAAACACTTGATATGGAGATTTACAAGGCAGAACATCAGCTTTATGCTTAAGTAACAAATCTAGAAGCCAAAAAAAAAAAAAAAAAAAAAAAAAATGCAAGTGGACACTGCATGCCATGGATTCACAAGCAACTCTTTTGAGACCTTAACACAGCAAGGGAAATAGCATATGAACAATTAATTTGACAAAGAACAAAACTCAACTGCCCCAGTGCCAACCATTAATTCACCTTAGATGTCAAGTAAATTAGACCATTATTACAATACCTTCAGCCTCATATTTTTACTAAAATGAAAATTTCCAACTCCCATGCTCTGTGAGAGTTTTGCAACTATGTTTCTAAGAGAGATCATAATATCCATTGTCATCATTGAGATAGCAGAAAAAATTGTCCATTTCCCTAATGATTTTAACCGCATATTTACTGCTAATTGGGTGGCTTCCATGTCCATCTTCCATGATAATACTAACAAGTGTTCAAAGAGGTTATTAACAAAACAATTTCCAGATGGAACCACACCTGTGAATGCTGTGCGCCAACACTACCACCAACACCATTTGGGCCTCTGAAAACTATAGCTACAGATATCTGACCTCCTGACATGTAGTGGCACTTTGCAGCAGAATTAATGATATGATCAATTGCCTACAGGTAACCAGAGAGGAAGGTCAACTACCAATCAGTCTGGATCTACATGAAAAATCATATATATATATATATATATATCTGTGTGCGCGCGCGTGTGCATGCGCGCACGCGCCAATAATAGTATGTATAACACGTGTGTAATAAAGGACCATTAAAATAAAGTTGGCTTCTACAAGAATGTTCCAATAAAAGGCAGCACAGAGTAAGGTTTCTTGTGAGGTAAAATGAATGCCTTGAGGTGTTATAGTATATATAACTAAAAAATGTATTTTGTATAATAATCTCTAGAATTTAATGAGAAATAATATGAAGAAAGACAAAGTAAAAGCACACTGATGTTTTGATTGGACTTAGCTGTCAGACTTTAGCAAGTAATGATGTCACAAGCCTCACTCCTACTGTGTAATCTTTTTATGCAAATATTTGAAGTAATTTGCTATCTTCTTTTGTCAGTAATACTCATTATGATTCTGGATGCTGTTGCTTGGTTACTAACAGATTTGTTGCCTACCAATTAAAAGAAAGAATGAATTTGCTGGCATTAAAACAAGAAATCATCAGAGCTGCTAAATTAAGGGGGGAGAAAGAATTCTTCTAACAAACAAACAATATGTTGTCCTCTCTCTATTCTTTCCAGGTGAAATTGGAAATGACTTTGGACTTTATTTTATGGAACACAAGGACAGCTACAATCACTTCCACTGATGCTCTTCCCTTTACTCCTCTTTTGCTAAAAATGCAAACTCCAGAACATATCTGTTTCTATACCCATCTAATCATAGTAAAATGCATAGATTAAGCTACAGATCAGCTATATTTCGTATGAATCAAGCTAGTTTGACAAGGATCTTGCTACAGTTAGGCTCCAATTGAATATGTGGCTCAGTCAATAATTATCAGGTGGTTTTCAATTCACTAACTGCATGGTGGTGGATTAGAAAGCAATGCCAATGAAAAGCCATTAACATAGAGATGACTCTAGGGACACTGATCCTAGCAAAGCATTGGAAACATTACTTGCTTACTGCGCATCATTGGGGAAGAAAAATATCTTTGATTGTTAGGTTGCATTCAAGTCTTTCAGTGGACTGACAAGGTGATCCCAGTCATGTCCTTTCTCTTATAGAAGGCATTAAAGAATCCCTATCAGATCTCAAATGAGATAAAAGAATTCTAAAAGCTACACAATCCAGACTTAATGAGAAGGCTTCCTTGCACCCATCATATGCCTAAAAATGGGGTAAATTATAGTTTAAATGGAACTTTGCATTCACAAGAGCTTTATAGCTTCAATTGATGCATTGAAACAAGTGGAGGAACAGGTTTGTTGTAATTTATAGCATTAGTTTGCCATTTGATGTGTTGATTTATGGTCCCAGACTTATAAATCAGATAGGATATCTCATTGGGTCATGCATGTAGGCATTGATCTCCTAGTCTCTCTCCACGAATAAGAGATTCTGGAGCAAGCGCACACAAGTACAAATACACCAAAAGAGACGCAAACATGCACAAATGACATGAATATTGTGGTTGACATCGCTGGTTTTGTATTCAAGTTTCCCTCATTATGGTTTCTGTGAAAAAATGGAATATGCTTTTTATAATGGTTAATTCTCTCTCTCTCTCTCTCTCTCTCACACACACACACACACATACACATACACACACATACACACGCATACACACACACAGAAAAGGGTTAATTAATTAAAGAAGGATACACAATTCAAAGCAATTTCTTTCTTCAGGAACAATGTCTAATAAGACTGCGCACAAATCACATTACTATCACCAAATCCAATCCAATGCAACAAGAGAAAGACTTGACCTGCATGGAGAAGTTAATGGTCATGAACTCGACAACAGGCCGGAGACCATAATAAGCTGCCCCTACTCCAATTCCAGCAAATCCAGCCTGCAATCATATCACCAAAGAAAACCAACTGATTGAATTAGCCAAACTAAAATAGGAGAGATAATCCTTAGCAGTTTAACAATATGTAACAATGACACTCTTGAATAGAAGGTTTTAATATAATCGATTCATCAACTCAAACCAACCTCAGTGATTGGAGTGTCAAGAACCCTCTTTGGACCATACTTGTCAAGCAGACCCTTGGATGCCTACAAGAAAAGGTGGGTATTTTGCGGAAGAGTAGAAAACAAATTTTTGGACGTGTGGTATTAGGAAGCGTCCAGCTTTTAAGAGAATCTCACCTCGTATGCACCGTGATTTTGTCCAACCTGTAGTCATGAAAACTTCATTAAATCTTAAAAGGAAAAAATAAAAAACAAGACTTGGAATCTATACATTTCTTTCCCTTTCCTTTGTATTACCTCCAGACCCATCAAGAAAACTTTTGGATCGGCAGACATCTCCTCGTCGAGTGCAGAGTTCAGAGCTTCACGCACGGTCATCTATCAGGTTAAAAAAAAAAAAAAAAAAAAAGATGCACAATTCACCCTACGCTCCGCTGTAAAAAGATATAAAATTTCACACACTGCATGCATGCGTACAGCTTTGAGTGATTTATAATCGAGGGGAAAAACTTCTACAATGATAGGATCGTCCAGCAAGGTGGCAAATAACACGAGGTGCCATTAAAAGGGTCGGGTTCAGGTTCGGGTTCGGGTTGGGGTTCGGGTTCGATTCAATGGGAATTGGGTCTATATTTGGATTTAGGGATTGAGGCGGAGAGGGATTAGGGTTTCACATTAATAATTTTTGGACTGGCTGTAAGTGGCTTCGACTTTAGTTTACATTACTTAGAGACCTGGCCCAAACTCAGCCCAGCTCATATTTAACCCAGTAGGTATGAGCCCAACATCAGGCCTAGAAGCTCAAAGTAAGCTTGCATTGAAATTGGGCCAATCCAAATTAGCAACAAATTAAAATTCAAAAAATATCATGCTTATAATTCCGTATATGAATCAATAATTTATATTCAACTTTAATTAAAAGAATAATTTCTTAAGACTATTATTTTTAAGAGGGATGGCAATAAAACGGAATGAGAATGGAGAAGAATTTTTTTTTATTTCTATTTTCATCTTATAAGAAATGATACATCTCCATCTACATCCCATCTCCTTCCATCCTAACCCCACCCTGCTCCTTTCGTAGTATATATATATATAAATTTTTAATAAAAAAATATAACGATATTTTTGTATAAATGAAATAATATAACTTTACTATAATGTTTAAGTACGATCCAATATAGTACTAATAGAGACATACTTATTTTTATCCTTATCTTTATGCTTTTTGTGAGGAATTTCTACCGGAATACATCTCTCGCTACAAGGATTGAAATTGTTATATCTAATTTTTAACTATAGGATAAATCATTTTTAATATTATATTTTTACTATATTTGCATAATATAGTTGTTAGGTATACATGTGCATGCTACATAGCATAGGTGCCAGAAATTTGTGAGAACAGTAAAGTAGTCCTTGTACCATCCTATTTTAACATTATCTAAAGCCTTTGCTGGGGATCTTCAACATGGATTGAGTTAAATTTATACTTATAAATTTTATTAAAAAAAAAATAAGCAGGGTAAATATTAACTATAGAGTAGGTTTGAGTACACTTTAGCCAAGGACATCAAACATATATTCTAACACGTGTGTGCATGACCATGTCAAGTTAGGCTTGGATTAGAATAAACTTTAGGTGACATAAAATTTATTTGCATGAGTCTTATCATTCTATTCTAATGAGACCACCAGTTTGGAGAAGGTTCAAGTAGATGGATCTTAGCATCAAGAGAAAAATATCATTGGTTCATCATTAATGAAAATTTGCATGAATTAGAAATTAAGGGCTGGCTTCTTCCAATACCCATTTTCCAAAATTAGAGTAACTTATTGACAGAATAGTCGTTGTAGCGCATATGCTCCTCAACGCTGGCCCTAAAATCTAAAATAAAATAAAATAAAATAAAATAAAAACAATTTCATCAATAGTCCAATGATGAAGGAAGGATAATTCTCTGATACACCTATAAATAACGTCAATAATTAATATTTTTTTTTTTTTTCAAATACCGCTGTAGAAAAATTTTGGTATCCACAATTTCACCTGACAAATCCCATCATCACTGTACCAACAAAACCTTCAAAATTCCTCTAAAAAAAGAACCTGGTGGAAATATAAAACATGAACTTTAATGGTCAATCACTGAGTAAGAATCATGATAAAAAAAAATAAAAAAAGGGAGAAAATTCAACTAAACAAAAAGAATATGAACACTAAAAAGCTTGAGATCTATATCTTTACACTTTATTTATTTTAATAATAATAAAAAAAGAGAAAAAAAATATATAAGGTTGATAGAGGTTAGGCCCTAGGATTGACTGCTATTTTTCTGTTGACTGAAAATTTGCACCCAATCGTCGGTTTCAATAACTATTTATATTTAATCCTTATCTTGGACACAATTAACGTGTGACTCTATGCAAAACGGGCACTGAGTATGCTACGGATAAACGTAAAATGACAATCAAGCAAAAGGTTCTGTGCTAAGCTATGCACGGGGGAAGGGGGAAGAACAAGATCTATAGTTTTTGTGGAGGGAATTTTAGGGATTAGAGGGAAGGATAAGAACCAGCAAGGTTCTCTGCAGTCCTACCTTGGACAAATTCTGCCTTCCTTGCTCGTCCTACTCCCCCTTCTCTCTCTCTCTCTCTCTCTCTCTCTTTCTCACTCTCACCCCCTTTTTATACAATGAAAGTGGGGAGCACTACCATTAGGTGGGCATGGGTCGAAGCATAGTCCCAAAAATTTTAGAGCTGGGCTAAATATTTTAACTCATAGCACTGAATGAGGGCCAATAAATTTCAAGGCTTGGATCAATATTTTTAACTCATAGAGCTAGGTTGGAGCTAATGATTTATTCAAATTTTGGACTGAACTTACACAAACCCTATCTTCTTTGTCCAACCTAACTTAAAAATTTATTTACCTTAAATAGACCTTATCTTCTTTGCTTGTTCTTCTCCTCTCTCTCTCTCTCTCTCTCTTTATAGAATGAAGGTGGTGGAGCCCTCCCATTATGGGTGGACGTCGGTTGGCCAGCCCTAAAAATTTGAGGGTCAAAAAAATAGTTTTAGCCCAAAGGTTTGAGTTGAATATGATATTTGAGACTTATTTAAATTTTAGATTAAACCTATACTTAGAGAAAATAGGCCTAACTCAGCATAAATATAAATAAATAAATATATACATACATACATATATATATATATATATATATATATATATATATATATATATATATTATATAACATATTTAAATATAAAATATTTTTAGTCTATAGGGCTGGGTTGAGCCTAATTTTTTAGGTCCATTCAAATTTTAGACCAGGCTTGAACGTAGAGAAAATAGGCCCATCCCAACTTATATATATATATATAAATTTTTATTATATATAAATATATAATATATTTTAATATAAAATACTTTGTTAAATGAGTTCGAGAGAATTTTAGGGATTCAGTGATTCATAAGGAAGGATGAGAACAGGGTTCTCTGCTGTCCTACCTTGATTAGAGGGTGGGCATGGATTAGATAGCCCTAAAAATTTTAGGGCTTCGGCTAATATTTTTAATCTATAGGGCTAAGCCGAACTTGGTTTTTGAGGCCCGTTCAAACTTTAGGCTGGGCTTAGATATAGAGAAAATAGGCCTGATCCAACCAAAAAATTATATATATATATAAAATATTTTGATATAAAATATTTTAGACCATAAGGCTGGGCTAAGTTTGATTTTTGAGGCCCATTCAAATTTCAAACCGGTTTTGAAGCTTGAATATATATATATATATATATGATATTTTAATATATTTATTATATATAAAATACTTTTTAATATAAAATATTTTTAACCCATAGGGCCAATATATTTTAATAGATTTATTATATATTTATATAATATAATATATTTTAATATAAAATACTCTATTAATTTAGCCTAAAAATTTTAAGGGTTCAAAGGAAGTATGAGAAGCAATAGGGTTCTTTGCAGCTCAGGTTAATATTTTTAGTTCATAAGATGAACTTCTATATAATATATTTTATTAAAGCGTTAAGGCAGAGATGGAACAGAGCACCTTAAGAAAAGGTGCACAACCCTTAACCATCTAACTTTCCTTTTATATATATATATATATGTTATGTATTTATACATACACACATATATACATACATACAAATTCAGGCTAGATCATGTTAGGGCGAGCATTGAGAGATTTCTATCAGGCTCGGATCAATCATACTCATCTTGAATTCAGGCTTGATTCGTTTCGACTTGATGCCTCGGGTTGCATTTTTTACCCATGATGGACTTGACTACATTTGAATGTAGCCAAGCTTAATTCCAATCACTTTCTTCATTCTTAGATTCACATATTTAACGAATTCCAAAGATAAAAAAAATGAAAAAGATAAAATGGTTCCGGAATCCATGTAGATATAGGGATGAGGAAGATGACCGAATCCTGAACTTGGCTACATTCGAATGTAGCCAAGTCTATCTCTATCCTAGATTCAATTACATTCCTACCCTTGGATCCACATAGCTTATGAATCATAGAGATAGAAAAAATAAAAAAATAAGTAGCTCTCGAATTCATATGGATTTAAGGATGAAAAAAATGATCGAATCCTTTATTTGGCAAAGCCAAATCTCTCTCTCTCTCTATATATACATATATATATATATATTCAAGTTTAGGATTCGACCATTTTCTTTATTCTTTTACTTTTTTTCATCTTTGACATATGTAAATTATGAATTTTAAGATAAGAAAAGTAACTGAATTTAGTCTAACTCTCTCTCTATATATATACATACATATATACATACATAGTGTCACAATCTTGTGGGAAAATTTTCCTATCTTCTCTAAATATTATGGCATTTCTTTGAAGCCAAATAAACAAAGTAATTGATACGGCAACAACCCAACCAAAGGTCTGGCAGGGAAAGCATGAACGCCAAACCGATTGTCCCCGCTTAAGCCGCGGAGTGTCGGTGAAATCACATGAAGGAAACCGATGGTCTTTGGATTCCTCATGATACCGACGTATAGATATATATTTATATATAGAGTGGATGGTTCCAATTTCTCTTCATCAGATTCGCAGCAGCTACGATTTTGTGGAGGCCAAGCATTCTCCGTGGCACCAGTAGATCTGTGTGAATCACCAGAGCCCTTTTGCCTGCCATGTGTTATAACAAGCAAAATACTGAACATAACATCACATCACATGCATGCAGGTTTCGTTTTTAACTCTTGGTTCAGTCTAGAAGTAGAGGATTGATCTGGAGCCGGATGGACGCTTACGTAGTCTATCCATGCACTGCTGAGTTGTTCTGAAGCGGTACTCATCCATTAACCCTATCTGAACTTTTTTTTTTATTTTTTAGCTTATAAATAGCCCAAACAATTCTGAACACTCCAGGGCACGCAATGGTGGATGCATTGGAAGCGAACCTTCTCCAAGACAAAGTCCTATGATTTTGCGAAGTCTAGGAGAGTTCTTTTTTTTTTTTTTTTGGGCGGAGATGTTAGTTTTTCTTTCACTTAAAACCAGCATGTTCTTGTGGGGGTCCTTAGTGGGCTCTTCTGTAGATTCACAAATGCTGATATACTGTCCCTATAATCTTGTTTCCTTTAGTCCGCTGTGATGCTTATGGCTATAAAGTGTATCCAACCTGAAGGGAAGTTAGCATAGATAGATTTCCTGAGTGTGAAAGATTATAGATTGTGAACTTTGCTTCCATTATCACGACTTCTCGTATTTCAGTATCACCAAATGGAGGGAAGCTATTAGGGTTCTCTTTTTGATCGGCTTGCATTGTTGTTCTTCTCTTTAATGGTGGGATGTTGAGGCTTTATATGTGCTAGAGAAATCTCTTTCTTTTCGATTCTGGCTTTGGAAAACATCGAGAATTAATACGTAGTGAGAGCCGGTTCTCAAAGCCAACTCAACTACTACTAAGGGAGCTTATGTCGATGTTGATCGGGTCAAATCCAAGTCTTGACCAAGTCATCTGCCAATATCTCTTACTCATCTACATGGCTGTAAAACTCTCAATCTCATTAACATTTCTTACTTTGTATATATGGTAGAGAGTGCAACTTGATAAAACATGCATGGTAGAAACATTCTATTAAGTCACCATCTAACTAATATAACACTCACTAATTTAATTTCGCCTATGCCCCAGATAATTTAATCACACAAAACTAGACAAATATCCTTAATAAGAAAGGATGTGTTAGATAATATTAGTGAACTTCAAAATAATTTCTTCTTTTTTATTTCTATCTTCAAAATTATAAACTTCATGCGCCTTTTCAAAACCTACACTATAATTTTCATGGATCTATTCAAATTTCTTTCAATAAATACCAAAGTTTATAATTTATCTTATCAACTTCTTTTATTTTTCTCCGACCTATATTATCTCTTAGAGGCAAGCTATATTAACTTTCCTCCTATTTATTCTACTTATCAGATTCATTATTTTTTTATTAATAATTTTATATTTTAAGTTGCTAAATATTTTGTACTTTCTTATATTAACTTCTTTATCTAAAATCTCTTTGACAGCCTGGTATGATATATCGCTTGTGGAGCAACACCTTCAATGAGAAGTAGTTTCATGTGAGTAGACTATAGCCTCTTGACCAAAGAATAGCATTACAAAATGTGAATAACCAAGAAAATTAAAATAATTGTGATAGTCAATTACTTCTCAAAAAAGTAAACTAGTAATTAAATTGAAAGAAAAAAAATCGAAGGTTCCATCTATTGCTTATCTTATAGGTTTCAAGAAGACCAGAGCGCTTGAAATGAACATAGCTAGCTAACACCACTGGTGAAGCAGTTTGTTTCTTTAGACAACGTCCAGCAAGAACTTTCTTTAAGACTTCTAACAAGTATTCATCCTTACATAACAAATCCTCATAAACCAGTATAACCAATTACATATTGGTCACAAGTTGGTGGCTAAGGTGGTGAAATCCATGAAAAAAGCAAAAGCCTCAGCAAGAAATACCGAAGAGTGAATGAACTATTCCACACAAACAAAACAGGCAGTCTTTCAGCAGCCAGAATTGAATTTTACAGCCCAAATACTTCTGGCTAAGTTTTACATTATTTGCTGGCAAGTGCCAATTATTTAGCAGAAAATTCTACATGAACCCCCCTATGAGAAGGGATGTCAAAAGAGGTTAAGAAAAGAAGTCCTTGGAGAGAACTGCATGAACTAAGCTGCTGTAGCCTTTGGCACTGATCGGTAGCATGCACTCTTTGTGCACAGATGATATCCTCAACCTGCAGAAGGGATGCCCAAATGAGCTGCTAAACAATATCTTGTTCTGTGTTCTTGAAAACCCAATCCACCAGAAAATGTCTTGAAAGAAAATATATAAAGGCATAAGAGACCTGTGGAACAACCATCCTCTCAAGGTTTCCAGCATAAGGAATGGGAATATCAGCTCCAGTAATCCTCTCCACTGGTGCATCGAGATAATGAAAACTTTCTTCAATAACAGAAGTGCTGAAACAATTAATGAGGTTTATATGAGGCGCTGTTTGAGTGGGGGAAAAAATAGATAAGAAAAAACTAACCATATCTCAGCCCCTACACCATGCTGTGGGAAACCTTCTTCAACAGTCACTAGCCTGCTGGTTTTCCTCACAGAAGCATTGATGGTTGCTCTGTCTAGTGGCCTAAGAGAGCGGAGATTTATAACCTTTTTATTTAAAAAAAAAAAAAAAAAGAAGTTAAAAGTTTGTGGTTAGAATTGATGACTGATCAATATTTTGAAGGGAGTAAAATGTGATACATATTTCTTTTTTCTACAAAAACTTACCTCAGCACTAATTCCTTCCTTTGAAAGTATGTCTGCAGCCTGAACATGATTCACAATCAAATTAGATTTAAACAAAATCAAAATGCCTAATATTCAATATCAGAGCCTCTAGCATTTTGTCCTAATCAAAACTTTTAGCAGATAACATGATTCTTTGACACCTTTGTAGGTTCTCCTGCTTAGGAGCATGTTAATTATACCCTAGACAAGGTAACTTCCCCAAGATTTGACGTAGTTCTTGGTAAATGTCTAACTGCTTACATGTTCCCTAAATGTGAACAGGCTGGCAATTTCCATATCCTTATCTAGCACGTTGTTATGGTTTCTTGTTTAAGCTGTTATCATTCATCCCTTCTATTGTAAGCCATTTCATTGGCATATTCGCTGTTGAAGATTAGCCTGGCCAACATGTAGAGGAATTCAATGACGGAAACTCTATTGTTGATTTGAGAGTTTTTAGATCATAGGTGTAATGCCTCAAGCCCATCTGTTGGTTCAATTAACTTGTTAGTGAGTCAAAACCACGTGGTCCTAAAAACTGGAATGCAAGTTAATTGGTAGTAGGTGAACTTGAGTTATAAGCTCTCCAAACTTTTCTTTTCCATCCGATGTGGAACTATTTTTGAGATATATTACAATCTCTCTCTTATCATGCAGCGTCCTCGTGACACGCTACAAGTTAGCTAGATTCTACCCAAGCCGGATCGTTGGTGCTGTAAGGATGGCTCCACGTCATGGCGGGACTCTACCACCATTCCATGAGTAGTCTTTTTCTTCTGTTCACCAACTTTTGTACACTCAAATCGACTGTAATACCATTTGTAATGCCCCTAGCTTATCTGCTGGTTCAATTAACCTATTAGTAGGCCAAAATCACGTGATCTTAAAAACTCGAGTGCAAATTAATTGGTAACAAGTGAACTTGAGTTATAAGCTCTCCAAACTTTTTTTTCCATCCAATGTGCGTTTATTTTTAGGATATTACAATAGGTAAGTCTGTTTTCAGACTTCACAGCCATCTCCTTTGCATTAGTTAAAGGCATGTTTGGTCCTTAGTATTCAAAAGTCAAAGAGGCCACTTTTCATAAGTAACTTTGGAAACCGCCTCCTTCCCAAATATAATAAGAGAAAAGGTTTAAATCAGCTTGGCACTTCTAGCAAGCCAACACATAACTGCAGAATTGTGATCCTCACTTCCACTGAATCAAACATGCAGAAGTTGCTCACTTCCACCAGACACACTTCAGGCCTACTGCTTTCCCACATCAAGCATGCCCTAAGACGATCCCCATAGTCAGTAAACAATGCTCTTAAGTCTTCCAGTACCACCAAATTGTCCATATTTCCATGAGTAAACAATGCTTTTTTGCTAAGATTCCTCACTTTAAAATTTATAAGTTTGATAGAACTCCTTTTGTGTAATACCTTCATGCAAGTTTAGCGTATCAAGACACTCAAATTTCTTTCTGCAACGATCACTCTCAATGGATGAGGTGAATATGGTTTTATTACCCACTTGAGTTCCTAGGAAAGAACTGCTACCTAGAAACGTTCCACCAAGTGGCTATAATTGTTCTGATTATTTATTTACTACATTGATTACCAATGCTTATAATATTAAGTTATATTAATATTTAAGAAAATCTTTGTACTTAATATATGCTTTATATTTTATGCACACAAAATATATATGCGCTTCAAGTACATCTTTATGTTTGTACACTTATATACAAGAAGTTCAGTATGTATAATAATACATGAGAAGCTAAAAAAAAACAATTATTGGATACTAAAACTAATTTAACATATTAATACAACATATATATGTGCACATAACTATGAAGAAAAAACATGCAAATTTAATAATACAAACTAAACAAAAAGTCGATGAAATTAATGCATTAAAAAGTCAAATTATAGAAGTTTGACTGTTAGATGTTAGATGCTCTGTTTTTCATTGTGTCCCCCCTTCACCGCTCTCATATTCTTTCCCTCTTTGTTTACCAATAGAGAATCTTATCTTGCTGTCTAATTATTTGTTTTTTCCAATAGTCATTTCTTTTGCCTCCTTTTATTCCTCTGTTATTTCCTCTTCATCCACTTACCTACTTTCTTTTTCCCTGTTTCCTTTGCTTCTCTTCTTCAAGAATTTCTTGTTCAGCAAAAATGCAGTTCCCCGCCAATAATCTTCATTATTTGTTGATCACTTGCTTAAACTAACAAAACAATTCATTTTAGAAGAACTTGTGCTTCTGTTCCTTGATCCAGCTGGTTGGACTCATCTCCCTTGGAACATAGCCCAATCAGTTTTCTCAACAGCACATGCCAGCTTGAGATACAAGTAACAGAGCAACAACTCTAGACCCTTCAACATTTCTTCCAGCAATAAGCCAAAGCAAAACCATAATTGTCTGGCTAACAACAATCAAGGTAGCTCACATTGATGCAATTATGCTAAACCTATATAAGTGTTTTGAGTCAGTAAAGAACCCAGAGATCCAAATGGCCAGACGTCAACACTTGTACTACTTCAGCAGCATCACACTGATATCATAATCCAACCTAATATACTCGATTTTTTATAACATTATTCGCCATCAAGTTGTAAGGATTCCAATTTCCCAGTGGAATATAATCTAAAGCATAACCTGAATGCAATAAACACGATAAACATAGTCCTAGATACACACTTCAGGTCCAATTCTGCCAACAAAATCGCAACCCAAAACAGGCATGATTAAACTAATATCTCAGCATTACGATTACCTCCCCCTAAGCCTTCTATTTCCAACCTTCCACCAGAACGACTCAAACAAACCTTTAAAAAAAAAAGACACTTTAACCAAGAAACAAAGAAGAAGAGATTGGAAGGAAAAGCTCACGGCCAGAGAGCGGCGAGCCAGGCGAGCGAGATTCGTAGCCATTCCCCGCGATCCTCCACACTGATGCTCGGAACAAAGGAGAATTTTTTTCTTTTTTCTTTTTTTTTTTTTTTCTTCTTTAATTTATAGAGTGAGAGCTCGGAAACGAAGGTTCTGGTCTTCCGGTGTCGCCTCGGCGCTTTTTTTTTTTTTTGCCTTTCTTTCTTTTTTTTCTTTTTCTTTTTTCATTTCTTATCTTTTTTTGGGCCACGCTTGTCCTCCTCAAAGATCCCGGCCGGCTGACCACGTGCTCTCCTCTGGATTCCGGAGATCTTTCCCTGTGGAAAGGACCAGAGCACCGTAAAAATTATCCAAGATTCTCCTCAAGACGTAGAATCTAAGACTAGCATCAAAATTATGGTTTGATGCGGACATGAACATGGAATGATGAGACGAGATAACATGGACCGGTAGATCATGTCATCATGTGTGTATTTCCACCTTGCTTGTCCAAATTGAATTTTATTCTTTCTTGACATTGATGGGAATGAGATACATAAATGGGCTCAGTTGTGCAATTGGTTCCCTAGACCTTTTCTTATAGGTTCTCCTTGAATTTTTTTTTTTGAAAAAAAAAAAAGAGAAAAACCTGAAACTCTTATCACATAGGTCTTGATTGCTATCATATAATGGTAACATGGTATGTGTATTGCACCTTTGAGAAGAAAAATAAAAATAAAAAAGTCTACATTATATAATACATTACTTCTAAAGAGAGTAATGAGATTTTTTTTTTTTTTTTTTTTTGTATATGTGTATTTGAGGTTTCCTTTTTTTTTTTTTTTTTTGCTCATCTTCGCAAAAAATGGTTAGAAATCAATTTATACTTTCTTTTCCCTCTTATACTGATTATTTGTCTTTTTAATAAAAATAAGCAAATACATTTAAATAAGAATTAGTTATGCATTCTAAAATAGGTGGAAGGGCATTTTCAAAAAAAAAAAAAAAAGGCAGAATTGGTTGATGACAATTTGTTTTATCATGTATAGCCTAAGCTACTTATCATATTCATTGGTGCCTACTAATAGGATTCTCTAATTTTGAAGATCTTTTCAAATCTATAAGATTCCCTTGATTTAAAGGATCTAACTATTAAGAAAAACTCTTAATCTTAGATAATGATTTATTTCCTCAATTATGCATTAGTTTCGTTAGAAGGTTTCTTTATATAAATATATTTAGTTTTCTTTGAATAATTAGGGTTTTATCATCATGAAATAATATTATTGGTTCCTTTTGTTTGAAGGCTCAACCTCAAAGAGTGGTTATCAGGAGGCATGATTCCTTCGAAACGATCATAGTTATCTCAAATTGCTTATTCTATCTATTGTTGCGATTGGGCTCGCAACAGTTGGTATCGGAGCCTGATAATTATCTTACTTTTGTCTTAAATTTCTTATTTTTCTGTAATCTCCTTCTTCGCAATCTCCTTATTTTTGTTTGCAAACCCTAGCAAAAAAAAAAAAAAAAATCTTGCTTTCTATTGCCACTCCCAAAAACCCATTTAGTTCTTATCTTAAAAAAAAAAAAAACCTCAGCCGTGTTTTCTTTTTTCTTTTTTTCCATTTGGGAAAAAAATCTAGTAGGAAAGAGAGAGAGAGAGAGAGTATAAAAAAAGGAGAAAGAGAAAGTTGGAAAAAAAGAGAAGAAAAGAGAGAGAAAAAAAAATAGAGAGAGAGAAAAAAAAAGAAGAGAGAGAGAAAAGTTCTCCCTTATTTTCAAGAGGTTTATTGCCAAGATTTGCAAAGATATGGCCTAGGAAATCGTCTACAACAATGGAAGAAGTGTGTGGAAGGTGATATAAAAAATTTAAGAGAGATGTCAGAAGGATCTATATCTGAGTTATGGGGATCGAAAAGTGGCCGAAGTAATTAATGTTTTGGCTGATTTGAAAAAGATGATTATGAGCATGAGAAAAGAAATTTTTGATGAATCTTCAAACAACAGCCACTAGATCCAACAACGAGGAATTGATCACTACACAGAAATGGAAGGAATGATCCAATCCAGAACCTCATGCCATGAAGTTTCTTGTTCTTATGGAGAACTCTGAGAACTCTGATAGATTCCCTAATTTTGAAGATCTTTTCAAATCCATAAAATTCTCTTGATTTAAAAGATCTAGCTATTAAGGGAAACTCCTAATCATACACAATGATTTATTTTCTCAAATTATGCAATAGCCCTATAAATATGTAATAGCCCTTCTGGCTTAGTATGGTGAAATATTATTATTGATTTATTTTCTTTGGAGGTTCAACCCCTCGAAGTGGTTATCAGAAGGCCTAATCCCTCGAAGCGATCATCTGGAAGCGTGATCCCCTCAAAGCAATCACAGTTATCCTAAATTTCCTATTATATCTATCGTTGCGATTGGGGTTTGCAACAGTTGGTATTAGAGCCTGGTATCGATAACTTGGTACTCTTCTATCCTTCATCTTATTTCTTCTATTTTCTTTCATATACAAAATTCTGAAAAAAAAAATCCTTGCTTCTTGTTACCATCCCAAAATCGTCTAGCACTTATTTTTTTTAAAAAAAAATCCTTGCTTCTTATTGCTACTCCCAAAACCAGTCCAGATCCTATCACAAAAAAAAAGAACTCAATCTTATTTTCTGCTTTTCCCATCTACAAAAAAAAAAGAAACCAATTTTCTTCTTTTCACCGGCTAGCCTCTTTGTCATCGTCGGTCTTTCCCATTGACCCTTCGACCGTGCCTCCATCGAGCAACCGGAGCTGCCCTGCATCCGACCACATTGAAAGCGTGATGGGCCCATAACCCACTTGCAAAAGAAAATCTAGTTAAAAAAAAGAGAAAAGGAAGGAGAAAAACAAAAAAAAAAAGAAAGAGGAAAAAAGAGAAAGAAAAAAAAAAGAAGAGAAGAAAAAAGGAAGAGAGGAAAAAAAGGGGAAGAGAAAGTTGGAAAAAAAAAGGAAAGGAAAAAAGAAAAAGGAAAGAGAGAGAAAGAGAAAAAAAAAGAAGAAAAGAAAAAAGGAAGAGAAAAAAAGGAAGAGAAAGTTGGAAAAAAAAGAGAAGAAAAAAAGGAAAGAGAAAAGTTCTTTTTTATTTTCAAAGAAATTATGCTAAGATCTCTAAAGATATGGCAAAAGGAACTCGTCAACAATAGTGGGAGAAGTGTATAAAAAGTGATATAAAAAGTTTAAGAGAAACGATATAAGCATCTATATTTGAGATATGGGAATCTAATAAGCAGCTAATTGATACGTTGGCTGATTTAAAAAAGATGATTATGGGCATGAAAAAAGAAAATTTTAGTGAATCTTCAAGTAGCAGCCACCAGATCTGACAATAAGGATTTGATCACTATACAGAAATGAAAGGAATGATCTAATTTCGAATCTCATGCCATGAAATTTCCTGTTCTGATGAAGAACTCATCAAGTTGTGACAAACCTCCACGGTGTGTGAGTATCAATCTCAATTTGAACAACTCATTAACAATACTATAGGATTAATCGAAGAATTTTCTGTAAGCTGCTTTATTGATGGACTTAAAGAAGAAATCAAGCATGCAGTTTGTATGTTCCAGCCAACCAAGATGACTGAAGCTATTGGGTTGGCTAAGCTTAAGGAAGAGCAATTGCTTGCTTTAGGCAAGCAAGAAGATAGCTATTTTAGTACAGAGAAGCAAGTTGACTTTGAACCCAGATCTAAAGAGATACACATAATTTTTGGTACTGGTTTGGAACCTAATGCAGCAATTGTTTTATCTTCTGATAGTGTGAGCCATATGGGATTTGAACCACTTAGTGATTGGGATGATCACCATAACATTCTTGCACTAGATGGCCAAGATTTGCATTATTCAAGCCTGCAAATTGAAGAAGTTGATGACGTATTTAAAGAAAATTAGCAATGCTTCAGCAGCATATACCAAACTTCTAATTCTTTTCTTGATACAAAATCTGCTCCTCTATAAGCATCTATTAATGCAGCAACTTTTTCTCAAATAGCTGTCTCAGGGAATTCGACATCAGCATCTAAGCTTTATCAGTCCTCACAAATTATAATGAAGCCACTAAAAGCACGATAAGCTAATATGTCACAAAACAATCATCCGTTATTGCAAGACTCTTTAATGCATGGTGGTGTAGATACTATAAAATTGGATGATACTTCTGGTTTAATACAAATGACAGATTGGTTCTCACATGGATTTACTTTTGATCTTGGTTCGTAAAAGATATTGCATAGTGATGATACCATATGTGAGTACTTTTACAAGCACGAGGAGAAGTTTTTTGATTTCCAACCTTGAGGACAAAGTTGATTTTAAGGAGGATGGAATGATAGGATTCCCTAATTTTGAAGATCTTTTCAAATCCATAAAATTCTCTTGATTTGAAGGATCTATCTATTAAGGGAAACTCCTAATCATACACAATGATTTATTTTCTCAAATTATGCAATAGTTCCATTAGGAAGTCTTTTTTACAATTGTATTTAGCTTTCCTTGAATAACTAGGGTTTTATCCTATAAATATGTAGTAGCCCTTCTGGCTTAGTATGGTGAAATAAATATTATTGGTTTGTTTTCTTTGGAGGCTCAATCCCTTCGAAGTAGTTATCAGGAGGTCTGATCCCCTTGAAGTGGTCATCTGGAGGCGTGATCCCCTCGAAGTAATCACAGTTATCCTAAATTCTCTATTATATCTATCGTTGCGATCGGAGTTCGCAACAAACTCATCAAGTTGCATCAAACCTTCATGGTGCCTGAGTATCAATCCCAATTTAAATAACTCATTTACAATACTATAGGGTTAACTGAAGAATTTTTTGTAAGCTGCTTTGCTGATGGACTTAAAGAAGAAATCAAGTATGCAGTTCGTATGTTACAGCCAACCAATATAATTGAAGTTATTGGGTTGGTTAGGCTCAAGGAAGAGCAACTGCTTATTTTATACAAGCAAAAAGATAGCTATTCTAGTATAGAGAAGCAAGTTGACTCTGAATATAGATTTAAAGAAACGCACATAATTTCTGGTATTGGTCCGAAACCCCATGCAGCAATTGTTCCATCTCCTGATGGTGTGAACCATATGGGATTTGAACCACCTAGTGATTGGGACGATCACCATAATATTTTTACACTAAAAGGCCATGATCTCCATTACTCAAGCTTACAAACTAAAAAAGTTGATAGCGCCTTTAAAAAAAGCTAGCAATACTTTAACAACATGTACCAAACTCCTATTTCTTTTTTTGATACAAAATCTGTTTCTCTACAAGCATCTATTAGAGCAGTAGCCTTTTCTCAAATAACTATCTCAAGGAGTTGGACATCAGCATCTAAGCCTTATTAGCCCTCTTAAATTACAATGAAACCATTAGAAGCGCGACAAGCTAATATGCCACAAAATAATCATCCGTTATTGCAAGACTCTCTAATGCATGATGGTGCTAGTATTATAAAATTGGATGATACTTCTAGTTTAATACAAGCAATAGATTGATTCTCACATGGATTTACTTTTGATCCTATTATGCAAAAGCTATTGCATCATCCAATGGCGACTTCACAAACTTTAGATCTATTATTCATGGTTCGACCTTAGTGGACACAAATAGACCAAGGTTCTATTTTAATGGGGTTGCAAATAAGGATAGTGGAAGAATCCAATGTGAGTACTTCGACAAGCAGCATGAAAAGTTTCTTGATTTTCAACCTTGAGGATAAGGTTGATTTTAAGGGGGTGGAATATTCTCTAATTTTGAAGATTTTTTTAAATTTGTAAGATTCCTTTGAAGGATTTAATTATTAAGGAAAATTCCTTATCTCAGACAATAATTTATTTTCGTAATTATGCATTAATTTCATTAAAAGGTTTCTTTATATAATTGTATTTAGTTGTCCTTAAATAATTAGGATAGATAATAGTCCTTTTGACTTATCATCATGAAATAATATTATTAGTTCATTTTGTCTGGAGGCTCAACCCCTTGAAGTAGTTATCAGGAGATCTAACCCCCTCGAAGCAGTTATTTAGATGCGTGATCCCCTTGAAGTGATCACAGTTATCTTAAATTGCCTATTCTATCTATTGTTGCGATCAGGGTTCGCAACACCTACCCATCATATATAATCAAATAATTATAATCTCTCATATAGCTTCTCTTGTCTAGTCTAGAGTATCTATTTATATATGTCATGAGCATGTTGTATTTACATATGAATAGAGGCTAAACTTGGAGAATGTGATGTGCAATTCATTGTTTTTCATTGTTTCTTTTCATCGATAAGCAAAGTAATGTCATATTTAAAAGACCAAGTATGAAATTTAGTTTTTGACTAAGGAAACACTAAAATTAAATTATTCACCTTATAAGTTTGATGGGCAAAATTAATATGGTCTAAGATAGAAAGAACTCAAAATTCCAAAGATGCAAACTTTGGCTTGGCTCTTGGATCATTGGAGCATAATTTGATTTCTACTTTGGATATATAGAACAAATGGGCAAACATGGTTCCTTCTATGCTCTATGAATATTAATATAGTAGAAAAATAATTTTGTCCTTCACACCACATGCTTGGAAGACTTAATTGTTCCTTTGGCATCACCATAAATCTTGTCTAATAACTATATTTCCAAAGTAGTGTACAAATTTAACACTTGTTTGGTAATAAACTTAAGAATATATTTTTATTATTCAGAATTAATAAAAAAAGATATTGCATAGCAATTTTAATTGTCTTATTATGCATAAAAAATAATTATTATAAGGTGCTCTTAATTTATAAATTATTTATTTAATATTTTAATCTTAATAGTATAATAAATAATGATTTTATATATATTTAAAATATGATATCATGTTAATAATATAATTATAATTATATTATATAATATTATAATATCACTATATTCTCTTATATTATATTATCTTATATTCCATAATTATACTGTAGTTATAATCATATGATATCATTATGCAATTTTTATTATAATAATATTATGATAGTTACATTTTCATATAACATTTATTGTAGTGTAATAATAATATTGTATTATAAAAATATAATTATATTATATTCAAATATTATAATATTTTATATATTCATATTTTAGTTATAATGATATATTATTATAATATTGCTATAATAGAGATATTCTAATATAATTTAATATAATATTATAATAATATTTCTTAATATTATCAAATTTAACTATTTCCATTTTTTGAATTTGTATCCTCAAAGTCTAATGAAAAATAGTCTTTTGATACATCTTAGGTAGAGCTTTTAGTGGAAGATGTTCAAAGGAAATCTTCCAACTCTCTCTTTAATAGATAATAGAATTAGATCTCAGAGCTCGATCTATAGGTGTGGTGATGCACCTAAACGCCTCAATCATTTTTTTCTTCTAATGTGCAAGGTCTTGAGAGTTGTAGAATGGGCTCTCTATTCTCCATTAGATTAGATTTGTTCCTCAAGTTCATGAATTACTTTTAGAGAAGCACGTTATCTCTCACTAGCTTTTCTTACAATCTTTTCTAATCTATTTACTATGGCTCACCTGAAAGGAAAGAAATGAAGAAATGTTTCATGATAAAAAAGTGTACTTGCTCAATAGGCCTTCCATATATCTGCAGAGTTTATCCAATTTATGGAGCACTGTTTATCGATATTCTCTAATGCATGGGACAATGGTGATCATTAATTTTTAGGATCCTATATTAAAAAAACTATTTTTTTTTGTAGTCCTCTCAACTATAGGGTATATGAAAATTAACTTTAATGGCTTGATTCATTCAAACTTTATAGGAGCGAGATTTATAATTTAAGATTTCCTTGAATGAGTGCCGCAATTCTTCTATATTAAGAATATGTTTTCATTATTAAAATAATACCTGCTTGATGTGGTTTGATGATCGAGTTTTTTTATTATTTTGAATTATTTAGATAAATAATAGAAGGTATTATTCTAGAAGAAGATTTGGATACAGTAATAGCTTGGATCTCTAGGAACCTCCTCCTACGGCTGAGGTGGTACCGACGTAGCTTTCTCATCTCTTGGATGTTGACTCTCTAAAACCTACGTCAAATGAAGAACATTGAAATCAGATCTAATTCACTCCACCTACACACGGCAAGTGGGGCAGATGTAATAATAATAATAATAATAATAATAATAATAATAATAATAATAATAATAATAACTTGGAATCTGCATCTTTTTATGATAAATGATTTAATTAATAGGATTTTATTCTTCTTATGAGAAGTAAAATAATTATTTGCATCCTATATCTCTTTAAAATTGGTAAAATAATTCCATGGTTTTTATTTTCTTGTTTACCTTCCATTAAGAAAGTCAAGTGCCCAAAAAAGTCCTCGTCTCCAAAATTTCAGGTCATTGATATGGTGAAAACTTCGAAGTGAAAATCTGGAGCGTATCTTCTCCAGCACCAGCCAGAGAGAAAGCTTTCCAGAAGTCACCACCTCCATCTTCGCATAAATGATACCTCCTCCCAGCGTAGCAAAGACCAAGAGCAGCCATGGCAGCCATCCTCTCTCTCCTCCTCTTCCTCCTCCTCCTCCTCCTCCTCCTCCTCCTCTCGGCCTCCCCATACGCATCGGCGGACAGCGCCCAAGACTTCTTCCAATGCTTCACTGAGCAAAGCAAGAACCCTAGCATCATCCTCTCTCCAAACACCCCATCCTACATCTCCCTCTTCAACTCCACCGTCCGAAACTCGAGGCTGTCGACGTCCACCCGGCCTTCCTTCATCGTGACCCCCGTAAAACCCTCCGACGTACAAGCCGCGGTCACCTGCGGCAAAACCCACAACTTCCACCTGAGGGTCCGGAGCGGCGGCCACGACTACGAGGCCCGGTCCTCCTTCTCGAACGGCGACCCCTTCGTCACCGTCGACCTCGTCAACTTCCAGTCCATCACGGTTGACGCCAACGAGGGGACCGCATGGGTGGGAGCCGGCGCGACGGTCGGTCAGCTGTACTACAACATCAACACCCAGACCAAGAACGACCTCGTCGGGTTCCCCGCCAGTCTCTGCACCAGCGTAGGCATCGGCGGTATCATGAACGGCGGCGGGCTGAGCGCCATCGGGAGAAAGTATGGCACCTCCGCCGACAACGTCGTCGATGCTCAGATCGTTGATGTCAACGGCAAGGTCTTGGACAGAAAAGCCATGGGTGAAGAACTCTTCTGGGCTATAAGAGGAGGGAGCTCGGCCAGCTTCGGCGTCGTTCTGGCGTACAAGGTGAAGCTGGTCGCCGTATCCCCGACGGTGAGTTTGTTCAGGGTGAACAGGATCCGGGAAGAAGGTTTGAGCTTTCTGGTGACCAAGTGGCAGACGTTCTCACACGATGCCACGCCGGATCTCTTCATGAGAGTCCTTGCGGTTGCCAACGGGACAGGGCGGAGCCGGACGATCGTTGCCACGTTCGAGGGCATGTACCTCGGCAAGAGCTCCGAGTTCCTCGCCACGCTGCAGAAGGACTTCCCTGAGCTTGGTATCCAGGCGACGGACCTCACCGAGATGAACTGGATACAATCTACTCTCTTCTTGTACAACTTGCCCACCACGAACGTCTCCCTCCTGTACGACAGGAGGCCGTTCAGGAACTTGACGTTCAAGGCCAAGTCCGACTTTGCCACGGCGCCGATCGACGAGCGCGGGTGGCACAAGATCTGGAGGTACATGTTGAATGCCGTGGATCAGAATCTTCAGGTGATCCTGTCTCCATGGGGAGGCAAGTTTGATGAGATTGCTCCCAATGCCATTCCTTTCCCTCACAGGAAGGGAACGCTGTTCAACCTTCAATACTTCCTGTATTGGCCCCCGAGCAATGACACAATCAATCAGGGGAAATTGGATTGGATGAAGGGCTTCTACAACTTCATGGCTCCTTATGTTTCTAGTAACCCGAGAGGGACCTATTTCAACGTCAAGGATCTGGACTTGGGCACCAATGAGGTTGGAAAGACGAGCTACTCTTCTGCTACCGCCTGGGGCAGGACTTACTTCAAGGACAACTTCGAAAGGTTGGCGCGTATAAAGGCTAAGGTGGATCCAAGCGACTACTTCTGGAATGAGCAGAGCATCCCTCCTTTTTCACAGTAAGTTTTCTCCGTTTTGATGACAATAAAATAGAGAAGACGGTTCTCTACCTCGCCAAAGTTATTGATATATAATCTTTTTTCCCCCTTCGAACTCGAAAAGAGAGAGAGAGAGAGAGAGAGAGAGAGAGGCTTTGTTGAGAGGATCTGATGCAATCTTGACAATGTATTTGTCAGGGTACAAGAAGAAAGTTTGAAAAATTTGTTGAATTATGCTAGAAATAAGAAGGCTGAGGTTATCTAACAATATTCTCTCTCTCTCTGATTTAATTCAGTTCTGCTAAATGCTAGCCTCATTTGTGCTTCTACAATCTAGTGGACATTGAGATCCCTTTGTTCTTTTGGGGAGGGGGGCCGTTGATACAATTAAGGAGACTGCCTACAATCTAATATGATAAACACCCTAACATCCACCTCTTAAGGTCCATCAGAAAATTATCTCTTCAAAAAAAATTTTGTATGAGGCAAGTTGCAACATTTGCAAGATGATCAACTTTAGGTTTGCCTTCTTAAAAAGATGATGACAAGAAAAATTAGGTATAGAGGAGATCTTCACCTTAAGCTTTCTAAGTAGAGGGTGGAATCCTTCAATATCACCATTTATCCAAGCCACCATAGTTACAAAATCTCATTTTAGAATAATTTTGATATCCTGGGATAAGTTAGTCCCAAGTAACACTACATTGCAAGTTACATTCGAATCAGTAGATGGAACTGAAGTATGAGGGATGGATATAGCTACCACAAGTGAAGTCCTTCTAGAATGATCTTGAACCACAATCCTAACACTTACAGAATCTGAATGAGTTGATCCATAAAAATTGACTTTTATGGACCTTGGTTGTCAGGGCCACCATGAGACAAGGTGTGAAGAAGAGGGCTCCAGATCCTAAAGATAAAGGCGGCCTTAGCTCCTAGCATCCGATTTATTTGAAATGAATCCATAGTGGATAAATTCCTACATAAAAAAAAGGCTTGTCTAGTAATATCGGTTGGTTGACAAGGTTTATTTCGAAATATCTTCTTATTTTTGTCATTCTAGATCATCCATAAGAGATAAGCCATAAGGGATTTCTTATTAATTATCTCTTTGGAAATATTCTTTTGAATCAGGAATCCATATGCCTCTTGCGTAGATTGAATATAGGCCAACTCTTAGATACTCTCTTATATCCTTCTAGAGCTACTACACCTGAAAAAGAGATGATTCAAGTTTTTTCAAAATCAGTATTGCATCATCTGGGTTGATAGAGCTAACATGATTGGCTAACAAAAACCCATTAGGAGACATCCTTTAAATAGTTTCCAAAGAACATAGAGGACTTGATAATGAGCCTGGAGCTTTCCAATTTTGAATAAGTTGATACTAGAATTGTGGTCCTCTAGTAGTCACCAAATTGTGGTATACCCGTTTAACTATGATCTTAGAGTGGTAGCCCTTACCTTAGCAAAGGATATCTTATTGATTGCTACCAATAATCTCTCCATATCCCACCTGCCTTCATGATTGAATAATTGGTCAACAAAGAAGATGTTCACTACAATTTGCATATCATAAGTGATGAAAAGATGATTTAGAGAGGTCATGGAAAACTAAGGTTGAGTTGCTATATCAATAGTCCTCTTAGCTCTAATGGACCAAATGAATTTTTTAGCAATACATTGAGAAGCTTTATAAATTTCTCTCCATATAGTTGAATATTTGCTTGAAAGTTTATAAATGATCCAACCACTTTTAAAATATACTTCAACTGTAGCAACTGAGATAGGTGATCGCTGATGCAATGCAATTCTAACATAGGTCTACTCAATAGTGTTGTCCATTATAGTTAGACATTTGGGATCGCCAATCCTCCCTCCTCTTTAGACATACAAATAATGCTCCATGAAATGGCGTGTAACACTCTATTTCCTCAATCATGACCCTACAAGAAGTTTCTAATGATCCTATTAAATCAAGTTAGAAAACCACTCAATATCATTGTATTTGAGATCAAATGGGTTGGCATAATATCACTCTGTCAGCAAAAGACAATGATTTTCATTTCTAAGCATCAAATTTTATAGTAATCCTATTCTTTATAATCTAAATATCTATCTGTTTTAACTTTGTTCCCTTAATTGAGACTCTCAAATAGAGAAGTTTCTAATGATCCTATTAAATCAAGTTAGAAAACCACTCAATATCATTGTATTTGAGATCAAATGGGTTGGCATAATATCACTCTGTCAGCAAAAGACAATGATTTTCATTTCTAAGCATCAAATTTTATAGTGATCCTATTCTTTATAATCTAAATATCTATCTGTTTTAACTTTGTTCCCTTAATTGAGACTCTCAAATAGAGAGTAAGCTTATCGACCTTTTTAATTCCTAGAATGGCAGTTAACTCACTTGCAATATTTGTGTTAATCTTTGAGCTGAATAGAACTAGGGACTTCAAGGTTAGCTTGGCTAGACTATAGATGATACTCCCTATTTTTCTCCCTTAAAATGCTCACAACTAGACGCAATGGCTTTTGAAATAAGGAGTTAATCATCTACAAACAAAAGTTGGCTAATACAAAGACCCCTTAATTTGGTCGATAGCTACTAATTTTGCAAGAATTTATAGCCACATGTATACTTTTTGAACATTGTTTCTGCGTACAGAGGATAAATAAATATGGTAAAAGCGGATAACCCTAACTGTTGCCCAGCTAAGCAATCCAAGAGAGGGGGGTGAATTGGGTTCTTTTGAAAATTTTAACTAAGATGTGCAATATTTTCAAAACTGTGAGAATGTGTGAGAGTGAAGTGACAAACTTAAAGCAATCAACAATAACAGTGGAAAGCACACACACAAACACAAAGATTTATAGTAGTTCGGTGCTAACCTTTGCACCTACATCCACTCCCCAAGAACTCCTTGAAAATTTTCACCACTAATCGTTCTCCAACAATTACAACCTAGCTTACTCAGCTAGCTTCTTGTTTCCAAGCACAAGGGAGCCTTTACAATCCACCAATTATGGGTTTGGCATACCCCTCACAAGTTTCAACTAAGTTGAAACTCAACAAGATACAAGAATAGAATAAATTCAGAACATACAGCTCCTCAATGAGCAATTTAAAACAATAAAAGCACTTTACATGATTTGAAGCTTTCTCTCCTTAAATGAGCTTCACTTCTTTAAATGCTTGAGTTAAGAGCACTTGATGAAGCTTCTGGAGTCGTTGATGGGAGCTTTGAATGGGCTTCAATGAACTTTCAAACTTCAGCAACAAAAACTTTTTAACTTGCAACAGGCTGAAATTTTTCTGAATTTGGCTTTATAAATCTCACTTTTTCTCACTTGTAATCCTTCAAAGATCTACTTAAAAACTTGCTAATCCAACCCATTAACTCGTATTTGTAGTTGGTTGAGAGATTGGACCGTTGGAATGACCGTTTCCAAACGTTGGAATGTCAGAACTAGCCGTTACAAGTTCACCCAGGGCGTTAATCGGCTTCAGAGCCGACTAACATAGGTAAACCTTGTGTTTGCCATAGTAGTTGGCTCTAGAGCCGACTACCTTATGCATACCCACTGTATGGTTACAGTAGTCGGCTCTAGAGCCGACTAATCCAGGTTTTTCCTCTATAATGCCTTCTGTAACACATTTTTGACTTGATGGTTTGCATGTGGGTCGGTTAAGGGCTTCAAGCATCCATTCCAAGTTTCCGTAGTTGCCGTGAGAGTTGACTAAAGTCTCTAAAACTTGAAAAATCATTCCACGGACTTGGAAAACCATTGAATTAAGGAGGCTTAGTCTCACAACTTTCACAACTTGGATTTTCTTCATTTGAGAACATTGCCAAATATCTGAGATTCATTTAGATTGACCTTGAATCCTCCTTCTCAGATCTTGGGATTCTCTCTTTTGAACCATATACTCATTTTGAGGTTTGGAATCCATTTAGATGCTTTTGGTGACTTTGTATACCTGTATGTCACATTGATTCTTCACCAAAATCGTTAGTAACCTACTTAATTATTTTATGATCATCAAAATCAATGCGGGATCAACAATCTCCCCCTTTTTGATAATGATAAAATCATTAAGTATAGAATTAAAATAATAATTTAAAGCAATGCAGCATTGAACTTAGCACATGGTAGAGATTATTTGGCTAACGTCAGGAGAAATTCCTAAGTCAGTTTCATAGGTAGGTTTTGTGCCAAAAATCTTGAAAAGAGTGCTAAAATTGAGAATATGAGACAAAAGTTAAAAATTTTCATCCGAATATTTCAAAAATAATATGACATTCATTTTTCATGTTTTGAATTTAGAGAAATCAGATTTTTGGCGGGATTTATAGTGAATTTTGACTCAAAAAGCTAAATTTTTTATGAAAAGGTTGAATTTTGTGCCAAAATGATTAAATTCAATGCCAAATGCAAAAGTTATGTGCTGAGGATGAAGTTTTATGCAAATAAACCTTTTCTTCATGCTGAAATCCCAATTTTGATTCTAAAAATTTAGAGTTTCGGTAGTTAAACAAGTGGCGTGCCAAAAATCTGCATAGTGTACCGAAACTTTGATTTTTATTGTCAAAATTTTTAAGAAAAGTTTTCAAACAAAGCTGACTTGTTTTAAGAGAAAATAAGATGAAACCAACAAATTTTGTCTCCTCCTTTTTATTGCAAAAATTCAAAAAGACCATCTTGTTCTCAAGAGGGTGAATTTTGCTGAAAACATTTTTATTCTTCTTCCCCTAAACATATGCTCAAATTGTTCCATTTTGAAACTAATTGAAACATATCGAAACTCTTTGAAAGCTTGTTAAAACAAGATGTACAATGATGAAAAATTTAGAAGGCTTTGCTGAAACATGCTGAGACTCTTTGAAACATGATGAAAAAGTTTTGAAAACTATGTTGAAACATATTGAAACATGCTGAGACTTTTGAAAATTTACTGAAACATGATGAAAGATTTTTAAAACTTACTGAACCATGATGAAAAAGTGTTGAAGAATTTGCTAAAACATGACAAGGAAGATCTTTCTTCTTTTTAAATGTGTGCTTACCCTCTTTGATCTTTTCTTGGGTTCATTATACCATTCTCCTCCTTTTTGTCATCAATCAAAAAGGAAGTGAAAGATTAAGCACTTAGTTTTATACATCTCATCCTTGATAGCTCAATATTGAAAATTTTCATGACAAATTTAAAATTGAAGATCTCATATAATTAATATGAAATATTTCATAAGAAGAAAATTTCATACACAGAATTATATAAAAGGAAACATTTCATTAAACATAAGATTTCATACAAAAGAGTTTCATAACATGACATTCTAATACAAGCATTACAAACATCAAGTTCTAATATAAACATTTTAATTCATAGAAACCCTAGTACATTCTAAACATAACAAGATAACCTAAACTATTCCTCATCCGAGAATACAACAGAGAGCTGACCAAAAAATCCAGAGCCACGCCCTTGTGGAGGAGGACGATAGGAAGCATGAGGTGGCCTAGAGCGGGGGTGAGCAGATGTGAAGCCAGGCTGGGGGGGCGGCTGAGTATGATGGGAAGGTGGCTGAAAAGCAACAGGAGCAAGCTGATCACTGATGGTGGAGACCAAATGGTGAAAAAGACCAATAGACATCTCTAGTCTCTCAGATCTTCCACCAAAGTTCACAATCTGAGCTCTCAGCTGTCTCACTTCTTTAGCCACACAGGCTAACTCCTCAGAGTCACGGCTAGATCCAGATCCGTGACCTCTCATCTCTTGCATCAGCATCCTTCCATTAATGACATTTACAAAGTGCTCCAGCCTGTCCAACCTTATCATCATCTGGGTCATGGTCTCGTTTACAGTGAAAATATGGGGTACCAAGGTAAAATCATCTATAGACGAGCCACTATCCCCTGAACTCCTGCTGGAGAGAGCAGATGATACCTCTCTGACAATGTATTGTAGCTGATCCTGACTGAGCTCAATGGATATCCTCTGGGGTGTAGTGGGCTCCTCAGGTTGCTGCCTAGTGCTAGGTCCAGCCTCCTTATGTGAAGATGAAGATGGACCCTTAGCCTCAGCTGGCTCATTTGCCTCTGCATCTCTGCCTCTTCCTCTGGTCCACCTCCCATTAATCTTTACAAATCCCATTCGACGTAAGGAGTGATCATTGTAGAAGTCCGAATGGTGCAGCTTGGTGGATTCTTCACCCTTCAATCTTACTCCAAAATGTTTAAAGAAGTGGGTGAGAAGCATACCATAAGGAAGAGCAGACCTAGCTCTGTTGACTATTTCTCTCCACACAGTCAACATCAACTCTGGAAAATCATAGGGAATGTCACTGACTATGTGATACATAAGGGTCAGATCCTTCTCAGTGACAAGATGAAAATTGCCGGTCCTGAGGATAAAAATTCTGGAGATAATATGATGGAGTAATCTCATTTTCACATTTAGGGAGTTGGCCTCCAAGCGGTCCACTCCTTCTCCATCCTCAATGCCAAGGATTGTTTCAATCCTATGGGCTTTATCCTCAGGGAAATCCTCACAAACCCCACCAACAGGGACTCTCAAAATGTTGCCTATGGTGGCACGGTCAAGCTCAATATTTACCCTTTTACTATGGATGAAGCAGAGGTATAATTAACTGATAGGTTTTGGTAGAACTCTCTTACCAATTTTGGGTAGATAGCAACCTCAGTCCTGCACATGTGGCTCCATCTCCTTTGTTGAAGCATCCGCCCAATGATGAACCTTTCCCGTGCAAGAAAACCAAAGTCCACGATTCTTCCTTTGGAGATAGCTCTTATGGATAGAGATTGGATGCCAGAGAAACTTGAGGGAGAGGGCACGGCAGGGGGTTGTGTGCCTCTCATGGAAGCTCTCCGGGGCTTCTCCTTGCCGCACGCGGGAACCTTCTTCCGTGGAGCCATGGAGCTAGAGCACTAGATCTGGAGGAAGGGAGGGATCTAGAGAGGGTGGAGGGAGGGGTTTAGAGGGTTTTAGGCTTTGGGAAAAAAATTTGGAGGTTTGGAGAAGAGATGAGAGTGAGGGAGGCCAAGAGGCGTTCGGTCTCTCTTATAGACTGAATGTCTCATGGAGTTAGTCGGCTCCCATGCCAACTAACTCCATGTTAGTCGACTCCCCAGTCGACTAACATGGAGAGCATGACGCCTGGGTCCCAGAATGTCCATAAAATCCTAATGAAAATGATTTTTACAAGCTATGCATATTATGGAATCATGAAGAGGGGTCAGTTGGGCTAATTGTCATAATTTTTAATTATTAAAAGCATGTCTAGAAAAAATTTAAAAAATCCATCTATGTAGCTGACTCATTCTGATAGGGGGTCAAACATGCCAAGTTCTCTTCTAATTTCATAAAATTTGTTTCCATCAAGGGATTTTGTGAAAATATCAGCTAATTGCTTATGAGTACTAACAAATTCAAGTATTATATCTTCATTTTCAATATGATCTCTAATGAAATGATATCTAATTTCAATGTGCTTGGTCCTAAAGTGTTGAATTGGATTTTTAGTCAAATTAATGGCACTAATATTGTTACATTTTATGGGAATGTCTTTAAGTTTAATGCCATAATCTTCTAGTTGTTGCTTAATCCATAAGATTTGAGCACAACAACTCCCAGCAGCTATGTATTCAGCCTCAGCTGTAAACAAAGCAACTGAAGTTTGTTTCTTACTAAACCATGAGATTAAGTTAACTCTTAGAAATTGGCAAGTTCCACTAGTTGATTTTCTATCAATTTTACAACCAACAAAATCAGAATCTGAGTAACCAATCAGATCAATAGTATATTGCTTAGCATATCAAAGATCAAGATTTTTAGTTTTATTTAAATATCTTAAGATTCTTTTTACAGCATTTAAGTGTGTTTCTTTAGGATTAGCTTGAAATCTAGCACATATGCATACACTAAACAAAATATCAGGTCTACTAGCAATTAAATATAAGAGAGATCCTATCATGTCTCTATAAAGCTTTAAATCTACTGATTTATTATTATCATTCATATCAAGTTTGCAAGATGAGCTCATAGGGGTACCGGCACATTTGGAATTCTCCATGCCAAATTTCTTCAGAATTTCTCTTGTATATTTGCTTTGGCTAATGAAGATTCCATCCACATTTTGCTTTATTTGAAGTCCGAGAAAATAGTTGAGTTCACCCATCATGCTCATCTCGAACTCTCCCTGCATGAGCTTAGCAAAGTCTTGACACAAGATTTCATTAGTAGCACCAAAAATGATGTCATCCACATAAATTTGTACAATAAGCATATCATCATTTTCTCTTTTTATTAATAATGTAGTGTCCATATTTTCTCTAATAAAATTGTTACTTATCAAGAATTTGCTCAATCTATCATACCATGCCCGGGGTGCTTGTTTTAAACCATACAAGGCTTTATTCAATTTGAACACATGGTTTGGATGTTCATGATTTTCAAAACTGGGTGGTTGTTCTACATATACTTCTTCAGCAATATATCCATTTAAGAAAGCACTTTTAATATCCATTTGAAATAATTTGAAGTTCATGAAACATGCAAAAGCAAGTAATAATCTAATAGCTTCTAATCTTGCAACTGAAGCAAAGGTTTCATCAAAATCAATGCCTTCTTCCTGATTATAACCTTTAGTTACCAATCTTGCTTTGTTTCTAATTATGTTTCCATGCTTATCTAATTTATTTCTGAAAACCCATTTAGTGCCAATTATGGGATAATCAATTGGTCTATCAACTAGGATCCATACATTATTTCTTTCAAACTGATTTAACTCTTCATCCATTGCATTTATCCAATCAGGGTCATCTTTAGCTTCATCAAAACATTTTGGTTCAATTTGTGAAATAAAAGCTAAATAATTGCATACATCTCTATATGAAGACTTAGTTCTTACTCATTGAGATGGACTACCAATAATAAGTTCTTTGGGGTGATTGTTGACATACTTCCATTCTTTTTCTAAATCATGTGTACCTTGAGTTTTAGTTTGTTGGAGTGATTCAATGCTGTCTTCTTTATTAAGTTGTTCATTTAAGCCTTCTTTTTTCTTTAGTATGATGTTGTGCACTCCTTCTTCAAGTAAACCTGTATCATCAACTATATCCTTCTTCCTTGATGGAAGTTCATTAGTTTCATCAAATACTGCATGAATGGATTTTTCTACCACTAAGGTTTTCTTATTAAATACTCTATAAGCTCTATTATTGGTAGAATATCCAAGAAAAAATACTTCATCAGATTTTGCATCAAATTTATCAAGATTTGATTTGTCATTATCTAGAATAAAACATTTACATCCAAAAACATGAAAATATCCTATGTTTGGTTTTCTATCTTTCCAAAGTTCATAGGGGGTCTTTTTCAAAATATGTCTTATTAAAGCTCAATTCAAAATATAACATGCTGTATTGATTGCTTCAGCCCAAAAGTATCTTGGGAGATTGCTTTCATACAGCATGGTTCAGGCCATTTCTTCAAGGGTTCTATTTTTTCCTTCAACAACACCATTTTGTTGAGGGATTCTAGGTGCAGAAAAATTATGGCTAATTCCTTTTTCATTGCAAAAACTTTCAAAATATTGATTTTCAAATTCTTTTCCATGATCACTACGAATAGATGAAACTTGAAGACCTTTTTTATTTGTTGTTTTTCTGAAAAATTTTAAAAATCCAGAAAAAGCTTCATCTTTGCTTGCTAAAAATAAAATTCAAGTAAAACGAGAGAAATCATCAATGATTACAAATTCATAATGTTTATCACCTAGACTTGTGGTTCTAGTTGGTCCAAATAAATTCATGTGTAAAAGTTTCAAGGGCCTAGAAGTTGAAACTACATTTTTGGATTTGAATGAAACTCTAGTTTGTTTTCCAAACTGGCATTCATCACAAATTTTATCCTTTTCAAAACTTAATTTTGGCAAACCATTTACTAAATCTCTTTTAATTAGTTTGGAAAGCAAATCCATGCTAACATGAGCAAGTCTACGGTGCCATAGCCAGCTAGATTCATTAAATTTGGAATTCATGGCAATTAGACATTCAATATTTTGGTCATTGAGCTCATTTAGATCTACTATATAAACATTTCCATGTCTATGACCAATGAATTTCATGCTATCATCAGCAGGATTTGTAACCATGCAAACAGAAGATTAAAAAATGACTTTAAAACCTTTATCACATAATTAACTAATGCTTAACAAATTATGCTTTAATCCATCAACGAGAAGAACATTATCTATAAAGGTATGAGAAGTGATACCAATTTTGCCAATGCCAATGATCATTCCTTGAGCATTGTCTCCAAAAGTAACCACTTCTCCATCCTTAGCTTCTAAAGTGATGAATTAAGATTCATCAACCGTCATGTGTCTTGAGCACCCGCTATTCAAGTATCATCTTCTTTTTGCATTTCGGATCACAAGACACATCTGCAGCCACCATATCAAGTTATGTTTTTAGGTACCCAAGTTTTCTTGGGTCCTTTGGGGTTAGCATGAATGATTCCTTTAGGAACCCAAATCTTCTTAATATTCTTGTTGATGTGAGAGTTACATGCATAGGCTTTATGTCCTGGTTTTTCACATTTGAAACAGGTAATTTTTGAAAAGTTGTTTGGAGGAACAAAGATATTTTTCAAAAACTTTTGCTTTTTCAAAGGATTATAACCTAATTCGGCTTTATTAAAAATAGCTCTTTGGTTGTCAAGGATCATTTGTAATTTTGTGGAGCTTAATGTAAACTTGTCCACAATGGGTTTCAGTTTATTAACTTCATTTTTCAAATTCAGATTTTTCTTGATCAAAACAGAATTTTCATTTGAAAGATTTTCTTTTTCAGAAAATAGTTTATGGACTTGATTTTTCAAATCTTTGTTTTTGCTACCCAACTTTTTGAATTCAGCAAGTAAATCATAGAATGCATCTTGTAATTCATCAAATATAAATTCAGTTTGAGAGTTAGAGATTACCTCTTCTTCACAGGCCATGAGACACAAGTTTGTTGTTTTTTGCTTCTCATCATCTGAACTTGTTTCATCACTGTCATTCCAAGTTGCCTTCAAGGCTTTCTTCTTAGCTTTTTTGGAACCTTTCTTTAATTGTAGACAGTCAGCCTTGAAGTGTCCAGGCTTCTTGCATTCATAGCATGTGAGAGGCTGCTCCTTATCCTTTTCCTTGCTGAAGTCTCCTTTCAGCAGTGGCCTTCTCTTCACTCCTTGTTTCTTCTTCCTCATGAATCTTCTAAATTTTCTTATGATGAGAGCAAGCTCATCATCCCCTTCACTCTCTTCTGAAGATTCATCACATTCATCCTTTTGATCTGAACACTTTAAGGCCATGGTTCTCCTCTTTTTGGACTCCTCATCAAGATATTGTTTAACTTGAATTTCATGGGTCATCAGTGATCCCATGAGCTCTTCTAGAGAAAGGATGTTGAGGTCTTTTGCCTCTTGAATTACAGTTATCTTGGCTTCCCATGACCTAGACAAAGATCTCAAAATTTTTCTCACTAGATCACTGTTAGTATAAGACTTCCCAAGGCTTTTAAGGCCATTTACAATATCAGTAAATCTAGTAAACATATCAGCAATGGATTCATTTGGTTCCATTTTAAACAGTTCATATTTATGTACAAGCATATTGATTTTAGATTCTTTTACTTGATTTGTGCCTTCATGGGTAACCTCAAGTCTATCCCAAATTTCTTTGGCAGAAATATAAGTGGAAATTCTATTAAACTTATTTGCATCAAGTGAATAATATAAAACATTCATGGCTTTAGCATTCAGCTGTGCCATTTTCTTATCATGCTCATCCCAATCCACTTTTGATTTGGGGATTTCAAGACCATTTGTCCTAAGAATGAGTGTGTGAGAGCCATTGACAATGATACTTCATAAATCATAGTCAAGTGCTTGAATAAAAATTTTCATCCTAGCCTTCCAATATGTGTAATTTGTGCCATTGAATAAAGGTGGTCTGTTTGTGGACTGTTCTTCAGTCAACAAGGAACTCATTTGGGCTGCCATAGATCTTAGACTCTTTGTCGATTAAGATAAATATAAGCAAGAGAACCTACTCTGATACCACTTGTTGCCCAGCTAAGCAACCCAAGAGGAGAGGTGAATTGGGTTCTTTTAAAAATTTTAACTAAGATGTGCAATATTTTCAAAACTATGAGAATGTGTGAGAGTAAAGTGACAAACTTAAAGCAATCAACAATAATAATGAAAAGCACACATACAAACACAAAGATTTATAGTGGTTCGGTGCTAATCTTTGCACCTACATCCACTCCCCAAGAATCCCTTGAGAATTTTTACCACTAATCGTTCTCCAACGATTACAACCTAGCTTACTCAGCTAGCTTCTTGTTTCCAAGCACAAGGGAGCCTTTACAATCCACCAATTACGGGTTTGGCACACCTCTCACAAGTTTTGACCAAGTTAAAACTCAACAAGATACAAGAATAGAATAAATTCAGAACATACAGCTCCTCAATGAGCAATTTAAAATAATAAAAGCACTTTACACGATTTGAAGCTTTCTCCCCTTAAATAAGCTTCACTTCTTTGAATGCTTGAGTTAAGAGCACTTGATGAAACTTCTGGAGTGGTTGGTGGGAGCTTTAAATGGGTTTCAATAAACTTTCAAACTTCAGTAGCAGAAACTTTTCAACTTGCAACAGGTTGAAATTTTTTTAGATTTGGCTTTATAAATCTTACTTTTTCTCACTTGTAATCCTTCAAAGATCCACTTAAAAACTTGCTAATCCAACCCATTAACTCAGATTTGTAGTTGGTTAAGGGATTGGACCATTGGAGTGGACGTTTCCGAACATTGGAATGTCAGAACTAGCCGTTACAGGTTCACCCAGGGCGTTAGTCGGCTCCAAAGCCGACTAACATGGGGTTAGTTGGCTCCAGAGCCAACTAACATAGGTAAACCTTCTGTGTTTGCTACAGTAGTCAGCTCTAGAGCTGACTACCTTGTGCATACCCACTGTATGGTCACAATAGTCGGCTCTAGAGCCAACTAATCCAGGTTTTTCCTCTATAATGCCTTCTGTGACACATTTTTGACTTGATGGCTTGCATGTGGGTCAGCTAACTGCTTCAAGCATCCATTCCAAGTTCCCGTAGTTACCGTGGGAGTTGACTAAAGTCTTCAAAGCTTAAAAAATCATTCCACGGACTTGGAAAACCATTGAATCAAGGAGGCTTAGTCTCACAACTTTCACAACTTGAATTTTTTTTATTTGAGAACATTGCCAAACATCTGAGATTCACTTAGATTGACCTTAAATCCTTCTTTTCAAATCTTAGGATTCTCTCTCTTGAACCATATACTCATTTTGAGGTTTGAAATCCATTTAAATGCTTTTGGTGACTTTGTATACCTGCATGTCATATTGATTCTTCACCAAAATCGTTAGTAACCTATTTAATTATTTTGTGATCATCAAAATCAATGCGGAGTCAATACTAACGAAGGCCCATCTAGGAAGTAAAGAAAACTGTCAGTGTCTCATTGACCAATACTGCAAAAGAAGATGATTTAATACAACCATCAATCTATCGGACCATCTCTTCTAAAAATTTTAAATGAAACAGGACCAATTTCAGATGCTGCCAATTCATTCTATCATAAGCTTGCACCATATCAAGTTTGATAACCATTAGTGGCCTATTTGGAAGTGCATTTTGTAAAGAGTGAATGACTTTCAAAGATATAGCAATGTTATCAGTGATGCTTCATTCTGAAATAAAGGCCGACTGCTTCTCTAAAATTAGCTTATGAATAACCTTAATTCTCAAAGTGACGATCTTTTGGCAGATTATGTTACGTAAGCTAATGGATTTATAATGGCTTGGGGTAGTAGGGTTTTTATGCTTTGAAATTATGGCTATGAAGGTAGCTTTCTAAGCATTCAAAATATTATTAGGTGAGGGCAGAGAAAAGTTAACCTCTCAATTAAGTTGAGTCCAATGACTCATTTAATATTCTTGGAAACCCTGTCTAATGTGAACCTCTAACTCAAGCTTGGTTACATTTGCATTCTCTAAAATCAAAATCCTATTCCTCCTTCTTATAATAGTAGATTTATAAATAAAAAATTTATGGTTTGGTCTCCATGCTTCATCCAATTCAACCTAGATTTTTGGTGTTAGAAGATTTTTTAAAGCCTCAACAACTTGTAGTACCCTTGAAACTTCAATATGAGAGTTGGCACCTCAACATTGTTTAATCTACCAATTACCTCCCTTATGTGTTGATGGTGCACAATCTCTCTTTCAATAAAATCAATTCTATGAAAAATATTACCAACATAACTCCTGTTCCCATTAATCTATCAAGGCCTATTTGGTATTTTGAAGTTGTTTTGTCAGTCTGAATAGGAGGGCCTTCGCTAGTGGCTTGCCATGCCTCTTAGATTACTTTGTAAAATTTATTAAGAGCAAACCAAATATTTTTGAATCTAAATAGTTTTAATGCACTAGTGCAGATATAATTGATAGAATAAATAAAAAATATAAATTTATTCTTCTAAATTATATTATTAAATTTAAATTTAAAAATTATTAATTTTAAATTAAAAAATAAGGATAAGATATATATATATATATAGCAAAGGAGAAGATTGGATGGGAAACCAAGTCTTTTTCTTACCGGAAATAGATTTAAAAATTTTTATATTTTTAAAAATATTTTTTGAAAAAGTATATTTCTACTAAAATATGATATTTATAGTATTTTTAAATATGATATATATATATATATCTAAGTCATGGTATTTTTTTAAGTAAAAAATATCTATTTTTTTTTGAAAAACATAGTTGTCATGGCTTTCAAAGTATAATTGCAGATGGCTGCATGTATGTAATTTTATTTGTTTCTATCCATGCATATTTTCATGCTTTCTATCTCGATTTTTTTCTATTTTTTATTTTTATATATTGTATATCATTTATGACTTGACTTTCTAACACGATACCATAAGACTATTATTTATTCATCATCATGCGAAAAGAGTCACAAATAATGCTATTAAATTGTATTATTATTTAAGAATTTAGATATCAAATTCAAATAACACATTCAAACTTAAAATCATTTATTCATGACTTAATACCCACAAAAATGAAAGTTATTAAAATAACAATTATAGCATATATTTAACATAAGGGTTATTTAATTGATGGTTACGATCCCATTCCTCATTATCATATAGAATGAATTTTGATAGTAATATCTTAATTAATTTATTTTAATTCTATTGATCTTATCTTTATATAAATATAGTATAAATAGCATTTATAACTATCAAAGGAAACAACTTATATATATATATATATATATATATATATATATATATATATATATATTTGCTTCTCCCTTTACAAAATATGCCATCTGACTTGATGTATTAATAGAATTGGATGTCAAATATCTATTTTATTTAAGCAGGCGGACACCGTGTCTTTACTTCATCCATAATCTTATCCATTTAACACGTTGCCTTATAATTCGAAGCATTCCTTAAATTAATAAATTAATAATTAATATTTGACATTATAATTTTTCTTAATTGTTAAGTATTTGGATATTTTATCCTCCTTCATGTTCTGGCCCAGCTAACGATATTCCATTTGTTCAGTTGACACATTGCTTCCTTGAAATTCCTTGAACTCTTACTACCAAAAAAACCCAAAGAAATTTCTTGACACATAAACTTTTTTCTTATTTATCAAGTGCCTGGACAACAATGATCCATTCCAATCCCTAATTTGTCCACTTAACACAATGCTCCCTTCTAATCCAATACATTTCTTAAATTAATAAAATGAAAATTAATGCTTGACAAATTATTTCTACCTTATGACTAATAATGAAGGTCTTTACAAATATGAAACCTGTTATTCGTTGTTCAAACTTTTTTTTTTTTTTTACATATTATTCCTTCTAAATTATTAACAAATTCATTAGCTGAAGAGTCCTAATTTTTTTCTTTTCTTTTTTTCCCCCACTTTTACCTCCACTTCATCATAATATTTTACTTTGGCTTTTGTTTTCCTTCTAGGTATGTATTAATATTTTTTTAATCATACTTTGACTGCAATAATGGATCGAGAAATTATTTTTGTGGTGATTTATTCTTTTCTATATCCACGGAATCTTTCCTTCGGAGCAGAGTACCTCATGATCAATGATAAACCCACCAGTTATTAAGTTCTTTGTTGTTATTTGAATAGTTTGGAATTGTTCTCTTTTTTTTTTTTTTTTTTTTTTTTGCTTTTTATATAGGACTTCTAAAATTCTTAATAAATATTAGTTGAAGAGCCTTAAATTTTTCCTTTTTTTTTCTGTTTATGCATTATTAATTTTCAAACTCATCAAATCTTTCCTTAACAAAATTTTTGACAAATTAATTATTAGCCATGGTTTTTAACATATCAATTTTCAAACTTTGTTGAATCTTTTCTTAATAATAGTAATCGATTTGATAACTATTAACAAACTCATCGACCATTAAATTCCTCCAAAATAGGCCAATAAAATTCTTTACAAACCCCAAGAGTTCAATCTCTTTCTTCTTCTTCTTCTTTTTTTTTTCTTTTAATGCATTAAATACTCTAGATTACTATTAAAGGATATTGAAGGGGGAAAATTTCTTTTTCTTTCTTTTTTTTTTTTTTTTTTTTTGCACATAATGTTATTTTTTTCTTTTCTTTTTTTCTATTTTGGACTACTATGAAAAATTCAATTTTTAGAATGTGGTGGTCTTTTTTTCTAATGGTGGACCAAGACAACAAATCTATAGGTTTATCCTTTCCATGGTCATGTTTAAATCTTAGCTTTCAAAATAAAATAAAATTTTACCCTATCGTCTCTTGCTTTAAAAATATTGTAGTGGAATTCATATCCTTCATTTTCTTTTATATGTTCATCGAAAAACATAAAGATAATAAAAAATTATTTGAATATATTAAATCATCATTTAATAAACAATAAATTCCTCATGCAATTGCTTTATCACCAAAGAGTTACCATGCCCAATGTACGTACTCCCACATTAATGACATCACCAGTGCAGGTAGAAAGAGAATTTAGGATAACAAAGGATTTAAAATAACATGTGTTATTAGTTGCGAGTTTCTTTTGATATTTTATCAAATGCAAGTTTAAATTAGCAGCTTATTTAAAATTATGAGGTTTAAATTATAATTATTTTATTAATTTTAAATTTAACTAGAAGCAACTTAACGGTCCAACTAGAAGTTTAAAAGATAAATTAAAATAGAGAAGAAATAAAATTAGAGCCAAAATTAATAACAATTAGCTTATTTACTTCATTGCTAGGAGGCTGTCATCTGAAGTCCGGCAAGCCACTTTGAAGTGTGTCATTACCAAGGACTTCAATGACTGATGTCATCATCCTTGGAATCCCTGAAGTCACTCTAGAAACCGAAAAGCATTTGCATTTAAGAGAAATAAGCCTTTGTTTACGTGAATTTTAAGCACATGACATATTACTTTTGGTAATATATTTGTGACATTCGATTAAAAAAATAAAAAATCATTTGTATGCTTAATTTTTTTGTGTTTTCGTGAATATTTGGTAGTAGATAGAGACAGAAAATTCAGTGAGAATGATTTGCAGTGAAAAAAGAGAATAGGAGTTTTCTGAAAGCCAAGGGCTGGATCATTCTTTTCTTTCATTTTCTTCCTTCTTATGCTTCTTCCTCCTCTCCTTCTGTTTTCCCTACATCTAGATTAGTAAACCATCATTGAAGGATGTAGTTTGAACCCTTTCATTGAGTTGACGCTGTCGGTGAGATAGGGAGGCTAAAAAAATATCGCGTTTGTTTTATTTTTTATTATCTGTTTCATGACATCTTTCTCATTTACAGCTAATAGGATGGGAGATTTTCTAATTAAAAAGTAGGAAAGGATTACGGGAGTTAGAAGATCATTCGGGGAAGCTGAAATCGTTGCTAGCAACTTCGGCAAGGCGAAGATAAACTTTTACTTCCTCTGTTTTTTTCGGTTAGCTGAGAAACCAGTAAGATTTTTGGGTGATCCATGGGTTGGTCGTTGCCAAAGTGCTTATCGGAGGGGAGAGAGAGTCACCGCTGCTCGCCGTTGCCATGGTGGCCGGCAACGAGGAGGCGCGGCGGAGGAGGCTTCTTCTTCCTGGGCTCGGTGGGAGAGGCCGCCGAACTTGGTGGCGTGTGTCGCCGCCCATCACCGGCGGTGAACGGGCGACAAGACGAGGGAGCCGGCGGCGATGGATTTGGGCCGCCGGCAGTGAGGAAGAAGAGGGAGAGAGATGCGAGAGAGAGAGAGAGAAAGAGAGAGAGGGAGACGAGAGAGGAAGAGAGATGAGAGAGAGAGAGGCGTCGGCTGGGGGCCGTTGCCGGAGGTCGCCGCCGCCGTTGCCACCGCCGTGGCTGATATCGCGGGAGGGAGGAGTCGCGAAGAAGAAGAGGAAAACAGGGGAATTGTGGCACTCGCGTCGAGGTTGGTGTTGGGGTGATCTCGTGAAGAGGGTTGGGGTGATCACAGCCTTCTTCTCATGAGTTGGGCTTGAACCAATGGGCCTGATTGAAGTTGGTTCAAGCTTTGAAGTTATTTTAAATTAAAAAAATAAAAAAAAAGAATATAATTATAAAATTTATGAGGATTGACCAGACTCACTCTGAATATTTAAATTTGGGTTTAGAAATACCTAATTTGATCCCTTTTTTACCTAAAAATCATATGATATTCGTGTTGAGTTGAAATAAAATGGTTTGAATGAGCATGAGGAAATACATTTATTTAAAATTATTTTGATCAAATCTATTCTTGAGAACTGAACCATTGTGATTAGCAATGAGTCTAGTTTTGGGAATGATGTTTAAATTGATTAACGGCCAATAATATCATAGAAAAATTTGCTGACGAAAGTAGGGGCATTTTTGTAAAAATTGTAAAGTTAGCGAAAACTTGTAAAACTAGAAAATAATTAAATTTGAAATAAAAAGTAGTAAGTAGAGGGTTGCTAGACATTGAGTGAGAGGGGTAAAAGAATTATTTTCAGATTTTGGGCTAGAGGGGTAAAATGGTAATTTTTCTTGGTTATAGATTTTGATAAATTGATTATTTATGTGGGATTATAGGTGATCGCTGACTACACGTATTGCATTGAAGAGTTATTGAAGTAGCGATCTGAGGTAGGAGTTCTACACTCCACTGTTGTATAATATGTTTTCATGATGTGCATGATTGCATATATCATGTTTTATTATGAGATTTCCTTGCATGATTTGAGATGAGTATTATGAATTATTGTGGATTTGCGTGTATATTGTAGTATACTATTTTGATATAAATGGTTTCGGGTTTTCCAACCGTGCTTATTTGGCATTCTGGCGTGTGGTGGCTTGGTGGTGCTATGGAAATGTTTGAGGGTGACTTAGTTGGGGGAGATGTTATATGTGATGGGTATTGTTCGTATGTGGTACTAGTTTTGGCGATGAGTTGGAGTACTGTGGTACCATTACTTGCCTAGACTGGTGGCCCAGGGAAGGGCATGAAGGCCATGTAAGCCGGGTAGAACACAGTTATGGCAGCTGATATGACTGAATTTATTACGCTGGATACTAGTATATAAACCAACCTGAGTGGGAGAAGTATCACCAGGTTAGGTTGTTGACACGTAATATTGGCTCTTGATGGGGACAGTATGTATCAACAATATTGCAAACTAAGGGAGTGGCTCACTTAATAATGTCTTTACGGGTGCTGTGGCAAGGGTTATAGAGGGAGGCCCAGGGTGTATTGCTTACTAAGTAAGTGTGACTTGCTTAATGGTGTCTTGCGTGCGAGGGTATGGAGGTTATTTTGAGATTGTGGTATGAGTATTCTAATGTGTGGAGGTGATGGTGAATATGTGGATGATTTGGGTGTGACTGCGGTCACGGAGATGAGTTGATGGTGGATAGGGATTCTTGGGTGGCTTGTATATTTCCTTTGGTTTCTCGAATTGATATATGTATTGTGATATTGTTTGTTGAAACATATTTTGACTATACTAAACTGTTTATTTGGCATATTCATGATAGTAAGTGTAGAAGTTTTACTAGGCTTTTTAGCTCATTCCATTATATCTTATTTTTTTGCAGTAGATGAAGATGATGCATACTTGATAAACCAAAGCCTTAGGGAGGGACCCCAAGAGTGAGATCAAAGAGCTGTTGTAGTTACTCTTTTATTGTAGTTACTCTTTGGGTGTATAGACTTGTATATATCAGATGAGGATGATATGTATAGGTTTGATGATATAATATAGAAAATAATATGTGTTTTGGCTTTTATAGTTGTATCTCATGATGTGTTCAGGTTGAGGTTAGCAGGCCTGGCATACTCTTGAGTCTTGCTTTAAGGGTATGCGGCCATGTCACGGTGCCCCTAGATCGAGTTCAGGATTGGGGGTCGTGACATTAGGATTGGGGGTCGTGACATTAGAATATTTCTCAGACCCAAAAAAAAAAAAAAATCCTAGTTTCATATGGATATGATTTTAGCTACTTTTCTATTTCTTGTAAGACTTGTAAATTAATTAAAAGTTATCTTTAGAAGAAAAAACTGACCAAAAATATTAAAAAATCATTCTTATTTTGTTAGGGCTGCAAATGATATTTTCATAATCATCTTGAACTTAATCAGCAATATGTCATCATGATTGTTCTTTGATAAAATAGTCACAAAAAGTTATTTCAGGCTTTAGTAGAGTCGTATATTGGTACAACTTTTTATCTTTTGTAACGTAATATATTGTCTATTTTTACTTGGCCTCTTAAGTGTTCTATTTTGGGAAAACAAAGTTATAATTAAAAGTTTAAGTGAAATGAAAAACTAGATAGGATACTTCAACCATAATGCTTGACAAAATCTTCTTGGTAACCCTGAACCCTAGACAAAACCACGTTGCTTTACTCAGACTCTCCAATCTTTTTCTATATAACTCCTATTGACCTATGCGCCTTCGAACCTAAATTGAATAGCTTCGATGAGCCTGTTAGAAGTCATTACGAACTTTCTTAAAATTAGATTGGTTGTTAATCTCAACAAATTTTATCTTTTAGTAGTAAAGATTAGTTATTAATCCAAACAAACTTTATGATAGGTAAATAGGAGTAGGCTTCTAATCCTTATAGAATACAAATTCTAATATTTGTAGGATATAGTTGATCTCTTCTCTATATAAGCACATGTAGCCATAGTCTTAGGACATCATCAGAGAAAATTGAGAGAGAAAGAGGGAGAGCCAATGATAGAGTGCTGACTTGTTATTATTTTTAATATATATATTTTTCTCTCTCCAATTTTTTTCCTACTATTATTACTTATTTTAATTAGTGTTGCTTAGATTCCGGGCTAGTGCATTTGATCTACGTCAAAAATGTGTCATTCTATATGGTACGAGGGCTATAGGCTTTAAAATTGGTGGTTCGTCTATTTGTAGTTCAGTGTGGCTAAAGAGTTTCTAGTAATTTATATACTCTAGTGCAAATATTTAGACTCTTATTTTTGATTATTTAATAAGTGAATCATCATAGCTGATGCTACTATCGTATCTTTTATTGAGATAAAAAAATCGAACAACAACAATTATGCTTATTAGAAGTCTTGCATCAAGTCATATTTGATTGGACAAGATTTATGGGAAATCATGAATCAGACAGATATCGTAATACAATTGGTGACTCCTGATAATGTAAAAGCGAGAAAAAAAGTAGAAATTTAAAAGCTGAAAATGCTATGCATATTCTTTAAACTAATATAGATGATGATAATTATCAACATATTCAAGATATAAAGGAGCCGAAGGAAACTTAGGATATTTTTGTAACTATACACTCAAAATCTAATAAGAATCAGCTTTAGTTTTTGGTGAATGAGATTGTGCTCTTAAACAGGGCAATCTTTCAATATCCCATTATTTTTTGAAAGAAAAGAAATTATTTGATGAGCTTGATATGCTTGATGAAAATTCTCGTTATGATGAAAATAAATGGCACAAAATTTTAGTTCATGATCTAAATAAAGAGTATAGTGCTTATATGCTGGCTATTTTTAGATGTGCTAAACAATCTATATGAGCGGAATTAGGAAAATATTTTTTAAGAAACACTTAATTCTCAAATGTGTAATTAGATTATATCTCTTCCAAAAGAAGAGGCTTTATTTTTTGGCAGTAAAAACAAAAATAATAAATAGAATAGTAAATTCAAAAATTTAGAAAAAAGATTAGTTGAAGAACCTGAGAAGGACAAAAATTCTAATTAGAAGAGAAATTATAAATGCAAGAGGAATTGTCATAGATGTGGGAAGATTGCAAGGAAGCAAGAGATAGAAGAAGCCAGCTAAACAAGTATGGAGATTGGGATTATTCCTCTATTGCTTATTGTTATGCTTTTACTATTGTGGATAAGCCAGAACTCACTTCATATAATGAGGCTAAGGGAATTGGTGATTGGAAGAATGCTATGAAAGAAGAGATTTTAGCTCTTAAGAAGAATGAGATTTGGGAATTAGCTTCATTACTTTATGATGTTTCTCCTATTTCATATAAGTATATAAAGTGAAAAGAAAGAGTGATCTATTGAATGCAACAAAGTTAAGCTTGTAGCAAGAGGATTCTCATAGAAGTATGGAATTGATTTTGATGAGACCTACAATTTAGTTGCAAAATTGACTATATCCAAAATGCAGCCAGTAAAGGTTGGTCTTTATGGTAAATGGATGTGAAGAATGCTTTTTTTATATGATGATTTTGGTAAAGATATCCATATGATGCAACCTACTGGATATGTTGACTCTTTTCATCCTAAATTTTTTTACAAACTTAGAAAACTTTGTATGGACTCAAGTAGGTGCTAAAGACGTACATGACAGCTATTAATATGGTTTGAGATAAAAAAACTTGATGAATTGAAGTATTTTCTTAGCATTGAAATAGCTAAACTTAAATATGGTTATTTTATTTGTCAAAGAAAATATGCTCTTGATTCACTAAAAAAATATGAATTGGCCACTTGCAAGCAAACGTTGACACTAATTGAATTAAATTTAAAAATTGAGTTAAAAGCAAGGCAAGCTTCTGAATGATTCTACCATGTATAGATAGGTTGTAGGTAATTTGATCTTCCTAACTATCATGAGGTTAGATATTTCTTATGTAATTGCCATTGTCAAACAATATATACGACTATTGATTATGGTATTTTATATATGAATAATTCTTTAATTAAGTTGGCAAATTTTCTAGATACAGATTATATTGTTAATGTGGATACTAGTACATCTACTACTAGTTATTCTTTTAGCTTAGGATCCAATATTATTTCTTGGTGCAGCGTACTATTGCTTTATCTTCTACAAATGCAGAGCATTCTGTAGTTGCGATGGTAATACAGGAGTTGACTTAGCTCATAAGGTTACTTCATGATTTAGGTCAGGACAGCAACAATATTATTTCTCTTTATTATGACAATAGAAGTACAACGCAAGGAATCTAGTGCTCCCAACAAGAATGAAGCATATTGAAGTTCATCATTACTTTATTAGAGAATGGATTATAGATGAAGTTGATTTGCTTCTTGTTTTCACAAAAGTTCAATTGACTAATATTCTCACTAAAGGATTAGTGAACTTTTTGAAGTTCTATGCAATAAGCTTGGCATTGTTAGTGTGGAGTTTGCAATGATAGAGAGTGTTGGAAGTCATTACAAACTTCCTTAAAATTAAGATTAGTTTTTAAACCTAGCAAACTTTATTATTTAATGGTAAGAAACAGTGATTAATCCTAACAAACTTTATGGTTAATGAATAGGAGTAGGCTTCTAATCCTTCTGGAGAATGAATTCTAAACTTTATAGGATACTATTGATCTTTTCTTTATATAACTACATGATTCCCTGGCTTTAAAGCATCATTAGTGTCCGAGAGAGAGTTAAGAAAGAAAGAGAGAGGATAAACGATAGGCTCTTGACTTAATATTATTTTTGATATATATATATATATATATATTCTCTTTTTAATAATTTTTTTGCTATTATTATTTATTTTAATTGATGTTGATTGGATCTTGGACTTGTTTATTTAATCTATGTTGAAAATATCCCATCCTACAGCCAAGTTGAATGCCATTCTAAAAATATGGATGATGGTCTCACTAGAGGAGGCCTAGAGAAAGCACCCAAAATTAGAGGTAAGCACGATTAAAAGTTAGGGTTGGATATAAATAAAATTGATTTTGTTGGGCTGAAAGAATTGGGTAAACATTATCGAATTATCCTTCAAGGAAAAAAGTGGAAAAGATATTAGTATAGGACTTGAACCAGGAAAAAAGTGGAAAAGATATTAGTATAGGACTTGAACCTCCACCATGCCTCCTGATCGAGGCCCATCCATGCCTGTAATATATGACTCGAGTCTGTTAGTTCTGATCAAGATGTGTCATGGGCTATTTTAATGAGTAAATATATCTATGTTCCTAGTGGTGTTTAATGTGTATAGGTAGTGTGTGTGTGGATCTGCTAAGGGATTGTGTTTGTTGGGTGGTGCCTATGTTCTTGGATTTAGTCTACTTTGGCATGATAAATGGTATATATCTGCACTTGGAGAGGGTTGAGACTTGGTGTTAAAAGGTTGAGTTGCAGGGGTACATTATTAAACTTTCAGGATCTCATGTTGCATGCCTTTAAGAATCCAAGTCTTGTGGCCCAACCCTATACTCTGAACTTTTGGCAATGTCCAAATTGAAAAATCCCCCCCATAGCATAGCAGAAACTGTAATATTCCTTTACTCAAAAAGGTTCCATGATGTCCCATAGCAGGTTGATGTTAGAGGGGACTGCTTGGACTCTAGAGGTCAAACAAAATTCAGTGAAATAAGAGCACCAACTTCAGATACCTAAGTTCTTCTGATGAATAAATGAAAAGCAACATCTTACAGTACAGAACAGAACAGAACTTGATGTTTAGTTTCCTATTGAATGCCATCAGATACACTTGCAAGTTTCTCTAGCAAATCATCAGCTATCTGAAGATAAACATTTGATTTTAACCGGGACCTTGTCCTTTAACATAGCAATTGGAATGCACCTCAGTCTTCCACTGTTGAGCAACATTTTTCATTTGAAGAGAAAGTCCGCCAATTTGCTGAAAGAATGAACCACAAGCCAGTTCCACCTTCTCAAAGCATTGAAACACCTGAGAGCAGGTAAGAAGATAAACATGTCAGCATAAGATGATATTTTTTGACTCATTCCATAGCCAAGCAAAACCTTGAAAACTCCTTTTGTTGCACGGTGCCAACCAATTGTTGAATAACTCTAGAGCATCTTCATCAAACCTCAGCATAGAATTTGGGGACCCTGCAAGGACTCTGCCAAGAAAGACTCATATATATGAGTACTTTCTCCCTCAAAAACCTGATCTCCCTCGGTAACTTTCCCCATGGTTCCAATAGTTAGATAATCCAAAGTGTCAACCTTACTAGACTCCATCAACCAGAAAGTTTCTCATTTCTTTTGAGAAAACATTAGCAGGAAGTCAATAACAGGCATTCATAAAGATAATGAATAGGGCAGCAGGTTTTCATTAAGCTAAAAATGGGTTAATTTCAGTTGCCTCGAGAGACATTGTGCTGAACAAACAAAAAGGGTAGTCCACCATTTAAGATCCAAAGAAAGTACAAGTAGAATGACAAAGAGCTCCACCCTGACAAGTTGAATGATAATGATCATGTTACTTCTTTACCATATTCTCTAAAACAATAAATAAGTATAGGAGTACAATGAACAGCTTAGACATTCCATGCATAGGAGAGAACAGATCTGACATAAAAAGGCTCCTTCACTTCATTATATGAACTTTGAACAATCCATATCTGAGCTACATGGACCACTAAACAATTTAAAACACCAGTTCAAGTATAAATTGGAACAAATGTGTTCATAGAGGTTCATATTAAAATATTAATTGATGAAACTTAGGTAGTTTATCATTCCAATTCAATACCTCTGTGGCAACTTCCTAACTGAAAGAAGTGGCAGCATGATCTTTTATCAACTTAGTCAAACTAACCACTGCATTCTGACTGAAGGACAAAAACAGTTTTTTCTGTATCGAATAATTATGATATACTAGAGGAGCGAATTATTGATAACATCATCACCCAATTATCCTTGAAGTCTGTATCAACACTCTTAAGAGTGACACAAAAAATTAAAACCAGATGAAATGAGAAATAAACAGAACGGATGAACCAAAGAGCAGAAATACAAACCATTTTCATTAAGAACAGAACAAAATGCCAGTTAAATCATAAACTGAAAAAATGGCAGAAGACAATAGAACATAAGACAGCATAATTAAGACAGAATTAACTCTCTTTATAGAAAGAAACAAACATCCAGACGATCCAACAGAAACGTCTTAGAAAACTTTTATAGCTTAAGATGAAAATAGCTTAAAGATAAGCACTCACAATTTAGGATGCTTTCTCGGTAGAAGGAACAGCAGATAAAAACTCTTCATCTTCAACGAAGAGTTGTAAATTTTCAGAAAGCAGTAGATAGTTCAGAGCATCCATGTCAAAACCCAAAATCCACCCAATCCGGATCAGCTTGTAAAGATCATCAATCGGGTTAGTTGAATCCCACAACACACATTTGGATATTGTTTTTGCAAAAAGTGTAGCAAATTCTAAAGCGCCCTTCTGATCTGGACCACCTGCCTTCTTGATTATTAGCCTCTGCGAATTCTTCTCCCAGCGAATCATATCTGTTTCACTCACATTCAGGGACTTTGACTGTGATGGTACCACAAGGGAATAGCTGACTGTGATTGGATCATCAGTCTCAAATACATCAAGATCAATAAGAGTCTGTGCAATTTTATGCCTTCTTTCATATGAAATTCCATGGCTTGGTTTTGCTAGAAAACCCAGAATGAGCTTGATAAGTCCTTTTTTGATAGGACTCTCTCTGGAACTTAAACTCTGAAGTTCAGAATGTAATTTCAATGGATCTTGGCATTTCAGCACAGACTCAGAGATAAACTTCACTCCTAAGCTGCTGTAAATCTCATACAATTTGCTTAACGGAATCGATGGTATGCTGGGATCTGGGCACCATGCAAACAAAGGCTCATCAGGATATGCCCTCTCAAAAATCAACTTCAGTTGGATGTCATCAGGGATGAAGATATCTCTTTTATCTTGCAACTGTATTCCACTGCCAGCTCCAGATGCACTCTTTGCAGGAAGCTTTTTCAAAGAATCCGACAACATCTTTTCTAATTCTGTGCTCCAGTTCTCAATGATATAATCCCAGAAAGAACAGCATTTTGAACACTCTAACTTGCCTTCAGAATCATCCTCCCATTCTTTCCATAATGTTAAGTAGGCATCAGTGGAAGGTGTCTGCCGTACTTCAAAAGACGAAGAGAAAAGAGACAGCAATGTTTTATCATAGTAATTGTCAAGGACCCACAGATGTGATTTGAAAAGTTTACTCTTGTCAGAAAGAACACAACTCTCTGGACAAACCCAATCACCCCCTGTGCAACTTTTGTTCGGTATCCATATCCAAGCACCGGATTTGTCTTGTGGCTCCCATTTGAAGACTCTGAAGTAGTTGTATACTCTTTTAATGACTTGTAGATCAGTATGGGACAAGAGTGTTTGACCCATCACATTACAACCTTCTGAAACATCCACTTTCACTCCCATTGCTTTCAGTTCAGTTTGATACGAGGAAATCTTGCTTCCATAGAAGAGTTCATCAATGAAAGGACCATCACTGACTTCCAGTAGGGATGACCACTTGGAATCAAAGAGAAGACAATCCTGTGGGCGACAGTAGCCGGTTCGAGTCTTCAGCCATTTAACTTCCTGCATCTTCTTCAGAAAATCAGTGGGCAAATACTGATCTGATGTCTGAGCCTGCATGGTTCGTACACACTCCAAGAGAGAGAGCACGCTAGCTGCAGTAATTGTATCTGGAACGCTAGGTAGTTTAAGGCCACGAGCTACAAACTGAAATGCTTCACTGTAATCAACTACAACTCCCATCATTCTCAGCACATCCTTGTGACAGTAAATAGATTCACCATAGTAACCAGCATCAATGAAAGGAAGGTCAGCAATAGCAGAAATAGGTTGCCACTCATGACCATAGAGAATCGAACCACGAGCAAGTTTGTATCCATGACATGTAGCAAGCCATTTTTCATCAAACAAGAGTTGCTTGAATTTCTCTTCTGCAGAAAATTGGGTTCCGTGGAGACGTTTCAGGCTGGCCAACAATGACAATACATTCGCAGCAGTTAGACTAGAGGAAGAAGCAAGCTGCAGAAACATGGCAGCTATAGTTCTCAATGTTTCATCAAACTCCACTATCACCCCGACAGCCTTAAGTTCAGACCTGAATGTTCTGAATTCATCCCCATAGAAGGACTCATCAATCAGCGGAACCTGAGTAATGCGGTATAAGCAATCCCATTCAGGATCTGCAAGAAAAGCTTCAGTAGGACACTTGTATCCAAGATTGGTCTTCAGCCATTTCTGGCTTCTAATACTGCAGGCAAATATAGTATTAGAACCCATTTCTCTGACACACTTCAATCTCAAGATGCCACAGTCCTTCGACAGACCATTTGGCGAGGCAGAAGTCTTGGCGATCAAGGGGTACGCTAGCTCCAGATCCACAACAACGCCCAGTAACTTGAGTTCCTCTTTGTATTGTTTGAGTTTACTTCCATAGTATAAATCATCAACAAGAGGAAGATTTGTGATGTAGGAAAGGGTTTCGCTTACGGAAGGAACAAAGACGGATCCAACAGGAGTTCTGTATCCTTGAGTAGTCTTCAACCAGACTCCTCCTTTCAACCTCAGTATAAAGTCATCAGTAAAATATCTGTTGGCTTTTAAATATCGTATGAAATCAAGAAGGGAAATCACGACTTCTTTGGTCAACTCGTAAGAAGAAATAGATGTGATATGTTCAGCAAATATCTTGCATGCACTCTTGGATCCATGTTTAACTCCAATTGCTTTAAGTTCTTCATTGTATGAACTGATCTTGTACTTATAATGCTCTTCATCAATAGCATGCAGATTCAAGCCAAAATTGCTTATTTTTGTGAAAATGGGATCCCCTTCGTTACCTGATAGGAAACACTGGACAGGAGAGCAGTAACCAGAGCTCGTCTTCAACCACTTCCCTTCTCTTTTGCTTTTCAAGAATCTATTATTCTTCAATGCGCCCATATTCCGTAGATGCTGAATCCAATTAAGAAGCAGGAAAGCCTTCTCCACTGATAGTGGAGAATCAGCAACTACCAGTTCTGCATCTGGGGGACATAATGCAGGAAGGTCTGACACCTTCAGATGTTCTTTTACAAAGCCTTTCAGCTTATTCTTCGGCATATAATCACCAGCAAAAGAGCCTGCCGAGAAGTAGTCCTCTGCTAATTCTATATACCGCCCATCAAAGGGATTTGAACCCATCAGCCTCACCCAGTTACTGCCAGGCGCAGGCACAAGAACTGCAGACTTTTGCATAGTAACAGTTCCATCTTTGGCAATGACTGGAACATGGCTACAAATGGTAGGGAGAGCATCACTGCTAATATAGTTATTCAAGAGAGAGCAGTTCAGAAAATGACTGAAGGATAACACAAGATTTCTGTCTCTTACGTTCACAAGATTGCTTGCTATGAAGTGACCAAACTCGAACACTGTAGTAGCTTTCACCCCTGCATAATATTGGAACCATGACTCCAAAGAATGATTCCTGCTTTTTCTGAAAGTAGATATTAGAGCATGAGGCAAAGCATAGAAACCACCAAAGCACTTGAATTCTAAGTTCCACTTGTTGATCCAAACATGTTGCCCATCATCCCAAGCGAAACGAAGCTTATGAGTCGAAGCCTTTGCAGCCACACCAATACTACACAGTGAAATTTTGCCAAGATAATTGACATATCTCAAGAGAGGAATGTTTTCCATGTTACCACGGGCAAAAACCCGGCTCCAATTATCAGCCAGGAAGCGCAAGAGGTCCACATAAACATCATCCTCTGATTGCACTGCAAGGCCACAACCTTGAATGCAATTTGCATACCAGCTATAGTCGACAAGGTGAACTCCTAAAAATTCAAGTCCTTCATCAAACCTCGAAACATCTGCATCAGAATGTAGGATATATGTTCCATGAGACGATATGCCCTTCAAGGATACTCCTCCTCTCTTCAACTTCAGCAGGATTTCCCAAAAAACTGGTAACAATCTTCCAACCTCACAGGGCTTGCGAAACATCACTTGTTCAGAAAATGTTTCACATGGCATGATACATTCTGACTGGATCTTTGTTTTTATTTCTTGCCTCACATCATTAAGTTCTACGAAAGGGGATTCTCGAACTGGCAGGAACTCAAACATATGGGCAATTGATGATATTGGAGCATCCCCTCTAGACTTGGCTATGGATGATAAAGCATTCACAAATGCTGAAGAAACACAGTTGAGAATTCCCTTGTTCCATTTGTTGTCAAATAATATGGTTTCTCTTGAAGAGGTGAGGAGGAAATCTGCCTGAATTATGAAAGGAAAATTGGTGACCATCTCAGTTGGAAGAAAGGCATAAACACCAGCAGAAGAACCTCCCCTCCTAAGGCGATCACCAAAAGGAAATGCAAGTGAAACCACCAACTCGTCTACATCCTTCCTCACTTCTACTCTACTCTCAGCCATCACAGGAAATCTCTGCCTCCACATGTAATAGTTGCACTGATCAGATCTTCCATCTTCTTCAGCAGAAAGAAAGACTATATGGGAATCTGCATCGATATCCTTTCTTGTTGCAAAATTTCTTTCACTGGTAATTGATATTGATGAAACATTGTCAGCAGTCTGAGGATCATCATTGCTTTCACGAACAGAGACATGCTTTATCTTTGATAAAAACAGCAAAAGTTCAGGGTGAAGGCTTGAGAGTTGCTTCTTCACAGCTTCCACCTTTTCATGCTTTAAAGGTAGTACAATGGTTGTCATTGGGAGATCTTTAGCCAAACCATAGACTTTGTGCATATCAGTCACAGTGGGATTTGAATCAACCCACTGGGGGACTATGTAACCAATATCGCAATCTGGGGATGGCTTTTCAGTGAACTTTATCTGATAGCCGTTGCTAAATATGTAAGGTTGGGAGGTTACAAGAAACACACTCTTGAACCCAATCCCTGCATGGGAGAGGCGGGAAAGCTGAGTTCAAAATGTACATAGATCAAATATATGCATAGATATATGACATGACATTAGCTCTTTCAAACTTAAGATGTACTAGACGTACTAGTTCAAATGAATGATTATTTAGATGGTTTATTCAGAAAGAAGCACAGGATGAAATTGTGTTAAAGAATGAATAAGTTAAAAAAGAAAAAGAAATGATAGATTTTGCTGCTTAATTATCAAGTTCAGCCAAAAAGTGTTGGGGGTCAAATCATGTTTTAGATTTATGCCAATGGAATGCAAGAAATTGTTGTGTAAGCTCTGAAGTTCATTATGATGTGCAAAGCAACTGAGGATATATGATAATTTGATTAAAAATATGATGGACTCAGAAAGGTTAGTTTCACGTTTGTTACTTTGAATGTGTATGCTATAATTTGATAAATTTTGGTCCAATGTAGAGCTGAAAGATAGAATTAGGCAGAAAACTATTGGCAGAAAAATAAGATGTGTTACAAACTAATAACTAAATATTTATCATAAATATTATGTAAAATATTACTTTTCAACATTGTTTGACCGGTAGATTATTTTATCTCACAATTACTTAACCGTATATCATTTACTCTATTCACATTCTTAGTCAGTTTAGCAACAGCCTAGAATTCCCCATCTACTAGAATTCACCATCTACATGCTACACTTCGCTTTCTATGTTGTCTTAAAGGTACTGCAGGCCAAGGTATCCTTTTATCTTCTTTCAACTCTCTTGCGTTGATTGCTTATTGTGATTCTGATTGGGCTAGTTGCCCGAGGACCAAAAGATCCCCCATCAGTTATTGCATATTCTTAGGCTATCCTCTAATTTTTGGAACACTAAGAAGCAACTCACTGTCTCTCATTTTTCAGCCAAAGCAGAATACCAGGCCATGGTTACTACAGCATGTAAATTACAATGGTTAAATTTTTTACTTCATGTTCCTGGTGTTAATCATATATAACCAATCCGGTATTTCATGAACACACCAAATACATCAGAGGTCTGTTTTACCCTCGCTTTACTCCTCCTCATCGGCTTGTGAACATATTTACTAAAGCCTTTGATAAAGAAGTCTTTCATCACATTCTTAGTAAGTTGAGCATTCATAACCTCCACACATCAACTTGAGAGGAAATGATAGAAGGAAAATATTCACATCCATGATTTATGCTATCATGACAGAAAGTAAATATTCACATCCATGATTTTCACCTCCCGAGTTTTCTAGTCAATCACTTGATAAAAGAAAAATATTCACATCCATGATTTGTATAATCATAATAGAAGGGAAATATTCATACCCAATTTCCATCCTCAATATATCTACTCAATCATGTGATAGAATGAAAATACTTATACTCATGATATATGTAATATTATTAGGTAATATTGTTTTCTTGTATTTCTTTTTGACTTATATAACCAACGAAAGCTCTGTACAGCAGTATGTATACTAAGTGAAAAACAATACTTTTGGCCTCAATTCATTCATAATGGATAGAGTGCGCTATGATTTTATTAGGAGTAAGTAAATTCTAGGGGAGCAGGTTAACCCCCAATAGCTTTATCGGTGTTGACGATATTGTACTGGACTACAAAAGGTACAAAAATGGCGAAGGAAACCGTGGCTTTTCTGTCAAATGGATTCCTTGTGTGAATAGTTTGGTCTCCTTTCCAGGTTTGCACTTTGGTCAATGGAAGCGGAGGAGGATGTATCCAATGTTACAGGGGTCGTGATGATTGGTTTTATTACTTCTCCAACGCATAACAATTAGCAATGTTCTTAAAAGCGAAGCTTTTAATTAAAAAAAAATATTTATGATTTGAAAACCGTATTAGCAACAAGAAACCAAAGAAACTATGACGAAAAATTTCTAGTTAAATTGGACAGCCAAGACACTTACCTTTCTCCCCAACAAAACCTTCACGTCTCCTTCCCTTCTTGGTTGATCGGCCAACGCTGCAAATAGATTCGATGTTCCTTTTAGAGAACCCGACCTCATTGTTAAAAACCAACAGGGTTGCCAAAGCACCAGTGCAGGTGATGTCTTGAGATGTGATGACAAATTCAAGAGATGGGTCTACCCCGGCTGGGTACGCATTATCTTCAGCATTCTGTGAATAAAATACAAGGAAGACAAATGAACAAACAGCATCTAGTCGGAAGTATTTAATCAACCATGTACGATTTGAAGGTCAGGAACAAAAGCAGAAGGCTAACGGATGAAATCCAAATAGCATAGAACATGGCGAGATTGATAGATTAGATTTGAAGAGTTGCAGTGCAAAGAATACCTGGATGAGCTCCATGAGGAAGTGTACGTCCTTGGTGTAGAGCTCGGCTGACAGAAATCTGACGGCATGGTGAAGGTCTTCTGTCAAGGAGTTGGGTTCTCCACCTATGGAGAACTTCACCGTCCTTATCGATTCGATGTGTTGTCTCGCTAATGTAGTGGCAGCCATTCTTCAAGTTGCTTTGGATGAAAGTTCGATCAAATTAGACGATATTGTGGAGTTATATATATATATATATATACATGCGTTTTTCCTTTCCTTGGCCTCTTAAGTATTCTATTTTCGCGAGACCAAAAGTTCTTCTTGGAAGAAGGAAAGCAGTCAGCACGTTAAAAAGTGTGTGGCCGTTCGGATACTTCAATGGGAGGAAAACGATGCTCTTGGAAGGACAAAATGACTCAAAGCTTTGCTTTGCTTTGCTTTGCTTTATTCCCCGTTGCTTTCTTTCCAACG